>JAHHUM010001049.1:0-111577 GCA_036173005.1 Crenichthys baileyi | reverse complement strand
TTTACTCTCGGAGAGTGCAGGGGTTTTAGACTGAGATTTGATGGCACCTAATATCCAAATCAGAATACACCATTGACACACCTCAGCTGTCAACAACTTTATGTTAACACCAGCAAGGTTTCGGGTTGTCTCAATGAGTGAATCATGTGATTCTGCATTCATACACACACCCCTTGTTTATTATCAGGCCTCTTCAAAACGCCGAGCATACCGACTCGCGTATTCATCTAGCGCTAACGCCAAGCTTACCGGCTTGCGTATTTCTCTTTATGTACTTGCTTTCTTCTTACCTGTGCGTTCGTTCTCACTTCTCGGTGCCCCTCGGTCGATTCGGCGGTTACTAACACAGAATTCACTGTGCAGGATTTTTGTTCTCCAGACGTTCTGGAGGCTGCGCAGACAGGAAACCCCAAACGCACCGCTGGGCCCTGGGCGGCAGATTTTTAGCGCTTCGGCTCGAAGGACCAAGAAATGTTAGAGTTAGAAAGCTGATAAATACAGACAAGTGTAAAATAAGACACAAGTGAACCAAGTAAGTTAGACTTGCAAGGGTGAGACAGTCCTCAGCCAGCACAGCGACTTCCTTCTCACAAAGGGAAAATCCTTGCACCAGCCAACTCACATTCCTACAAGCAAAAAGCGGGAATTGGTTCAGCCAATTCTTACAGATATTTCAACTTAGAAAAGTGGTAATTCCCATATATAGTATTAGCATGTCATGTCCAGGGATTGATCCACTCCAGACCACATTCCTTAACCTTCCACAAACCTTTTTTCACACTAAAAAACAATCACAGGAATCATCTTAACTATAGTAGAACTTCAAAAATAAACATGATTTAAACTAAGCAATGATAACTTATATACATTTTTCCAACAGTTTGGCAGAATGATGCTACTCATTTTTCCAATCTGGCCTGGGGAAAGGTTAATGCTACCCAGGAAGTACTTGATTGGAGCAGGTGCCCCCATCTGTGTCCTAAAACACTGCTTCCATTTCTTCATCCACCTTCGTCATTTCCCTCTGCCACATCTGTCTACAAAACCAACAATAATCTTTTCATTGCTGCCATTTACCATAACACCGGCAGCTGTAATTGTATTCCTGCTTTGACTCATGTTTTTATTGTGCATCTTGAGCAAACCACAGAGGAAACTAAACAGAAAAAACCTATTGCCCTGTTATCATCACATAAGAAGGATGTACAGTCAGCAATATTGGTGCAAGATGGAAGGGTACTCCGGAAAGAAATGGAGGATTTTTTGGTGTTTCTGTGACTAAATAGACAGATAGGACACTTGTAACGTCCAGGACTACATGAATAAGGTTAAAGTTGGCTGATCCTTACCTTTTTTCTTCAGGAGCTCGATGAAGGGAAGAGAGTCACTTGCTTATTCTCACTTTACACATAGAAATCTTGCACTTACTAAATGGAAGAAAAAAAAACATTTCTATAACCTACCATGAGAACAAACCAACTGTATTTAGAGCAGTTATTATCTTCAATCAATACACCAAACAAAACCAAAACAAAATGCAAATGCAGACAGAACTGAGCGAGTGTACAGTACATTTTTTTCTGGGTAGTTGTCTCTGTGAATATGAATATTTGTCTTCTCACACTCATAACAAGTCTCCTGCTAATAACATCTGTCCAGTAGGTATTGTGAACCCTTTCTGTTAGTTTAAGGGAATTTGTTTCCATTATTATTGTCTCTAATTTCTACATGTTGCTCTCTATAGTTCACTCAATCAGCTGCTCAGTATTTTGTATACAGAATACAGGTGCATCCACATTTGTCAGAATACACATGAAAAGTTAATTAAAAGTTTATTTCTATTCATTTAGAACAGGCTTACAGTTTACAGAAAACAAATGTCTAAAAATTACAATATTATGCCATATTCTATAAAAAAAATTTTTATTCCAGAAATTTTAGCTTTCTAAAACAATGTCCATGTATTGTCCATTATATGCATTCAGTACTTGGTTGGGTCTATTCTTGCATGAATTACTGCATCAGTGTGACACATCATGGAGGCTCAGCTGAGGTACTAAGGAAGCCCAAGTTGAATTAATTGTGACATTTAACCCAGCTGCGTTGTTGTCATCTTCTTGACACTGCTGGTCAGGCCAGTTTTCCAGTTAAGCGCAGTGTTACTATGGCCATTAAACTGGGTATTGGTCCTTTTGTCAGTGTGGGCAGGTGCCAAGTCCTGCTGGAAAGTGAAACTGGCAACTCCATAAGGTTCATCAGCAGAGTGAAGCTTGATGTGCTCTAACATATACTTGTAAACGACTGCAGCTGGTTTGGACTTGATAGACCAACCAGACCAACACCAGAAACACTAGAAATGTATGAGAAGTGACTCGTGCTCGTACTTTTTCAAACCGCCATCATTTTTTGCTGTATTGTTGTTGTTTTTTTTTTGTTGTTTTGCAAAACCTGGGAAAAATCCCTTCTGCTAGAACTCCTGGAACCTGTGACACATTATGAAGCATTAGTTGTTTCACTGTTTTCCTTAGTCAAGCAATTGGGAAATTATCCAGACTCTTCAGAGTGATAAATTCTTCATCTTTGCTAACAAGAAAACAAACATTGTTAAAAAAAATATATAGCGGAAGTACAAATTAATAAATTTGGCATGCCTTGCAGTGTGCTAGAGCTTGTTGTAGTAGCTACAATTCTTTATTACTTTGGGTATTTTATTCTTTATAAGATCATTTTTTTGAAAGATTTTCAGTCAAGAGCAGTGAGGGCCATTGCAAAACCTTCAACTGTGTCTCTAATGACGTTCCATTGTGGATTTTTAAAGTCTTTTGTTTTAGAAGTTATTCGTTAATCATACACTGCTCAAAAAAATAAAGGGAACACTTAAACAACACAATATAACTCCAAGTAAATCAAACTTCTGTGAAATCAAACTGTCCACTTAGGAAGGAACTCTGATTGACAATCAATTTCACATGCTGTTGTGCAAATGGAAAAGACAACAGGGGAAATCTTTGGCGATTAGCAAGACAGCCTCAATTAAGGAGTGGTTCTGCAGGTGGGGACCACGGACCACTTCTCAGTACCTAGGCTTTCTGGCTGAAGTTTTGTCACTTTGAATGTTGGTGGTTTCACACTTGTGTAGCATGAAGACGACTCTACAAAACACAAGTGGCTCAGGTAGTGCAGCTCATCCAGGATGGCACATCAATGCGAGCTGTGGGCAAGAAGGTTTGCTGTGTCTGTCAGCGGTAGTGTCCAGACGGCCTGGAGGCGCTACCAGGAGACAGGCCAGTACACAAGGAGACGTAGGAGGCAGGCCGTAGGAGGGCAAACACCAGCAGAGGGATCCGCTACCTCTGCCTTGTGTGCAAGGAGAAAAACGGGAGCCCGCGACCCTGCCAGAGCCCTGCAAAATGACCTCCGAAGGCCCCACAAATGTGCATGTGTCTGCACAAACGGTTAGATAACAGACTTAATGAGGATGGGGTATGAGGTACCGTGCAGGATGCTCAGCATTTGCCAGAGAACACCAGGATTGGCAAATTCGCCACTGTGCACCCTTTGCTCTTCACAGATGAAAGCAGGTTCACACTGGAAGCACATGTGACAGACGTGACAGAGTCTGGAGACACCGTGGAGAGCGATCTGCTGCCTGCAACATCCCTCAGCATGACTGGTTTGGCAGTGGGTCAGTAATGGTGTCGGGGTGCGCATTTCTTTGGAGGGCCCGCTGGCCCTCCATGTGCCTCGCCAGAGGTAGCTGGCTGCCATTAGATTACGCAGACTAAGATCCCCAAGACCCCTTGTGAGACCATATGCGTTGGTGGGGTTGGCTCTGGGTTCCTCCACTAATTGCAGGACAATGGTAGACCTCATGTGGCTGGAGTGTGTCAGCAGTTCCTGCAAGATGAAGAATTTGAAGATTATGGACTGGCGCCCACGCCCGTTCCCTAGACCTGAATCCGATTGAGCATCTCATGTCCTCGCTCCATCCACCAACGTCACGTTGCACCACAGAGTGTCCAGGAGTGGCCGGATGCTTTAGTCCAGGTCTGGGAGGAGATCCTCCAAGGAGACCATTCCACCGTTTCTCATCAGGAGCATGCCCAGCGTTGTAGGGAGGTCATAAAGGTACGTGGAGGCCACACACAATACTGAAGCCTCATTTTGACTTGTTTTAAGGACATTACATCCAAAGTTGGATCAGACTGTAGTGTGTGTTTTTTCCACTTTAATTTTGCGTGTGACTCCAAATCCACGGCACTCTTAATGGTAATAAATTTTAATTTCCATTGATGATTTTTGTGTGATTTTGTTGTCAGCACATTCAACTGTGTACAGAACAAAGTATTCAATGAGAATATTTCATTCATTCAGATCTAGGATGTGTTATTTGAGTGTTCTCTTTATTTTTTTGAGCAGTGTATATACTCTTGAGGGTGTATGGGCTGCTTTCATTTACATTTTTTTTCAAGAATGGATCAGATTCTTTGCTTTAGCCCCATCTCTTGGTTTGAAAATTCAGGTTAATTGGCTCCAGGTGAACTTTTCTCAGCCACAGTTTACAGCTTTGTAAAATTAAAGACTTCAAAATCATAAGGGAAAGCAAAGAAGTGTCCGTAACTGCTAGATGCCACATGCTAGTGTTGGGACCCAGCCATGGGTTACAAAATTAAAGGCCAGTAAGAACTGTTCTGGAATTTTCCAAATAAATCACAGTAACCTACTCCTAACTCAGCCCAGGAACAGAAGGAGATTGGACTTCCCGTGACGTCACTGTTTGAATAAAAAGCCCGCGTTACAACAAACAGATCTCTTTCCATGTGGATTCCAGCCGTGAACTGGACAAGAGAGGCATCAAACGTGTGTATGTCTCCTTGCTGGCAAGCAGACACGACTCTTCAACTTGGATCCAAAAGTAACTACGATCACATGCAACAAAGTTAGGTAATGATTTGCTGTTTGAGTATCCGGCATTCATTCATATAAAGGGTGTAATGAGACAAGCGTGACTTGACTTTTCTTCTGAGGCCTCCAGAAGCAGCACTAATTGAAGCGGATTTCCCCCACGGCCTGGAAGGCATCACATGCCTTCCTGCGTGCAAGTCCAGATAGCAAGAGCTATCCCGCCGCATTGCAGCCACTCAAGGAGCCGAACGTGCTTTTCTTGTACGGTTCGGCCGGGCCACCTAAGAGCCCTTCCCCACAGCTACGGAGGTTAGCTGCAAGCTAACCCTTTGTTTACCCACACGTGGATGTTTTCCTCAATGCCCAGGACAACTTCTTCTCAGCACGGTTCACGTAAGAGGTAGTGTTTGGGCAGAAAAGATTAGTTTAGAATGAAATAATCTAAACAATGTTCGTTTCATTACGTTTGGTTTTTGTGTTGAGAAACTCAACTACAGTAAGTGCTAGCAGACTAGCACCCAGCTTATGATGTATTCTGTATTATGTTTTTAAAGTTAAAACAAGCTTTATTTAAAGGGTGGTTTTTAAACACAGAAGACCAGCCATAACTTGCTGCCCACACTTATGCATTTCAATCCTTTTATTTGAGCTATTTTAAAGGTATGTGTTAGATTCAATTTAATTCAATTCAGTTTATTTATATAGCGGCAATTCACAACACATGTTGTCTCAAGGCACTTCACAAAAGTCAGGTACATACATTACATTTAATCCTAACCATTGAACAGTGCAGTCAGATTCAGTTATTTATTCAAATTGGTTAAAAGTTTTTCTATCTAAGGAAACCCAGCAGATTGCATCCAGTCAGTGACTTGCAGCATTCACTCCTCCCGGATGAGCATGTAGAGACAGTGGACAGTCACTGGCGTTGACTTTGCAGACAATCCCAATACTGAGCATGCATGTAGCGACAGTGGAGAGGAAAAACTCCCTTTTAACAGAAAGAAACCTCCAGCAAAACCAGGCTCAGTGTGATGCGGGCATCTGCCACGACCGACTGGGAGGTTAGAGAGAACATAGCAGAGGACACAAAGAGAACAAAGAAGCACTGATCGAGGAGTCCTTTCTATGGGGAAGGGAAAAGTAATGTTAATGGATGTAGCTCCTTTAGTCGTTCCACCTAGAAGAAAGAAACTAAAACCGGGAGCCAGTTTTCAGGTTAGTGTCTGAAAGAGAGCACATAGAGTTAGTCACAGTAAAAAGCTCAGTCAATTGCCATGTTTAGGGAGAGAGAAAGGGGTAAACACGAAAGACAGGGCCCCCATGTTGCGATCATCGGTAGAGGCTTGTGGTAGCATTAAGTTGTTTCCAGCAGAAGCTTGGACGATGCCCCTCTCCAGAAAGGTGTCACAGGTAGACACAGAATCAGGCCAGGTGTAGCTTCTAGGAAGAGAGAAGAGAGAGAACAAAGTTAAAAGCTGAAATAACAGCAAATAATGCAAAATTGAGGGCGAGACACTATCTTAATAGGGTAATGGGTGGGTAGCAGTACAGAAGCTGCAGAGAGGAGAGACAAACTACAACCCTGCTTCCTGGTCTGAACCCTGGGTTGTCTGATTCTGAGGACAAGCTATTAGCTTCTTTTGTTAGCTCCAACCGCTAATGGCTAAGAACACGTGTTTGCCCACTTTATGAGTCAGCTGAAGATCATTTACCCAGAAAGGTTGTTAGTTTTCAATCTAGGAAATAATATTGCAATAAATATTGTTTTACTAAACGTGATAACTAATTAAACAGCATTAAGACCCATTTATCCAAAAGGTTTGGTTCTTATTCAAAATATGTCCTTAAATATTATTTTACTGAATAAAGGCAGCTAATTAAACACCATTGAGAATTACTCATCCAGAAGGTTGGTTTTATTCAGCAAATCATTCTTTAGAATGTTTTTTTTTTTTATATAATGTTTTATCTTATTGTGAATTGTTGTTTGAAGGTATACCAATTGCCTAAGTTGGTTCCAAGACTAACTTAACTTCATTTCCAGATACTTTAAGATAATCTTTGGTTCTCAAACATAAATAACATTGCATGGTAATGTTGTATCACTCTTTTGGTCATGGTTTTCAACCATCTTTGATTCACTTGTTCATATTGTACATAGTTGCTCTTCTTTATTCTTTAATTCTACTTGGTAGTTTAGTTAGATGGTTCTAGTGTAGTAAGGGGTTTCTTGATTAAAATATGTTTGACTTTGAACTGACTTATTTTTGTTAATAAATCCTTGTGTTTTAAGAAATAGTGTGAATTCATTCTGTGTGTGTGTGCAGAGTTTTGTTGTTCAATAATGCCAGAGCTTGGCTCATCCCTTTCAGTTTTGTCCTAATACCACCACCTTATTGGACTGGTATTCACAGGACAACCCTTAACAGACCGAAATATAAATTGATAAAATATTAAAGTATTAATATTAAATATTAAATAATATATTCATAGTCACAACATATTTATGGCATCCCGTGGGTGAGCATTATTTTGAAAGTTTGGAGTAAGTATTACCCTGAGGAAGATATAGCAATTTCTGTATCAATCTTTTTCTTCTCCTTTGCATTTAATGCATAATCCACCTTTCCATAAAGGGGGGTGAAGAAAGATGCCTAATCACTAGTTTCTCTCGAAGAAAGGTGAAGAATTTATGCTAAACTCACAAAATATCCTTAGAGGAAGGAGTAGCATTGTAACATTTAGAGCATAGTGTTGCGATAAGTCACAGGTTGAACGGTCAACTTGACCACCCTTTTCACAATCAGACAAATGTTTGCAATATATGTATAGTCAAAGATACATATACAGATGGACATGTATTTGTTAGATGTGTGTTGTTGTTGTTGCTTTTTGCAACCTCTTAACTTTACTAGTAATAGATTGTCCTTAGAAATTGGTAAAACAAAGTTTATGATATTTTGCAGCAGCACAAAAAGTGTTCATGATCAACTGTATGTTGAAGGATTTGAAGTACGAAAAACTAAAGAAATTAAGTTTTTGGGTGTTCTTATTGATGAACATTTGTCATGGGAACCTTATATAAATTATATAAAAGGTGAAATATCTAAAACCAATAATAGTAACAAATAAGGTCAAGGATATTCAGAACAAAAAGGCTTTGTATATATTGTGTGACTCATTGATTATACCATATCTCACATATTGTGTGGAAGTGTGGGGTAGCGCCTGTAAAACATATAAATTCAATCTTCCTCTTACAGAAAAGAGCTGTCAGAGTTATTAGTGGAAGTGGATATAGAGATCATACAAATCCACTATTTATACAGTTAAATGTACTGAAAATTCATGAGCTGATTGAAAGTTCTACATTACAATTTATGTACAAAGCTCATAAGGAAATGTTACCAAACAACATCCAAATCAGATTTATTAAAAGGGAAAGTAAATATAATTTAAAAGGAACTGACATCTTAAAAAAAAATACACGGAGAACTGTGTGGAAAGATGTATTTCAATAAATGGTGTCAGTTTGTGGAATGATCTCGACAGTGAGGTGAAGCATTCAAATTATTTTTTATTTTTAAAAGAAATTTGAAACTTATGAAGCGTTATGTTAGTGATTAAGATGATGTTTTGTTATGTGTTAATGCTGTGCATGTTTTGAGTGTTTTTTCACACACGCACAGTTCGTCGGTCCGAGCCCGCTTTTTGTCGCTCGCATCGGTGTGTTATACTGATGGACTCAGAGTGTGGTGATCTCCTCGAATCCCGATTTCATTTTTTTGACAGACTATGGGTGTTAGGTTACTTTTTTCCTATTTTCGTTTGTCTCCAAATGAGCGAGATGCTTTAAATCAGTTTGACCTTGCCGCATATGATAAGAGGATCTTCACCACGCCCATTTATTTGTTTCGAGGTTAGTTAACTTCATTAAAGTATCCAAACTAGACACGCTATTTTTGTGATAGCAGAATTCGAGCTTTCAGATGTTTCTTGTCAGATCACCTTGTTGAATCAGTACGCATCCCGAGAGAGAGCATAACTGGAAGCTCAAGATATTTTCAGTTCAGACTGATCATCAGATGACCCTTTCAAAGAGAGACTGCTGTGAAGCTCTGAGCTCTCAAAAAAGCTGGTTTTTAGGAGAGGAGCATTGTAGAAAGCTGTAAAGCACCTTCAAAGTTAAAGGACCTGAAGGCAGATGAGCTCAGGAAAGCTGCATCCCAAAAAGGGGGACAGACCCCCACCTCTCAAGTACCTGATTTGCATTTTTACTCACAGCAGCTGCAGCACCCACAGCAGGAGGCAGACTCAGACAACAGGCATCTGGGGCCTACTGTCATTGTTTTCTGAATAGATCTGACCCACATACAGAAGTACACTCCGTTTTTTTTTTTTTTGAGACAAACGAAAATCAGTAAAAAATGTCCTTTTGTTGTGCACACAAGTGCATACAGAAACGAGTGAATCTCCAACTGTATGGAAGGAAGGGGAAAAGAACTGGCTGAGACAAGGAAACTAAACAATCATAGCACCAGCATCAACTACATGTCTTCCACCAAAATTAACCTAAGCTCTGACCAACTAGAGTGAGGGGCCGCTGTTTCCACGAATGCCCGCGATCCGAGGTGAGTGCTGTTTGAGGGATAAAAAAAAACATGTAGTTATCCAGTGCAAGATGCAGAACCCCTGCTTACGTTCAGTGGAGGGTGGACTGGGTACCGACCCCGCTTAAGTGTCTTGATCCAAGAAACGGAGGAATCAGGACGCGCCCGGCCCCCCAGCCAGAGCGAAAATCCAGTTGAAGTCAGTAGTATTCAGAAAATTAAAGTCCTCAAAAACGTAGGAAGTCTTGAACTTTTTCCACAGACACACAGTGGCCCCAGGGCAATAATTTTGTTTCTTCCCCCCCCTTCACAAATTGATTTCTCTTGTTCAGAGTGTTACTTCAGTACATTGCGTGGTGCATTAGACAATGCAGCGCCCTTGAAAAAGAATCGGTAATTATTTCATGGGGCTGTCGCTCCTCGGATTTTGCCCTCTATTAGAGCTGCGTATCACTTTCCAAAGCACAATGCTTTAGAAAATTGGGAGCGAACAAAATGGTGCTCTACACACCTAGAGGATTCCTACTTAAATCTGGAAAAATAGCCTACTGTTGTATAAAAAGACACCTTCGCCAAGCTAGACGTAGCTTACTTTCTCATCCCTTTTAATAGAACGAGAAACCAAGAATAATCCTAGGTTTCTCTTTAGTACAGTTGCTAAACTTACACAGAGTCATAGCTCTGTTGAGCATCCATCCCCTTAGCTCTCAGCAATCATGACTTTATGGGATTTTTCAAAATAAAATTGATCTCTATAAGAAGAAAATCCTTTGACATACTCCCGAAGATGATTACTTCATCCCAAACAAGTGAGAACAACATTGGAAGTAACTGTAGAACCTGATCTGTGTGTGGGACTGTTTTGATCCTTGTGGAGCTTCCTGAGTTATCAGAAATATTAGCTTCATCTAAACTGCACACTAGTATGTTAGACCCAATCCCCACCCAAATTATTTAAGGAAGTGTTCCTCTGATTACCAGCCCCATTTTAGATATGATTAAATAATCTTTAGTAAATGGATATGTACCACAAGCTTTTAAGGTAGCGTGAAATTAAACATTTGCTTAAGAAACCTTCGCTTGATCGAGATGACTTAATAAATTACAGACTGATTCCCCAATCTTCCCATTCTTATCTTAAAATTCTTGAGAAAATAGTTGCTAAATATAATGTGTGAGCTTTTTACACAGCAAGAACCTGGTTTAAAGAGTTTCACGTCAGGTTTCAGAGCTCATCATAGAACTGAAACAGCTCTGCTGAAAGTCACTAATGATATTCTTCTGGCCTCAGATAATGGACTTGTATCTGTCCCTGTCTTAGATCTCAGTGCTGCATTTTGATACAGTCGATCATAATATTCTCTTAGAAAGGCTGGAATATGCTGTAGGGATCAGGGGAAAACAGCGCTAGGCTGGTCTTTAAATCTTATTTGTCTGAGAGATTCCAGTTGCGGTGTCATGTAAATGATAGACATCAAGCATTTGTTCCCTGAAACTCCAGGGTTAAATTGTGGTTGTGAGTACCATAGGGTTCAGTACTTGGGCCAATTCTCTTCACTAATATATATGCTTCCGAATAAGTAAAACTATCAGGCAGCCTTAGAATAAATTTTCACTGTACGCTGAGGACACTCAGCTTTACTTAGCCATAAATCCTGATGAGCCCAACCAGTTAGATAGGACATACACAGCATGTCTTGAAGACATAAAACCACTTGGATGAACTTTAAATTTTCTGCTTCTAAATTCAGACAAGATCAGAACGTTGTCGTCTTTGGATCCGGAGTCCTTAAACCCCAAAGAACACTGCTTAGTCCAACACTTAACCTGAATGGCATTAAATTGACCTCCGGATAGTAAAGTAAAAAAACCTTGGTGTTACTCTTTGACCATAGGGAATGTCATTTAAACTCCAATATTTAAACAGGTTTCTAGGATTTCCATTTTTTCCATCTCCGGAACATTGCCAAAATTAGAAATATCCTGTTCAGGATTGATGCTGAAAACTAGTCACCATGCATTTGTTACTTCAAGGCTGGACTATTGAAATTCTTTACTATCAGGATGTCCACAAAATTGCATGTTCCAGTTATAAAAGGCTCCCTGTTAAATCCAGAATAGATTTAAAATCTCTCTCCTCACATAAAACCCCCTAATGATTTAGCTCCATCATACATCAGTGATTCGATTGTCCATACATTCCTAACAGAGCACTCTCGTTCTCTAGACTGAAGGTTTACTGGTGGTTTCTAGGGTCTCTAGAAGGTAGAATGTGCGAGGCAGATCCTTTAGTTATCAGGCTCCTCTCCTGTGGAACCAGCTCCCAGTTTTAGTCCGTGAGGCAGACACCTGTCTACTTTTAAGGCTAGGCTTAAAACTTTCCTTTGCATAAAGCTTATAGTTAGAGTGGCTTAGTTATCCTGAACTATCGCCTTATTTTACCTCCGTCTTCTTCTCCTCTGTTGGATGGAGTAAGGGGGAGTCAGAGGTTAGCCCTAACCGCTCAGTTATGGTTGAGGTGCAAAACACACCCTCCATTTCTGCTACCTGTATGCCCCTCTCTTTTCCAATGGTTATGGTCAATCTGACAGAGAGAGGTAATCCCAATCATTGTGGTTTTTAGTATAACAATGGCCATCAGTGGGCTCTAAATGGACAAAACTGTCTACTTTTAAGGCTAGGCTTGTAAAAAACTTTCCTTTTTGATAAAGCTTATAGTTAGAGTGGCTTAGGTTATCCTGAGCTATCTCTGTAGTTAAGGCTTAGGCTGCTGGAGGACATAATGACCACTTTCACCCTCTTCTGCTACTTTCTCACACTACTCTCCAATTTGTGTTTTTGCTGTTATTTCAGCTTTTAACTTAGTCTCTCTTCTTTTCTCTTCCTAGAAGCTACACCTTGGCCTGACTCTGTGTCTACCTTTAACACCTTTCCTGGAGAGGGGAATCCTCCAAGCTTCTGCTGGCAACAACTTAATGCTGCCACCTCTACCGATGATCCACATGGCCCTGTCTTTCAGTGTTTAACCCTTTCTCTCTCCTAGACCAAAGCTACTGACTGAGCTTTTACTGTAACTAACTCTATGTGCTCCTCTTCAGACTCTAACCTTGAAAACTGGCTCAGAGTTTATCTGTTTCCTTCTTTCTAGGTGAAACGACTAAAGGAGCTACATCCATTAACATTTACATTTTCCTTCCCATAGAAAGACCTCCCGATCAGTGCTTCTTTGTTCTCTTTGTGTCTCTGCTCTGTCTCTCTCTAAACCCCCAGTCGGCTCGTGGCAGTTAGCTGCTCACACTGAGCCGGTTCTGCTGGAGGTTTCTTCCTGTTAAAAGGGAGTTTTTCCTCTCCACTGTTGCTACATGCATGCTCAGTATGAGGGATTGCTGCAAAAGTCAACGCCAGTGACTGTCCACTGTCTCTACATGCTCATCCGGGAGGAGTGAATGCTGCAAGTCACTGACTGGAATGCAATCTGCGGGCTTTCCTTAGATAGGAAAAACTTTTAACCAATTTGAATAAATAACAGAATCTGACTGCACTGTTCATTGATTAAGATTAATTGGAATGTTTGTACCTGACTTTTGTGAAGTGCCTTGAGACGACATGTGTTGTGAATTGGCGCTATATAAATAAACTGAATTGAATTGAACTTCTGAGACTGAAGTCTGTGTTCAGTGAGGTAAATCCAAGAATCAGGGTTCAGCCTGCGGAAGAGCATAAACAAAGTTACTTAGAGCACGAAAACGAAGCTTAGACGAGAGGTGGCTGTGTTCGTTACCACTGTAGGCAAACACTCTCGCGTCAAAGTGCTGGCAGCCTCCTGCTTAAACACTCCTCATGCAATCAGCAGAATAAGACACACCTGTTCCCCAGCGTGGTGGAGGGGTTTGAGTGCTCAAATGATCCTAGAGGCTATGTTGTCTGGGGCTTAAATGCCCCTGGCAGGGTCTCCCATGGGCCAAACAGGCTCTAGGTGACGGGTCAGACAAAGAACTGTTCAAGAATCCTTCAAGAATCCTTCATGACGACTAATATATCAAGGCCACGTGAACCGCGCCCAGTACGGTTGAACTCAGGGGGTCCCACCCTGGAGCCAGGCCTGGGGTCGGCGACCTCGATCGGAGAGCCGGACTGCGTCGGGGTGCCCGGGTTGTTCCTCGCGGGACCCGGCCGGGCAAGCCGAACGAGAGACGCGAGGCCATCCCCAGTGGGCCCACCGCCTGCAGGGGCCCCGAAACGTGAGGACGGTGCAAAGAGTATTAGGTGGCGGACGAAGGCGGACACCTCGGCGGCCCGATCCCCAGATGCTTAGGCTGGCTCTAGGGACGTGGAATGTCACCTCGCTGCGGGGGAAGGAGCCTGAGCTTGTGTGGGGCTCCAGAGGTATCGACTAGAAATAGTCAGGCTCACCTCCACCCACAGTGTAGGCTCTGGAACCCATCTCCTTGAGAGGGGCTGGACTCCTCTCTTCTACTCTGGAGTGGCCCACGGGGAGAGGCGGCGAGCTGGTGTGGGTTTGCTGTTGCCCCCAGGATCTACGTTCCCGTCTCGTGTTGGGGGTTACCCCAAGTGGACTGAGAGGTGTGCTATCCAATCCCTTCGCCTTCGTGTTGGGGATAGGTCTCTGACTGTCGTTTCGGCCTTAACGGGGCAGAGCTCGCTTGAGGGGTAGTGCGGAGTACCGGCGCTCTTCTTGGTGTCCCTGCCAGCAGTAATGGGGTTACTGTTGTGGGTCCGTTGTGGTGTGAAGAGAGAGCTGAGCCCGGAAAAGCGAAGCTCTCGAATTTACCAGTCGGTCTACGTTCCTACACCTCCAACCAATGGCCATGAACTTTGGGTCATGACCGAAAGACACAAGATCCCGGTATAACAGCCAGCTGAAAATGAGCTTCCTCAGTAGGGGGGACGCGTGCACTCCCTTAGAGATAGCGTGAGGAGCTCGGCCATCCGGGAGGGGCCCTTGGAGTAGAGCCGCTGACCTCCTCAACATCGAGAGGAAGCCAGTTGGATGGTGGCTCGGGCATCTATATCGGATGCCTCCGGGGACGCCTTCCTCGGGAGCGTGTTCCAGGCAAAATGTCCCAACCCCGGGAGGAGAGGGCCCAGGGAACGGCCCAGGACACACCTGGAGGACTATGCTTCCTCGGCTGGCGCCTGGCACGACCCTTGGGCTCCCCCCGGAGGAGCTGGAGGAGGTGTCTGGGGAGAGGGATGTCTGTGTGTCTCTGCTTAGTCTGCTGCCCCCGCGACCTGGTCCCGGATAAGCGGAAGACGACGAGTACGAATACGAGCACAACCCAAAACCCCGACACCTACAGAGTCTCCCCTTCCTAAACTTAGTCCAAGTGTTCAGCTTACTTCCACAGACCCTAACAAAAGTGTTGGAAGTCAGACCTCACACTGCAGTGAACAACCAGCAAGATGACTGAGTGCTGGACTCAGCATGTGCAAGTGGTCCAATTGGGTGGAAGGAGCAGGCTTCCAACCTGATCATCTCCCTTCTGACTCTTTGTCGACCCACCACTACATGCACAAGTCCACTCATTAGAAAGCTCTCATTTAATTAATGAGAAAACTTCTTCCCCTCAGAGAGATCTTCCACCATTTCATGAGCCTAACCAGCTTGACCTCTCAGATGGACACGGTCCACCTTGGGAGCATGGTGTCTGTTTTAAGCAGCTTGAGTCCCTTGCTCAGTTTTTGATACAGGTAGTCAGGAGTCAAACATTGATGCTTATCTGCTTGAGGTTGAACATTTCCCTCTTGACTTGTGTTTTTCTTCTTCTTGTGAGAAGCTGAGGCTTATTTGGAAAACAACAGCTAAGAGTGTTCCTGTGTTCAAAAAATTCTTCCTCCAGAAATTAGTGACAGCAACTCAGCTCTGTGCCAAGCTCTAAGAGCAGAGTACTATGTTTACAGAGATGAAGCCGCTGCCGCTATTAATGCTTTGGCAGTTCTGCAAAAAGAGGATGAACCTCCCAGAGAATATGTCCACCGCTTGAAGATTGCTTACTTTCATGCCCTAGGTCTTGAAGAAGACCAAACTTTTAAGTCTTTGTTTCTTCACAACCTCCTTGAAAGTGTGCAGTATGACATGACCATGCATTGCATAATAGAGAACCTCACCATGCAGTAGATGCACAGGTATGCTCAGCTTGTGTGGGAAACACGTGTCAGTTCAGACAGAGCAGGAAAAAGCAAAGTTGGTGTTAAACATTCAACCAGAGATCAGGCCTAAGAAGAAGAGCAAAGTCAGTTCCCAAGTGATGCAACAGAACCAGGGTGGTGGTCATCCAAAACTCAAGCCGCCTTTTCACAAAAACACCTTTTCACATTGCAACATCGAAGTGTAAGGTTGTTGGTAAAGAGTGGAGCAACTTCAAAGAAGTCATCACAAAGGAGGAGTTTGAGATGATCTACATGTGCGTTATAACTGAGGTAACGGCATTCCTAAAAGACATGGCAAGCCATTGCAGTCCAGAATCAACTGTAAAATCTATCAAACAAGGTATGAAGGTGGTAAATAATTTCCAACACCCTATATTCTGTTTTAATCTTTTTCTTTCTTATGGTTTTGAACTTGAGAAATTATTAAGGTTTTAAAAGCAGTATTATGATGGTGTGAAAAGACTGTGCCTTAGCTGTCGGCCATAAGCTTGAAAAACACCAATATATGTTAAAATTGTTAAAGTCACATATGACTGTACATGCACAGTGGTGCAGTACAATGGCTGAAGCCTGACTAAAAATCCAGAACATACTTTTACTGTGTTCCTTACATAGCTTCTTACCCAATCTTCTTCAAAGGTCAGATTTTGAAAGTAAACCATTTATGCTTGTCCTGTTGACTGATTCTCCCAAATGCGCTAACTATTGTAACATCTCTACCACGTTCTCCTTGACCTGCATGCTGTGTTTTTTGCTCTTTAAGATGTTTTTGTTTACTAATGTTCTCTAACATAGCTCTCAGGCCTTCACGGAACCGCTGAAATTATACCAAGAATATATTACACACAGGTAGACTTTATACTAATTTGGCGACTTCTGAAGCCAGTTGGTTGCAGTGGAAATTTCCAGGGTATCAGAGTAAAGGGGACCAAATAGAAATGCACACCACACCAAGAATAAAAAAAAGGATAGAATAATAGTTTATTTATCCCTCAGTGGAGAAATTTCAATTTTAAATAAAAACAAAGACATGCATATATTTGTTTCATTTACACCACAAATGTGTCACAAATTATGTATATTTTTGGTCAAAAATTATATATAGGGGACCATTGAATAAGATAATAACAAAGGCATGTTTGATCCGTTTTATATATTTTATATTCAAGTTGTTTTCCTATTTTTTAGAAATAGGGAGAGCTCAAGAAATTGCATTTTCCTTTGTTGTTATTAGATATTTTAACACCACTTATTTTAGAGATAATCTTGTTTTTGAGGAACTACACAAATTTTACTTTATAAATTAAAGCTCAAAAACAACTAGTTGGATCCATAAGGTTATTGGCCTCATGGGCTATCGCATAAAATCCTACAAAAAGGCATTCAGGTCTGTGGTTATATCAGCAAAGAACTCTCATTGAAAATTGTTCTTTAATTGATCAGTGGAATAACAATGGCTGTGTTATTTCCCCTCTTTTGACAGGTAGCAAAGGGCACCTCTCCCCTTCTGGTCCTGCAAAAAACAAAAATAGAGGTTTTATCTGTATATTGTTGCTTTGCGAAGGAGTCCTGATTACTTCTTTTGGCTGGAGTCAAGAGGTTTCGGCAGACTAAGGTTTTAGCCTCAGAACTCCAAAGGCAGCTGAAGGGTCTTGCATAAACTCACTCTGATGAGAAAGGATTCCAGGGAAGGATGATACCTGGAGCAATAAATGAGAACAAACATAGAGTTTAGCTGGACTCAGGTGTTGGGGATAGCTGTCCTTTTGTTGGACAGAACTGGAGTTAATAATTTCTGTTTTGCTAGATTGATTAAGCTTAAATATGAAATCATTTTATCACAAAATACAGTGTTGCACAAATAAATCACACAATTGCACAAAACAGTTTACCTATTAACACCCACTTTAGTCCTGAGTTTATGCCTTCCCCGGTTTTGGAGAACCAGAACCAGACTCGGTTGTAAAAAGAACAAAAATATCTTATCCTGGGCGGTAATGGCTTACAGAGAGGACATCCTTTGATAGATCTCCTTCAATCTTCCATCCAAGGTACCTGCAAAAAAGCAAAAAAAAATGCTTTACCCATGGTTGTAATGAAGCAAAAACAAGCTGCTGGAAGATGATATTAGACATGTTACCATGGCAATTGGATATGCAACGCAAAATTAAACTGAATAAATGAGAGGGGGCAACAACAGACTCTTGTAAGATGCTAAGGACATTGTGATTTGAGAGGATGACAGTGTCACACAGTGTGCTTTTCAGCAGGCTAAGCAATATGAAATGTGGAGAATAATGATATGCAACTCTCTTTAGCTGAGAGAGGAAAAATTCAGCACTGTGTGCCTCTGCATTTAAATATGTGCATGTATAAATTAAGGGTCTAAAATTGTGCTGACAGTAATTGTTTTTAAATCAGGTCTTATTTCAGCATCTACCTTAATGGCTTATTAGTTTTGTAGGCAAGATGAGCAAAAATACAGACTGGGGATTTGGGACCAAATCAACAAAATACAACAGTTCTTTATGCCTGCAATAATATTGTTAGAGTTTATATTCAGAAAGTAAAGCTGAAGTGCCTTGGGGAGTATTAAATTACAAACTGTTATATTTGAAAGTCCATTATTGCAATTGATTTTTATATCTAGATTTCACTTTTCGGAAGCAACAGACTAGTGTCTAGTTTACTGAGGCAGCATCCTTAATCAATGATTCACTGCCTTCCAGACAAATTTCCTACATCAGGAATGTGAAACTATCCAGTTCAACAACCCCTCCTTGAACCGCCACCTTAACATGGTGGAGTGGTTTGAGTCCTCGAATGATCCTAGAGGCCATGTTGTCTGGGGCTTAAATGCTCCTGGTTGGGTCTCCCATGGCAAACAGGCTTTGAGTGACAGGTCAGACAGAGTGGTTCAAGACACGTTCATGAGGACCACATAATAGAGGTACGTGAAGTTGCCCGGTACAACAGAGCCGAGATTCCACCCTGGAGCCAGGCCTGGGGTCCGGACTAGTTGGAGAGCGCCTGGTGGCCGGGTTGCTCCTCGTAGGACCCGGCCGGGCCAAGCCCGAATAAGAGAGGGGCTCCAGAGGTATCGACTAGAAATAGTCAGGCTCACCTCCACGCACAGTGTGGGCTCTGGAACCCATCTCTTCGAGAGGGGCTGGACTCCCTTCTACTCTGAAATGGCTCACGGGGAGAGGCAGCGAGCTGGTGTGGGTTTGCTTGTTGCCCCCCAGCTCAGCCGTCTCTTGTTAGGTTTTACCCCGGTGGATTAGAGGGTCGCATCCCTGCGCCATCGGGTTGGGGACAGTTTTCTGACTGTCATTTCAGCCTACAAGCCGAGCGGTAGTTCGGAGTACCCTGTCTTCTTGGCATCCCTGTTGGGGTTGCTGCATAGTGCCCCTCCCGGGGACTCCATTATTCTGCTGGGGGGCCTTCAGTGCCCACGTGGGAAACGACAGTGACACCTGGAGAGGCGTGATCGGGAGGAATGGCCTCCCCGATCTGAATCTGAGTGGTGTTTCATTATTGGATTTCTGTGCTAGTTACGGATTGTCCATAATGAACACCATGTTTAAGCGTAAGGGTGTTCATCGGTGCACTTGGCACCAGGACACTATAGGAAGGAGGTCGATGACCGACTTTGTTGTCGTGTCTTCAGACCTTTGGCCGTAGGTGCTGGACACTCGGGTGAAGAGAGGGGCTGAATTGTCCACTGATCACCACCTGGTGGTGAGTTGAATCCGCTGGAAGAGGAGAAAGCCGAACAGACTTGGCAGGCCAAAGCGCATAGTGAGGGTCTGCTGGGAACGTCTGGCGCCCTCAGCCAGGGATGTATTCAACTCCCACATCCGGGAGAGTTTTGACCAGATTTTGGGGAGGTTGGAGACATAGAGTCCAAGTGGACCATGTTCTCCGCATCTATTGTCGATGCTGCTGCCTGTAGCTGTGGCCGTAATCCCCGAGTATTATGGGCTGTGGTTGGCTTGTGGGACTCCTGAGGCGGCTGACGGGTACCGTGAGGCCAAGCGTGCCACGGCCCGGGCTGTGGCAAAGGTGAAAACTTTGGCCTGGGAGGAGTTCGGTGAGGCCATGGAGAAGGACTCGAAGTGATTCTGGCAAACCATCTGGCGCCTCAGGAGGAGGAGGGGGGCAGTGCTTCGTCTACACTGTTAACAGTGGGGGTGGGGAGCTGCTGACCTCGAGTGGGGACATTATCGGGTGGTGGAAGGAGTACTTCGAGGGTCTCCTCAATCCGGCCGTCCCTCATTCCCTGGTGAAAGCAGAGGCTGGACTCTTTCATCACCCAGGCTGAAGTCACAGAGGTGGTTACAAAGCTCCATGGTGGCAGGGCTTTGGGGGTGGATGAGATCCGCCCTGAGTACCTCAAGTCTCTGGATGTTGTGGGGCTGTCATGGTTGACACGCCTCTTCAACACTGCGTGGCGGTCGGGAACAGTGCCTCTGGACTGGCAGACTGGGGTTGTGGTCCCCTTTCATAAGAAGGGTGACCGGAGTGTTCCAACTATAGGGGGATCACACTCCTCAACCCTCCTGGTAAGGCCTATGTCAGGGTATTGGAGAGGAGAGTCTGGCCGATAGTTGAACCTTGGCTTCAGGAGGAGCAGTGTGGTTTTCTTCCCAGCAGTGGAACATTGGACCAGCTCTACAGAGCCTTTGTGGACCTGGTGAAGGCATTCAACTGTGTCCCTCATCGTGCCCTGTGGGTAGATTTCTAGGCACAGCCAAGGGCCGGAGGGGGTCTGATTTGGACCAGTGGATTTCATCCTTCTTTTTGCAGATGGTCCTACTGGCCCCCTCTAGCCAAGACTTACAGCATGCGCTGGGACGGTTCGCAGCTGAGTGTGAAGCGGCTGGGATGAAGATAAGCTCCTCCAAGTCTGAGGCCATGGTTCTCGATCGGAAAAGGGTGGCTTGTCCTCTTCAGGTTGGAGGGGAGTTCCTTCCTCAAGTGGAGGAGTTCAAGTATCATGGGGTCTTGTTCACGAGTGAGGGGACAATGGAGCAGGAGATCGACAGACCGATCGGTGCGGCTGCCGCAGTAATGGGGATGCTGTGCCGGTCCGTGGTGGTGAAGAGAGAGCTCAGCTGAAAAGCGAGGCTCTCAATTTACCACTCGGTCTATGATCCTATCCTCACCTATGGCCATGAACTTTTGGTCATGACCGAAAGAACGAGATCTCAGATACAAGCGGCTGAAATGAGCTTCCTCCGTAGGGTGGCCAGACACTCCCTTAGAGATAGGGTGAGGAGCTCAGCCATCCAGGAGGAGCTCGGACTGCTCTTCTACATCGAGAGGAGCCAGTTGAGGTGGCTCAGGCATCTATAACGGATGCCTCCTGGACACCTTTCTTGGGAGGTGTTCTAGGCACGTCCCACCCCAGGGGATAGCCCAGGACACGCTGGAGGGACTATGTCTCTCGGCTGGCCTGGGAAAGCCTTGGTTCCCCCCCGGAGGAGTAGGAGAAGGTGTCAGGGGAGAGGGGTCTGGGTGTCTCTACTTAGTCTGCTGCCCCCGCGACCCGGTCCCGGATGAAGCGGAAGATGATGAGATGAGCAGTTCAACAAACTTTGAAAGACATAAAAAATGTCTGTCTGTCTGTCTAGAGGCTTGTTCATGGTGTTGTAATTATGAATATGAATATATTATTTAACATTTAATATTAATATTTTTATATTTTATTAAATAATATTTTGGTCTGTTAAGGGTTGTCCTGTGAATACCAGCCCACTAAGGCGGTGGTATTAGGACAAAATTGAAAGGGATGAGCCAAGCTCTGACATTATTGAACAGCAAAACTCTGCACACACATGGAATGAATTCACACAATTTCTGAAAACGCAAAAATTTATTAACAAAAATAAGTCAACTCAAGTCAAACTTATTTCAATCAACAAACTCTTTACTATGCTAAAACAATCCAACTAAACTACAAAGCAGAATGAAAGAATAAGGAAGACTAATGGGCTATGTACAATATATACAAGCTGATCAAAGATGGTTGAAAAACCATGACCGAAAGAGTGATGCAACATTACCATGCAATGTTATTTATGTTTCAGAAACAAGGACTACCTTGAAGAATCTGGAAATGAAGTTAAATTAGTCTTAGAACTAACTTAGCCAATAATTGGCAAACCTTTAGACAACCATTCACAATGCAAGTTCAGATAAAATATTATTTTAATAAAATAATATTTTAAAGAATGATTTGCTGAAAAAAAAAACAACCTTCTGGATGACGAATTCTCAACGGAGTTTAATTAGCTGCCTTAATTTATTAAAATAATATTTTAAGAAATATTTTTAAGGAAATAGTAAAATATTTAAGGAAATATTATTTTGAATAAGAACCAAATCTTTCAGGAGAAATGGGGCTTAATGGTGTTTACTCAGTTTTTAAGTTTAGTAAAATAATATTTAGGGACATATTATTTATTTTCTAGATTGAAAATTAAGAACCTTTTTGGGTAAATGATCTTAGCAGGCAAGCATGTGTTCTTAGCTGTTAGCGGTTGAAGCTAACAAAAGAAGCTGATAGCTTATCATCAGAATCAAACACATACCTTTAAAATACCATTAATAAAAGGGTTAAAATGCATAAGCCTGGACGGCACATTAAGGCCGATCTTCTGTGTTTAAAATCACCCTTTAAATAAAGTTTGTCTTAACTTTAGAAAAAAAAACAAAACACAGAACACATAAACTGAGCACGTGCTGAGCAGATACCACTAAGATGGCTGAGTTTTCAACATAAACAAAACCAAACGTCATAAAACGAAAAATGTTTAGATTATTTCACTCTAAACTACTTCTCTCTTTCAAAAACACAACCTCTTACGTGAACCGTGCTGAGGAAAAGTTGTCTGGGGCGACGAAGTTGAAGGAAGCATCCCCAGTGAACAAAGGGTTAGTTTGCAGCTAACCTCCGTAGCTGTGGGGCGGCTCGCTCTGTCGGCCGGCCAAACTGCACGTTACTGCTGTAACCACGGTGATGCGGTCCCGTAGTCCTTCCTTCTGACCGGGAAAACTGCTCCACTCGGCATCGTAGAGACAAGGTCTCTACTGGGAACTCTCTGGAACACAGTTTGCTTCTGTAGACCTCAGAGAGAAAAGTCAAGCCATGCTTGTACCTGAATTACCCCCGTTCATGAATTATTACCGGATACACAAACAGCAATTCATTCTTACTTAACTTAGTGCATATGATCGCGTGATCGTATGACACTCTTGGATCCAGTTTGAAGAGTTTATGTCTATTTGCCTGCAAAGAGACATTAGCACGCTGTGTCCTTCCGTCCAGTTCCTCTGGGGACCTGCGTGGAAGACGTCAGTTCGTTGCAAAAGCGGGGTTTTTATTCGGACAGTGACCACATGGGAAGTCCGCTGTTATTCCGTTTCTGGCTGTGCTGGAAGTAGGTTAATGCGATTTATTTTGAAAGTTCCAGAAAAGCTTGTACTGGCCTTTCATTTTGTAACTATGGCTGGGCTCCCAACAATGGCACCACTTAAGCAAGAACTGCCACTGATCTCATGTATTTACATCATTGGTAACAAGTCAAGCCTTCTGTTTTTAAAGTATGAATGCCAGTTGTGCAGAACTCATGTTTTAGGTTTAAATAGCAGACAGTGCAGTATTTATGTATAGATATTAATCTTGGAGTAGTTCTCCCTCTTCACCCTCTGTACAATCTAATGTCTGTGGCTGCAAGTTGTCAGTCAGCTGTGTTTAATTGAAGGTGGGAAAATCCACTATTTTCTGGAAACAAAAGATACAGACTAGACTGGCTACCAGATGTGCATCTATCATCTTTTTTTTAAGGTAACACTGCTATGAAACAAAAGTTCGCAAAGATTCAATTCAATACAATTCAGTTTACTTATATAGCGGCAATTCACAACACATGTCGTCTCAAGGCACTTCACAAAGCCAGGTACATACATTCCAATTAATCCTAACCATTGAACAGTGCAGTCAGAAAATTTTTTTATCCAATTTGAATAAATAACTGAATCTATCTAAGGAAACCCAGCAGATTGCATCGAGTCAGAGACTTGCACTAGTCATTCCTCCTGGATGAGCAAGTAGCGACATTAAGTAAATATTAATGGATGTAGCTCCTTTAGTCGTTTCACCTAGAAAGAAAGAACATATAAACTCGGAGCCAGTTTTCAAGGTTAGTGTCTGAAAGAGAGCACATAGTTAGTCACAGTAAAAGCTCAGTCAATTGCCATGTCTAGGAGAGAGACAGGGTTAAACACTGAAAGACAGGGCCAAGTGGATCATCGGTAGAGGGTGAGCATTAAGTTGTTGCCAGCAGAAGCTTGGACAATGCCCCCCTCCAGAAAGGTGTCACAGGTAGATACAGAGTCAGGCCAGGTGTAGCTTCTAGGAAGAGAAAAGAGCGAGAACATAAAGTTAAAAGCTGAAATAACAGCAAATAATGCAAAACTGGAGAGTAGTGTGAGACTGTAGCGAAGAGAGTGAAAGTGGTCATTATGTCCTCCAGCAGCCTAAGCCTATAGCAGCATAACAACAGAGCTAGCTCAGGATAACCTAAGCTACTCTAACTATAAGCTTTATCAAAAAGGAAAGTTTTAAGCATAGCCTTGTAAGAATTACCATGTCTTTCTGTATAAGCAGCCTACACTGCAGATGATAACCTGGCTAGTTGACTAGCTAATGCAAACCTGTCAGTAAACCTTTTGCTTTGCCAATAAATAAAACATAAATTTTAACTGTAAAACAACTCAATTTCACTATTTTTTAAACAGTTTAACTGTTTTAAAACAAAGCAAAATATATTTTAAAACAGCCAGCTGACACTTTTACCATTATTTTAATACTTCAGATCACATTAGAATTAGCATTTCATCTTTTGACATCAGTATAAATCATGCATAAAGTGCATTTATTTGGTAGCGAAAGGAATCTACGTAGAACTAATATTTTTTAACAAAATTACTATAACCATAATAATTAAACATGCTATCAGTTGAATCAATTTTTATTGTATTTGACTTTTTAAAGTTGATAAGTTTGCTTAGACCTTTCAATTAGTTTTTCAATTAATTTTTTGTTGTCCCAGGGTAACAATATGATGTGACTAAGAGGCCAGACCCTTTAGCTGATTCAAAATGGAAAAAAAAAAGAAACCATGCCACTCAGGGAAGGCACATGAGCGGAGATCTGCATTAGTTCAGCTAATACAGGAGAAAATCAACTTGCCCATATTTACAGTTAACTATAGTAAACTTTAAAATAACTGGAACTTTGACAAACAAGGCTGTTTGAGGACCCAAGTTTATTTTGCAACTACACACAGTGAGGAGAATGGTAATGGAGGAAAAAAAAACATACCCAAAGCCCATTTATAAAGCAATTAAAGCATAAAGTGATCAAGTCTCCATACCTACAATATCTATTTTAATTAAATGTGAAAGGTGCCACAACTACAGCTGACATCAAGACACAAGATTACTGTCAACAAATGTATTTTGAGTGTTTTTACAGTTGTCTTAAGTGAATCCATTTCATAGTTAATGTCAAAAAGGCAATGTTTTAGCAGAAGAATTAATTTGAAACTTTAGTGTTATTACCATAAAACAGTGAGAAAAGGGTGTTTTAACTTATAGTTTACCCCAACAAAATTTCATACTGGGCCATGATTGTTTCCAAGGTTGCAAAAAAAGGCACATAAACAAACATGCACTGTAAATGTCAGCTTAGTAAGAATGTAATTTGTAGGTCATAGGTAACTCAATACATATAAACAGCAGAAAGAGGTAAATAAAAAGATGATGTCTCTGTGTATTTAAATAGCTCTCTGCTCACAGGTGATAATGTGTGTGTATGAATAAATCTTTGTAGTACAAAGACAACACAAAAAAAGAAAACAACTGTCGATTGTTCACACAGGGAAGAAAAAGAGCGATACAAAAACGTACCTTTAGGCTTAGCTCTGTGTGTCACCACCAGTGACTGATTTGTATTCCACAAATCAGCCTGTCGCTCTTTTAAATAAGCCCAAGCATTGGCATTTTTTTTGGTGCACAAAATTACACATGCTCAATCTTTGCCCTTGGGTTTGCAGACTAAAAACAGGAATAATACAAAAGATGCTTAATGTCAAATTTCACACAACAGTAAGTTGCTCTCTAAGCTGAGCAATGAATCATGTATGACTGCACTGCTCAAAAACCTTATCCCTCCAAAAAAGTAGCTGTGTTTCATGTTTTCACTCAAGTCTTGTATGCTCTGGAATGTCAACTTGAGGGTTTAGTGAAAGAGTTTACACAGTCATTGTTGTATTGTATAGTTAAATATCTTATACATGTATTCAGTCCTAACCAAACGAAAGCAAAAGCTATTTAGTAAACTGAGACTTAGTATATAGCCACAATGGTGAATGATCCCGTCCTAAAATACATATTTACATTTTCAAAGCTGCTTCAAAATGTTTCCCCATCTTCCCACTTTAGCAAGGGCTTGCTGGGTTAGTAGCCAAAGGTTTAGGGGCCTCCAAATAGACTTTTAACAACAAAAAGAAAAACAAAGCCAATAAACGCAACTATTTTGAAATGATGACATGGAAAACAGAAATTTATCCAGAACCTAAGCATGTCAAACATAAGAACAACAAGCTTTATGGCCTACTGAATACATACTCCACAAAAACAGAAAATGTTAAAGAACAAAATGGCATCATTCTGTTCTTGCAGCCATGGTTTAGAAGTTCTTTCAGCTTGTGCTTGACACATCTGGTGAGAACTTTTTTTCTTGTGTGGTATTCAAAAGCTATTGTGTGACTGTTAGGAAATTTAAAGTGGGTGTCATTCCTACACTGACAAATGCAGCAGCGTTCTCAGTTCTGCACTGAGTTCCTGTGAGGTTTGACATGTCCTGGCCAGAAAGAACTTTGTTCTTCCCACCTCAAGTAAAGACCAATACACACTCTGCAAGAACATAGAAATGTGTTCTTTTACCCGAGTCTGCAAGAACAACAACAAAGTTATTTCTGGTCAGGATATTTTATACTTTACGAGAACCGAAGTGCAGCACTCTTTGTAAAGGCTGATACATACTCAACAAGAAGAGATACATTTGTTCTCTCTCCCAGGGCTGCAAGAACAAGGTAACCCTTCTTTCTGGGAAGGGAATTTCATACTTTATAAGACCGCCAGTTCAGAACTCGTGGGAAGTCCTCATATGTCTCTTTTTCTGCAGCACACCAGCTTCATATTTCTTTTTCCACATAGAAAAAGGTTCTGACCAGAATAGATATTAATAAAAAGTTACAGGAACTCCCAAACCAGGGCAGCAAAAACATAATTATGCCATTTATTTTCTAGGAAAGAGAACCAATTTCTCTGTTCTTGCAAAGTATGTAAAGGCCTTAAAGGAACAAATTTCTCTTTTCTTATATATGCCTTTAAACACATCTTTAAGCCAATACCTTCTGTTTTGGTTCAAGGTGTGTTTCAGTGATTGTGTTGCATCACCACATACACAACTCGTGTGGAGGCTATAACATTTATTTTTTGTACAAAGACCTTGCAGTTGACGTGGACCTAAATCTCAAGTTTATTGTAATTTACAAAAAGAAAAAAAAATGTCACTTGGGGACTGACTTTGCGCTTCTTCTTAGGCCTGTTCTCAGTTTGAATGTTTAACACTAACTTTGCCTTTTCCTGCTCTGTCTGAACAAACACGTGTTTCGCACACAAGCTGAGCATATCTAGGAATCTCCTGCATAGAGAGATTCTCTGTTATGCAATGCATGGTCACATCATACTGCATGCTAGCGTGGAGGTTGTGAAGAAACTAAGACTTAAAAGTGTGGTCTTCTTCAAGACCTGGAGCATAACATCCCTGAAAATAGGCATTCTTCAAACGTTTGAAATATTCTCTGGGAGGTTCATCCTGTTTTTGCAAAACTGTCAAAGCATTAATAGTGGCAGCGGCTTCATCTCTGTAAACATAGTAATCCTCTCTAAGAGCCTGGCAGAGAGCTGGATAGCTGTTTCTGGAGGAAGAGTTTTTATGAACACTCTTAGCTGTTGTTTTCCAAATAAGCCTTAGCTTCTCACAAGAAGAAGGAAAACACAAGTCAAAAAGAGAATATTCAACCTCAAGCAGGTAAGCATCAATATTTGACTTCTAGCAAGGGATTCAAGCTGCGTAAAACGCACACCATGCTCCCATGGTGGATCATGTCCATCTGAGAAGTCACGCTGTTTAGGTTCATGAAATGGTGGAAGATCATGATCTAACTTCTGGGGAAGAAAACAGGTTCTCATGATTTAAATGAGAGCTTTCTAATGAATGGACTCATGCAAGAGGTGGTGGGTCAGGTTGGATTGAGTCACCTGAGAACCATGTGCATCTCTCCTGGCCCCTAGGGGTCGACACAGAGTCAGAAGGGAGAGGGGTGCAGATCAGGTTGCTCCTTCCAACCAATTGGACCACTTGTACATGCTGAGTCCGGCACTTTGTCATCTTGGTGGTTGTTCACTGCAATGGGATTTGGCAGGACACCACTGGAGACCATCTGACTTCCAACACTTCTGTTAAGGTCTGTGGAAGTAAGCTGAACAATTTGACTAAATTTAGGAAGGGGAAACTCTGTAGGCGCTGGATGCCTGTTGTCTGAGTCTGCCTCCTGCTGTGGCTGCTGCAGCTGCTATGAGTGAAAATGCAAATCAGGTACCTGAGAGGTGGAGGTCTGTCCTCCCTTTTGGGATGAAGCTTTCTTGAGAGCTTGAGCCTTGAGATCATCATACTGTGCTTCAGCTTTCTCTGTCCTCTCCTCAGCTCTTGAGAGCTCAAGCTTCACAGCATTCTCTCTTTCAAGGGCCATCTGATGGTCAGTCTGTAACTGAAAATATCTTTTAGCTTTCAGTTGTGATTTCTGCTCATACAACAAGGTAAGCCAACCAACAACATCTGAAATCAGAATCTCTCTAGTTGGATTTTCAATTAGGTCAAGTAATTCTTGAATCCTTTTATCACATGCAGCAAGTTCAAACTGATTTAAAGCATCCCGCTCATCTGGAGACAAACGGATGAGATCAGCAACAACAACCTTCTACATCTCCACGTCTGCTGAATTCATAATCGAGTGTGATTCCATCATTCTGGCAGACACTACAAAACAACAACAAAGTTATGATAAATTGTTAAAAGCAACAACATCTAACCAATATCCAGCTATATATGTATGTTTGACTATACATATATTGGAAACATTTGTATGACTGTAAAAGGGGTCCACAAGTTGATCATTCAACCTGTGACTTATGACAACACTATGCTCTGTTACAATGCTACTCCTTTCTCTAGAGATATTTTGTGATTTTAGCATTAATTTTTCACCTTTCTTTGGGAGAAACTAGTGATTAAACACTATTCTTAACCTTTAAGGGAATATTGTTTAAAAATGCAAAGGGAAAAAGAAAATTGCTACACTTCCTAAGGGTAATAATTGCAATTTGGCTTTTGACTCACCCCCCTTTATGGCAGGGTGGATTAGATTAAATTTGGGATTTAATCTGGCAATAAATCCTGTTCTTTCAAAACATAAAACAACTATAAAGTTCCTGAATGGATACATGCATCAAAAATCCTAGGTCAGATACTAAAATTAACTGCAAAGTTAATTCAGTTTCAAATTGTGGTCGTACACAAAACACAGCCTCTGGATACAGATATGCAGCAACTGTCTGGACAGTGAGGTTAACTGAAGTTAAACCAAGTCTCAAATTATTGCTTACACAGAAGAAACCAGAAGGAGTCAGAACATCTAAAATTTTGCCTATGTAGCAGAGTTAATTGTTACTAGAACGGAGATATTGGAGTTATTAATTTTGATGAAAGTCTAAAATTGTGAACTCCCGGAATGTCACGAGTTATAATGTTCTCTTAAACATAATCAGTGACATCTGATGTTAGAACTCTGATGTTTTGAGTCCTATTGTGACCAGTGACAGCTGGTTTTAAGCTCATCACTTGGTGCATCAATAATGTGCAGTTGCGGTTTATTCCTTCTCATCTATGTACAGTGCAAGCTGTTCATAATAATGTCCACCCGCATTTAATATTTAATATTAATACTTTAATATTTTATCAATTAATATTTCGGTCTGTTAAGGGTTGTTCTGTGAATACCAGCCCAATAAGGCGGTGGTATTAGGACAAAATCGAAAAGGGTGAGCCAAGCTCTGACAATATTGAACAGCAAAACTCTGCACACACATGAAATGAATTCACACAATTTCTTAAAATACAAGAATTTAATAACAAAAATACGTCAACTCAAAGTCAAACCTATATTAATCAACAAACTCTTCACCATGCTAAAACAATCCAACTAAACTACCAAGCAGAATTAAAGAATAGGGGAGACTAATGGGCTATGTACAATATAAACAAGTTGATCAAAGATGGTTGAAAACTATGACCGAAAGAGTGATGCAACATTACCATGCAATGTTAATGTTTAAGTTATTCTAGGAACCAACTTAGGCAATAATCAGCATACCTTTAAACAACCATTAACAATGCAAAATCAGATAAAATATTATTTTAATAAAATAATGTTTTAAAGAAAGATCTGCTGAATAAAACCAACCTTCTGGATGACTAATTCTCAACGGTGTCTCATTAGCTGCCTTTATTTATTAAAATAATATTTAAAGAAATATTATTGAGGAAATGGTAAAATATTTAAGGAAATATTTTGGAAAAGAGCCAAATCTTTCTGGAGAAATGGGGCTTAATGTTGTTTACTTAGTTATCAAGTTTAGTGGAATAATATTTAGGGAAATATTATTTACTGGATTGAAAACTAACAACCTTTCTGGGTAGATAATCTTTAGTAGGCGAGCACGTGTTCTTAGCTGTTAGCAGATAAAGCTAACAAAAGAAGCTGATAGCTTAGCACCAGAATCAAACACACACCTTTAAAATAGCGTTAATAAAAGCACGGACGCCGCGTTATGGCCAATCTTCTGTGTTTAAAATCACCCTTTGAATAAAGTTTGTCTTAATTTTAAAAACACACAAACAGAACACAAAACTGAGCACGTGCTGAGCAGATAGCCTGCTAGCACTAAGATGGCTTAGTTCAACACAAACAAAACCAAACTTCATAAAATGAAAAATGTTTAGATTATTTCACTCTAAACCACTTCTACCACTCTGCCCAAACCTAACCTCATATGAACCGTGCTGAGGAGAAGTTGTTCGAGCGACGACGAAGTTTGAAGAAGGCACCCACTGTGAACAAAAGATTAGCTTCAGCCAACCTCCGTAGCTGTTGGGTAGGATGGCTCGCTCTGTCCCCGACCAAACTGCACGTTACCACGGTGATGCATCCCGTTGTCTTCCTTCAGAGTGGGAAACTGCTGGGAACTCTCTGGAAACTTTTTTCTTCTGTAGATCTCAGAGAGAAAGTCAAGCAACGCTTCTACCTTAATTACACCCTTTCAACAATGAATACCGGATACTCAAACAGCAACTGATTTGTACTTAACTTAGTGCATATGATCGCGTGATCTTATGACACTCTTGGATCCAGTTTGAAGAGTTATGTCTGTTTGCCTGCAAAGAGACATTAGCGCGCTGTGTCCCTCCTGCCAGCTCTGCAGCAGGGTCTGGCTGGAAGAGATCGATTCATTGGAAAGGTGGTGTTTTTATACAGACAGTGGCATCATGGGAAGTACGTTGTTACCCCCCCTTCCTAAGTTGTGCTGAAAGTCGTTTAATGCAATTTATTTTGAAAGTTCCAGAAAAGTTTGTACTGCATCTTGATGTTGTAATCCATGGCTGTGGGTCCCATCAAACTTCAGTAACAGTAGCCCATAGGTGCCCCCCTAAAAAGAATGTCACCTAAGAACATTTGTTTACTCACTTTATATATAATGCTGATTCACTATTCTGTAACATTTTAACATGTTTTATGCAGAAAAAGAAAGTGATAAGTCCCATACACTCATTTTCATATTCAAATCCAGATCTATTTTACATATATTTCTAAATCACCCATAAATTTTGTGTATTAGCTTAATCCAATTTAGAGTTGCAGGTAAGAGGCAGGGTACAACCTGAAAAGATCATTCCAATTACAACACACTCACTTAGTGGGACTATTTACAGTCATCAGCGTTGAGGATTATTATGCAGTTTTGAAAAGTGTGGAATTTTCTGTCACTTTTTTCCAGGTCTGGATTAGCATGGAAAAATGTTTAAATAAAAGAGCATTGCAACTACAGACAGAAAGGTCCCTGTTGAAATTCAAGCTGTATTGCTGTGCAGCACAGTTTTAAATCCATAAATTATTCAGAATCAGAATCAGAATCAGCTTTATTGCCAAGTTTGTACATACAAACAAGGAATTTGACTCCGGTACACTTTGCTCTTTGGTTTTTGTTTTTGCATTACAGAATATACATATTTACAATGTACAAATATACACATATATAAATAAATAAAAAGGTGCATTTGCAACATCTGTATGCTGTTGTTTTGTACTCTATTGAATGTCCAACAGAGAAACAGCCTGGGGGAAGAAACTGTCTCTGTGGTGGCTGGTTTTAGTTAACAGCGCTCTGTAGCGTCGGCCTAAAGGCAGAACTCTAAACAGTTTATGTGCAGGGTGTGTGGGGTTTGCAGAGATTTTAACAGCTCTTTTCCTGACCCTAGACCTGTATAAGTCCTGGATGGAGGGAAGGTCAGTCCTGATGATTCTCTCTGCAGTCCTGATTATTCGTTGAAGTCTGGACCTGTCCTGTTTTGTGGATGAACCAAACATCACTGAGATGGATGAAGACAGGACAGACTGAATGATGGCAGTGTAGAAGATGACCAGCAGCTCCTGTGGAAGGTTGTAGTTCTTGAGTTGCCTCAGGAAGTACAGTCTCTGCTGGGCCTTCTTTCGAACAGTGTCTATGTGTGAAGACCATCTCAGGTCCTCAGAGATGGTGGTTCCAAGGAACCTGAAGTGGTCCACAGCCGATACAGTGTTGTATAGGATGGTGAGGGGGGTGTATGGGGGTGGTGTTTTCCGAAAGTCCACCACCATCTGCACAGTCTTGAGTGGGTTTAGTTCCAGGCAGTTCTGACTACACCAGTGTATCACGCGATCCACCTCCTGTCTGTATGCAGACTCATCACCGTCCTGGATCAGTCCAATGACAGTGGTGTGGTCTGCAAACTTAAAGAGTTTCACGGACGAGTCCGCTGAGGTGCAGTCATTTGTGTACAGGGAGAAGAGGAGTGGGGATGGAACACACCCCTGGGGTGCACCAGTACTTATTGATCTGGTTCGGGAGAAGATGCTCCCCAGTCTCACCTGCTGCTGTCGGTCCGTCAGGAAGCTGTTGATCCACTGACAGGTTACCCCTGCTACCGCCCCCTGCTAGCGGTCAGACGCCTCGGAGCTCCTCCGGTACTTGTTCCCCATGAAGCGATCACACACTCTATCTAAAGACTCTTAAAGGAACGACTCTCAACCAGTTTCTAACTTTTAGCTCTTTTTATTCTAAGTTAAGGCAGAGGAATGATTACAGAGATCAGCGCTGAGGCTCCCGTCTCGGATCGTGGCCGTCTGTTAGAGCATGACGAAGAGCCTCGATAGAAGGTCACATACAGTTTTATATCTGGCAATCCAATGCAATGGATGTGCTCTCCCTGAGTGATTATCAGTAGACTATGTGTCACCATTGTGGTGTCTATCTGTTAGATTGTGTAGTAGCGGGTGTCCATACTTAATCTAAGTGTGCTGTAGCTTTCTAAACAAACCAGTAATATCAGCTGCTCCACTATCTACCCCAGTGCCCCAGCTTCAGGTCATTTATGACAATCCTTGGGTCATCTGTCCTTGTACTGTATGTCTATGAGAATTCTTATCCTATTGTAACAGAAGGGAAACATTAGAACTTATACTTTACTTCACTACTGCATAAAAGGGAAAAAACAGCTATGAGCCTATTAATAAAGGTTATTCCTAACAGTCTTTTTTTAAGTTCAGGCTTCTATCTGTTTCTATTCTGAGGCATACACCTAGTGGAGACAAGTCTAACCCCATCAAATCTGTATGTGTTGATTTAGAGAAAATAGAGAAAGGACAACAGCCTGAAGCACAGCAGAAAATTCTGACTAACATCATGTCAATCAGTTAATGTAGACCCTAAGTGTTGATTGTCTTCGTCCATCTTCTCTGCCCCCTGAGCGACATCCCTAAGCGTCCTTTTGGCAGGTTCAGCTACCTGAAAAGGGGAGTCTTAACACGGAATATAGAATCATATGTACATACCGGGCAGATTACGCCCAATTGTAGGTAATTATCAACTGCTATTATTATCATCATTAAAGCAGGCCACATAGTGGCTTAATCAAATGGATCTTAGCCAAAAATATTTCATCATTATCAAAAACAATGTACCTGTTTAGCACAATTAGAAAACTTTTCACTTTTAAAGCAGTCTCCATTTATTCCCAAACACATGTCCTAAAATAACCTAGGGACAGGTGAACACATAACTAAAAAATAAACCTGTGAGGCTATTAATACTTTCATTCATGACATGTGTTTAACTATTTCGTTAATCAATCTGTCATTACTTTATCTGATTATCTGTACAGCATTCATACCATTAATGGAAATATTCTGATTCCTTTAATATCAACATTATTCATTAAGTCACCGAAAATCACTGTAAAGGATATCAGGTTCAGACGGACGGCCCCCTTTTCCCTTATGGGTTATTCTCTGTCAATCCAGTGGGCCTGATCACGGCCCCCTCTTTCTTACACCCTTGATTGAGGGGCCCGTACCCCTTAACATCGGCATCTGACAGGCGGTTGGGCACTCTCAGTCCCCTGAGTCCATGGTTGTAGTTATTCCCCTAAAGGATGAGAGCCTAAAGGGTGTCATCCTCTGTATCAGTTTATCTTTGACTATGTGTTGCATCTTATGTGAAATCAACAGTTATGATTGTGTAAGCGTGTAGCAGTGAGCGGTGCGCAGATTGAGATGAGCAACAAGGGCAGATATATTTAATTAAGGCAGAAAGAGATAATTAGAAAAGGCTCCAGAATCATACATTCATAACAATCCCTGTTGAGGTGGGAAAAACCCACCTCACATCAATCAATGTGTCTGTAAAGTAACTCCGGCCCCCAAACGGAGTGCCCCCTCTGTTTCCCATAGAACAGACACATGCTGATGTGTGTCTGAAATTTAAATGATTAAAACATTCCAAATAGATAATAATACCCTGTTGAAAATTTTAAATCAACAAAAATAATAAAAACCTAGAAGCACAGCGGAAATGAGCAGCCCAATGTGTATCAGTATATTGTAGACCCTGAGTCGTAAACCCTGTTCAATTATCCATTGCAGTCGTTTGGTCCTCCTCCTCCTCTTAGCACAGTATCATTTCTCCAGCACTTTGGTGTGGTTCCATGGGATCCGCATCATCACTTGTGCTTAAATATTCAGTGGACAACATCAGTGTGCTCTGGCAACACATCCATTTGATATTCTGGTAATCTTAAACCTCTGGTATCACTGGAAGCAATCGCACGATCAATACACCTGAGGATGAGAGCTGGAATACACGTTGCACAACAGCAAACACAACCTGCGATCACCACAACAGTTAATAACGTGAATATACTCACCAGTAGGTTTCCCCATTTTCCAGACCACTTCTCAAACATTTTTTTTTTGTAAATTGGTCATCGATTCCTGAGTGCGATTTTAATTCAATGGATAATGATTGAGATTCATTTAGGGCCTTCGTTAGAGATCCATCAGGTGCTGTAATTGTTGGGAATAAAAGAACAACAAACCTCTCCACAAACACCACACAACCTTTCTTTTGTGCTAGGATCATATCCAAAGCTATTCTATTTGGACAATAAATAATTTTAACATCATGTTTACACAGCCTTCAGCTGCCTCCCCTGTTTTGGCCTGGTGTCATTTTAAAAGATTAGAATCATTTCTAACAGGAAGCAGTTTGTATTCTAGCAGACATATCAAATTCAAAAAACACATTTTTCTGAAAGGTTCCCCCCTGACGAAGTAGCCAATTGGTGTGTCAGGGCATCCTGGATGGAGATGGGAAAAACCAGGTAATATTTTCTGCAGTCAATAGGTCGTCACCCCAAAGCAATTATTCCCCAAAATCATTACTGTTCAGCAGTAAGTAAAAAAGTTCAAGGCCTTCTATCAAGTTAATTTACAATCTAAGTTGCCAAAACAACATCATCTATAAAATAAATAACTCAGAAGCACATGGGAAGTTATAAATTTCTATTCATGAAGTTATTTTGAATTGATCAAATAGTTGAAACACTCATTTAACACCTTCATGCAATTTATTCCACAATTTCCCAAAATTCACAGAAGTAAACATTTGTTGTTTGTTGATTACTCACACAATTTTACTTTAGAATCCTTCTGGTTTCCACTAGGTCTGTTTTGAATGCTTCAAGTCTTTTTAATTCCACCAAGAATCAATAAGGTGGTCTTAGTGAGGTCCACCTTGAAGGTGTTGTTTGTCCGGGTCGTCCAGTCTGGAGAAAGTGTCATGTTATCATTGTCGGGTCAGTGAGGTTCACAAGTCAGTCAAGTTGTTCTTTTGGTCTCGCGTCGTTTGGTCATTTGTCTGTGCACATAATGTTTCATAGATCCAGCCTTTGATCAGTCACAAAAACCTTCCACACACTGTGATGTTATTTCTGCAGTAGGTTAAGTTGTTAGTATCTCATGTTGACTGACATATACTGGAGAGGATCTCTGATTAAATAAACCTAGTTAGAGCCTTCAATCCAGGTTAGTTTTGTGTCTGCCAGACTTTAGCCAATTTTTCTTTTCTGTATACATAGTTCTGTTAGCCTCTCCATACTAACCCATGAGATGCTGGTTGAAAACTGCTGCAATTACCGTTTACTCCCATCATCTTTCAACTTCCCCTGGGTCTTTATTGGAGAAAATGAGTGCCATCGCCAGATCTCATGATTTCAGCACTCCCATGGTGTGATTTTCTGGTCTTTCCCTTTTTAGAAGGAACCTTTTCTTTAAAGGTTTTGTGTTCTGCTCCCATGTTAGTAAAATCAATCATATTGCTTACATGGAGAACTATAGACGGAAACGCTGCCCAGTCCTGCTTTTAATGAAACCTTTTGATTAAACTGATTGCAGATTTCCAGACGGTTTTTGCACAAAACATGTTGTGACATTTTCAAAATTATCCTTCAACTTATGAACTTTTTAGAAATGGGACCTGTTGCTTTGAACCAGCACAGAGACTTCTGCTGTTTTCCTACTTCCCCCTGTTGAGAGAGAAACAGTTATCATATCTAAGGTTCTACTTGTAGATAATCACATAAACTTCTGGTGGGCCGGTTTTGGCCCACGGGCCTTGAGTTTGCCACATGCAGGGTAGAGTTACAATCTTTATCAGAGCTGTCAGCAGAGACAGGCTTCTGATGTGTGCAGGAGTGTTATCTTTGTTTTCAGGCAGCTGCATGTCTGTGTCAAGTTTAATGCTGCAGTCATTTCACAGAGCTGAGGAGAGAATTTAACTTCTCTCAAAAGAGGAAAAAATCAAAAATGCACACAATCTGGGTCAAATATGGAATTATTTCCCTGTAAAACAAATCTTCTGCATGTGCTTTTCAACAGGCCTCAGCATTATGGCTAAGTTAGTTAAAGGCTCCTCTTGCTGTTCTCTCTGTTCTTTAATTTTCAGTCTAGTCTGACACCATGCTTGAGTAGACTAGGTTTATTTCGTGAGTTTTAACAGAAAGCAGGGGAGGCACACACTGAGTTATAAAACTATTTTCTTCGCCTGTTGTTTATGAATCGCAGTACCACGGCTGCTGTATGACAGAGTGGGAGAAAATGATTTACCTATAAAATCTCCATAAATTTCCAAAACATTCCCCACAACTGCATGTATTTGCACCAGCTGTTAAGGAGTCCAATTTTTGTTTGTGGTTTTTCAGCTGGATTTACGATTCGCTGTTTGCTTTTTCCAGCAGTGCAAGGACGCCTGGTGGGTAAAGGCTTTACTCTCATTCATGCTCACTCAGTTTCTCATGGGGCCGCCCCCAGACTTGCTTTTATTCACAACACTCTCTGTTTGGCCACGGGACGTATGACACGCTATGTTCGGAGCTCCCGGTCAATTGAAAGCTCTCTAATCGGCTTCCAAGAACCCAGAACACCATTGCTCCACCTGATGGATGGATTCAGCGTGCAGTCCTTGTTATCACCGCTAGGTTTTCAGACTACACACTTCCTCAATCCACTGATCTCTTTCACACATTACAACAAGTTAGGTAAAACAACATTAATCATCATTTACAATGCTACTGTTTACCGAGGCGAGCCTGTAAAAACAGGTGGGGACTTATTTTGTATAACTTCGTACGCAAGTTTCCCAGAGTGTCAAGATCATTGAGTCATCTTCTCACCTTTAACCCAAAAATCATATTTATATTGTAACCCAGTTGGTTGCTAATTTATTGTCTTTTAACTTGTTGCCAAAGTTAGATTTGTTCAAACCTTAATTTTCCATAAACATTTTTGAAATCATCCTCAGAACAAAGTATTCGCATCATTTACCATGAATGTGTCCAGTGTTTTGGACAACCTACTTTTCAAGCGCATTGTTAATTTGATTCCATCTACCTAAATTAGACCTTTAGGGTCCTTCCCCGTAACCTCTACCCCCAATAGTAGATAAAAACCCAGAAAATTTTTCCAACTTGCGAGCATCTGAACACATATAGGGAACACCGACCTTAGAGAAAAACAAATGAAAAACAAAACTTGGTGCACTCTAAAACGTTCATTATTTGTCTGAACACAACTATGAATCAAAACCCAAAGCAAAAATGAGCTCACAGAAACTAAAACATACCATTTGATCCATGAACCTTTCACTCATGTGGCCCACATCATTCATCATTCATACCTTGGGCCTTCATTCATTCCTGTCACACTTTTCTCAACCGCACGTTTTCAACCCTCAAACACAATCTTTGGATTCTATTGTTCCTGAACCCCAGAGATCTCATGTTCTAAGTAATAATGTGTAAAAGGACGCATTTGTCAGGCTGGTCCCAGCCACCTTTTCAGGCCTTCTTCACCTAGGAAAAAAATACATGTTTAGGGTTATCACTCACATCATCAGGCAATATAGTGGGACGACTCTTCATCAACCTTTCCAGAGTAATTATGAGTTGTGTGACCGCCAATCCCGGAAAATAAACAGTTTGATCATACAGTCTCACCAGTAGAACAAATTAACACGAACAAGAAATCACAAAATTGGGTAGTGAAAATCAGCATTTTTCTTTCTTTCACCTTCTTCATTTCACAACACATAATCATATTTGTACATTGTTATTTTCATTATATTATTATTTACAAAAGAAAGAATAAAATAAAAAACATTGCAGTCTTGCTGTGTACCAGCTTATTAAGGAGTAAAAGAAGATAAAAAGCAAATAGAATTAGTTATAAACAGAATCATTTTGTAGAAAAAGGAAAGTATAAGCTACCTTCGTAGCACCTGGTGGTCTGACAAAAAACTATGGATACTTGGCCTCTTGTCACCCTTTTGCAGCATCAAGTAGTGAAAGTTGAAAATTAATTTGTACTTCTGCCTACCTCAATAAATCTATTCACGCATAAATAATGACTGTGACATCTAAAAAAAAACATTATTAGTTAAGTTTCTCAGTCCAACTTTCCTTTCATTTTCTTATTCATCCTTCTATTCTTACCTCTGTTATTTGATTTTGTATCACTGCAAATGCTCCCGTTATGCACAGCGTCCCTGAGTGCCTTGTTGCTGGAAAAGCTCTTATATAATAAACTGGACTTGACATAAATCGGTACGTACAATTCACCTGGCATTTAAATTGCTTTAATTCCATTCAATTAAATCAACTGTATCATTTAATGCAAATACTAATTTTGGTGAAAACAAGTTTTAATATAGGACATTAATTTTAATCTTGTCAGAAGGCAATGGTAGATTTATTCTGTTCAAATTATATAAAGTTAACAGCCTTTTTCCTCCTGCTGTAAGTCTTAAAATGAGTGAAAGTTTTTCCAAGTTTAATCACTGCAATTAATTGTTGTAAAGTTTTCAGAAATCCTCCTGTGGAGTCAGATAAAATCTGAGTCTAACTGGTTGAGCTAAAATCCTAAATTTAATATTGTTTGGAAGCCTGTTGCCTTAAAATTGTCACATTATCTTTCTGAGAATGTTTTTCCTTCCAGCTCGTAAAAGGAGTTTTCCACAATTGCTGCTTGCCAATCTAGAAACACGCTGATGTTATTTATGGTTCATGCCAACAGAAACTAATCTTCCTCTCCTCAAAACTATGAAATACTGCGTATTTAGAAATACTTAATCCACTTAATTTCACAATATGGCCTGAGAAATACGGCATCAGTATCTTTATTGTGTTATACACCAAGGAGTAAGGAAAAATTAGAAATTTGTATTTCAGTTTAAAGTTTCATCAGCTTGAATACTGGCCTCATTCCACTTACTGTATCACTGTTATTCATATTAAACTTTATTGTAAAACATCTTCTCTTGCTTTCAGTAAGAATTAAAGGTCATTTATTCTGGACTTATCCTCACAGAGATGTGGCCGCATGAACTCTGTATGTGTGGTCTTACTTTGTGTCTTGATGTTAAGTGTCATGCAGGTGCTATGCTGGTGGTTGTGATTTTGGTTGTGTGTGACTATGTGGTTGTGAGAGTGTTGTTTGTGCGGTCATTGAGAATGTTGTGGGTATTTCTGTGTGATTTTTCATATTTGTTATTCTTTTTTACTTGTTTATCTTTGTTCTGCAAGGACCCTGTCAAAAATGAGATGGTGCATCTCAAGAGGTTACCCTTGAAATAATCAGTTGTCAGTGCTGCAATTATACCTTTTATTTCTTTCCATACTTCGATTGGTCTCTTTCTGTGTAGTGTAGGCATCAAAAAGGGTCAGAGTATTGTATTCATTAAATTGTAAATGTAAGTATTAAATCTGAACATAGATACCTTTTTAAAATCTGGTTTACATTACATTTAACTGTAACTGAGTCCTGTGGAAAAAACTCACTCCTCATCTGTTTAGAAGGCTTAATGAAATTGATGAGCACAAAAAGGAAGGGCATGTTATGTCTTATATCTTAGTTTGTCTCCAGTTTATAAAAAACACACGGTACAGTTTCCTTTTTAATTATACTTTGTATTTATTTAAGTAAATAAAAGTTTGTTTCATTTAGTCCAGTCCAGTAATATTTCTGTAAGGTGCATTTCATTCTTGTGTTAAAATTGAGTTTAATTTAATCATTCTGACTGGAAAAAGTCAAACCATCTATTAAAAATCATGTTTTGAGGGGAAAGTTGTCCTTTTCGGCACTTCCTTTCGTGTTATCATAAAGAACTGACATTATATTATTATGGTACTGCTGGATCAGACCTGCCTCTTGCAATCTCTAATTGTTATTGTGATACCTTAATTTAATAAATAAACACTGAGCGTCAGACAGTTTAAAATGTTTTTACCTTTCAAGCAGGCGGTCCATGGCCAGCAGGACTGCTTTTCCAGACCTAAAAACTCAAAATTTCAATTAGTTTCATATCATAAAACAATTTAAATCAAATGTATCCTGCCAACATATCCCCTAATTTTACATAACATGAAAACAGACATTCATTCACAAAAACAGACAGACAAATGGACAGGAAATGGCCACATAAAGTTTGATTACCGGTACATACAGCATTTTAGAGTGGAACCACTTTGTTCATTAATGGTTTTAAAAATTACCCTTTTCTGGTGAGTCGACAATTATTACCGGGGACTCAAACAAGCTCCGTCAAACTGTTGTTTTAACCTGTAAAAGCGTGTTTGTTGTTGAAACTTGCTAATATATTTCTCCTCCCTGGGTCTTTCTAGTGATTCTCTCAGTCATTCTCTCACACACACGTTCACACACTCTGGCTGAGCCTGTTAGCTTAGCATGTTAGCTTAGCATATAGCAGTCAATGTCCGTCAGTCTTAATGTGTCCTCCGTCACTTCAGTCATCTCACTCTCGCACATCCACACTGGCCAGTTGATGTTACACTTTTACATTTATACAGCTATATAAATATATATATATATATATATATTTTTTTTTCTTTTCTTTTTCACAGCTGGTTACTCACAAGGAAGACTTCCCATCGGCAGTATCTTTCGGACTTCTTTAACGAGGTCCAGGACCCTACAAACCTTACCCGAGTTTGCGCATCACCTGCATGCTTTACGATCAAAGGAGTGGGCAGATTTGAGATCTTGTAAGAAGATCAGGGACGCCGTTTAAACCCTATACACCTCCCCTCGGTAGTATCTTTTGACCCTTCTTATGAAAAGGTCGGGACCCAACAAACCCTAACCGAGTATCAGCCTTACGTGCCTCATTCAGGGAGTTCACTTTAATATTGTGTGTGAGGGAATCCGATCTACCCCTGCATACAATAAAGGAAATTCAAACCTTCTCCCTGAGTTCTCTAGTTTCTTTTAGAAGATTGTACCTTTCTTCCCGGACTGCCACCGTTAGAGTCGCACTGCTTTTCTACACCCCTTACGGTTTAACGCATACATAACAATTATTCTGAACCATTTCTCTGCCTCCAAGATTTACAAAAACAGCTCAGTCAGAACTAACAACACAGGCAGAGTGTTTTTACAGGAAAAACACTGGAGATTTTTTAATAGGATCTCCTTACCTGTTTGTGGCCACAGCTGTGATGTGTTGTTCTTGTTCAGAGTGTTACTTCATCATTGCGTGGTGCATTAGACAATGCAGCCCCCTTAAAAAAGAAGGAAATTATTCATAGGAGGCAGGCTCCCTGGTTTAATTCAGAGCTGCGTACTTTAAAGCACAATGTTTGAAAACTGGAGCGAAAATGGCGCTCTACACACCTAGAGGATTCCTACTTAATCTGGAAAAATAGCCTACTGTTGTATAAAAAGATACTTCACCAAGCTAGAACATCTTATTTCTCATCCTTAATAGAAGAGAACAAGAATAATCCTAGGTTTATCTTTAGTACAGTTGCTAAACTTACACAGAGTCATAGCTCTGTTGAGCCATCCATTCCCTTAGCTCTCAGCAGTCATGACTTTATGGGATTCTTCCAAAATAAAATTGATTCTATTAAGAAGAAAATCTTTGACATACTCCCGAAGTGATTATTTTCATCCTCAACAAGTGAGAAAACATTGGAAGTAACTGTAGAACCTGATCTGTGCTTAGACTGCTTTGATCCTGTGGAGCTTCCTGGGGTTATCAGAAATATTAGCTTCATCTAAACCTTTCCCAACTTGTATGTTAGACCCAATCCCAACCAAATTATTTAAGGAAGTTTTTCCTCTGATTACCAGCCCCATTTTAGATATGATTAATTTATCTTTAGTAAATGGATATGTACCACAAGCTTTTAAGGTAGCTGTAATTAAACCTTTGCTTAAGAAACCTTCGCTTGATCGAGATGACTTAATAAATTACAGACCGATATCCATCTTCCATTCTTATCTAAATTTCTTTGAGAAAATAGTTGCTAATCAAATGTGTGAGCATTTACACAGCAATGACCTGTTTGAAGAGTTTCAGTCAGGTTTCAGAGCTCATCATAGCACTGAAACAGCTCTGCTGAAAGTCACTAATAATATTCTTATTGCCTCAGATAATGGACTTGTGTCTGTACTGGTTCTGTTAGATCTCAGTGCTGCATTTGATACAGTCGATCATAATATTCTTTTAGAAAGGCTGGAATATGCTGTAGGGATCAGGGGAACAGCGCTAGGCTGGTTTAAATCTTATTTGTCTGACAGATTCCAGTTTGTTCATGTAAATGATAAATAATTTTTAAACTCCAGGGTTAATTGTGGAGTACCACAGGGTTCAGTACTTGGGCCAATTCTCTTTACTATATATATGCTTCCAATAGGTAAAATTATCAGGCAGCATAGAATAAATTTTCACTGTTACGCTGATGACACTCAGCTTTACTTATCCATAAATCCTGATGAGCCCAACCAGTTAGATAGACTACAAGCATGTCTTGAAGACATAAAAACTTGGATGACTTTAAATTTTCTGCTTCTAAATTCAGACAAGACAGAAGTTGTCGTCTTTGGACCGGAGTCTTTAAAAAAGAAATTGCACTGGCCTGACTCTGTGTCTACCTGTAACACCTTTCTGGAGAGGGGCATCCTCCAAGCTTCTGCTGGCAACAACTTAATGCTCATCCTCTACCGATGATCCACTTGGCCCTGTCTTTCAGTGTTTAACCCTTTCTCTCTCCTAGACATAGCTACTGACTGAGCTTTTACTGTAACTAACTCTATGTGCTCTCTTCAGACTCTAAACTTGAAAACTGGCTCAGAGTTTATCTGTTCCTTCTTTCTAGGTGAAACGACTAAAGGAGCTACATCCATTAACATTTACCTTTTCCTTCTCATAGAAAGTACTCCTGGATCAGTGCTTCTTTGTTCTCTTTGTGTCTCTGCTCTGTTCTCTCTAACCCCCAGTCGGTCGTGGCAGATGGCCACTCACACTGAGCCTGGTTCTGCTGGAGGTTTTTTCCTGTTAAAAGGGAGTTTTTCCTCTCCACTGTCGCTACATGCATGCTCAGTATGAGGGATTGCTGCAAAGTCAACGCCAGTGACTGTCCACTGTCTCTACATGTTCATCTGGGAGGAGTGAATGCTGCAAGTCAATGACTCGATGCAATCTGCTGGGCTTCCTTAGATAGAAAAACTTTTTATCCAATTTGAATAAATAACAGAATCTGGCTGCACTGTTCAATGATTAAGATTAATTGGAATGTATGTACCTGACTTTTGTGAAGTGCCTTGAGACGACATGTGTTGTGAATTGGCGCTATATAAATAAACTTAATTGAATTGAATTGTCCTTCCTTGGCAACCCTATCCTATCCAAAAGTGGTTTTCGCTTCCGGGGCGCGGGCGGAAATACTAATTTGTTCCGAGGCTACCGCCCCCTGCTAGCGGTCAGACGCCTCGGAGCTCCTACGGTACTTGTTCCCCATGAAGCGATCACACACTCTATCTAAAGACTCTTAAAGGAACGACTCTCAACCAGTTTCTAACTTTTAGCTCTTTTTATTCTAAGTTAAGGCAGAGGAATGATTACAGAGATCAGCGCTGAGGCTCCCGTCTCGGACCGTCGCCGTCTGTTAGAGCATGACGAAGAGCCTCGATAGAAGGTCACATACACTTTTATATCTGGCAATCCTATGCAATGGATGTGCTCTCCCTCAGTGATTATCAGTAGACCATGTGTCACCATTGTGGTGTCTATCTGTTAGATTGTGTAGTAGCGGGTGTCCATACTTAATCTAAGTGTGCTGTAGCTTTCTAAACAAACCAGTAATATCAGCTGCTCCACTATCTACCCCAGTGCCCCAGCTTCAGGTCATTTATGACAATCCTTGGGTCATCTGTCCTTGTACTGTATGTCTATGAGCATTCTTATCCTATTGTAACAGAAGGGAAACATTAGAACTTATACTTTACTTCACTACTGCATAAAAGGGAAAAAACAGCTATGAGCCTATTAATAAAGGTTATTCCTAACAGTCTTTTTTTAAGTTCAGGCTTCTATCTGTTTCTATTCTGAGGCATATCAATGAAACCTTCTTGTATATGTGAAATGTATAAATGTCGTTGGGACAACAATATTGCTTTAATCCCTAGAGAAAAAAAAAATCTATCTTTTGATACCTCACCATAGGTGCACACAACATTGAATATTACTCAGCAGGGAAAAGCCCTGGGAAAAACAAACCATTAACTCTCAGAGAAGTTCATATAAAAGCTCCTTTAACAACCCCAAGCAATGTGATTGTAAAGTTGAAGCAATCTGGCAGTAAAATTGCCTTTTTGATTTAACTATGAAATGGTTTTTGTCCTCTGTGGCACATTAGAAATTCAGATGATTGGACTAATCTAGGAGCGGTAACTGAGGAAGTCTATTGCTCTGTTGTTTTAATGATTAAAGAGTTTAAAGCAGATTACTTTGTCAGAGCGGGAGAAAAGAGAGATTTGTAATTTTGTCTGTTTTCCTTCCCTGGGGCATACATGTAGTTGGAATAAATGTGATGAAAAGGTGCCGGGCTTTGTCTCTGGACCTTTTGACACTCTTCTTTACTTTGTAGTTGAGAGAGATCCTTTGTAGCATGGACACATGATACTCAAGTGCCCTTAGCCAAAGCTTTAGGAAAGGAGATGAATAGGAAGAGCTAGATGGACACTGAAGCTACAGGATTTAGATGGGTTCTATGCAGAAATTGATTTGTAGGGAAAGTCAATAAGTGGTCTGGAAAAGATTCAAATAAACCTTCCTGCTGATTAATTGATGTTACCAAACTGTTAAAGTAAAATTATTAAAATAACTTTTTTTAACTGTCAAGTATTTTAATACTCAATAATTAAGAGAAAAAAAAACACAATTAAGCTATTTTTCGCATTATAGTAAGGTTTTAAGGATTTTGTCTGCTAGCAACACCCTGAAGGACAGCCCTGATGCTCAGTCATCTGCCCAACCTGTTTGTATTAAGATTATTCAAAGAAAGGTTAGACTATTGGATTACTATTTTTAGAATCTCTAACAGGCCATATCTTTCATCCTTTTTATGTGCAGCCAATATGTGGTTATTTTGAAATGACTACCAACCTGAGAAACAATTTGCAAGTCGAGCAAGTAATGAGAACCTCTGAATCAATGTAATGTTCCGGTATGGCTGTTTAAGATTTTTGTTGGAGATTATCCATGGAAGATAAGAGACAGCCTATTATAGAGTAGGGGTTTCATGACCAACTGAGGCGGAGACAGCCGTCTTATTTAGAGCTGACCTGGATAAAACATCACCCTTTTTACTAACAATGTTTGTCTATTAATTATAGGATGGCTTGAAGTTTTGATTCACTATTTACACCCACAAGTAAGATACTGTTATTTTAGACCAACTCCATCATTATGTCTCTAAATCCATTTGTTTAATCTAGAAATTTGAGGTAAAACTACTATGGAGCACGTTATGAGTTTGGTTTCTGTTAGAACATTGATGTGTCCTGATTTAAATAGATCCGTCTTTGTGACGTTAGCACATTTAGCTTTTGTTATTTTGTCGTTCTCCTTTCAGTTTATTTTGTTACAATAGTCTTTCATTTCTTGCATGTCCCCATAAAAAAAGGCTGTACCTTTGGGTCTGCCATTGGGAGTTTAGACTCCCTGCCTTATTTTTAATTATGAAATCATTTACTTTTGTAAAAGTCAGGGTAATTTGGCGTTCCTTTATTAGAAATATATTGTAATGCTTTTACTGTGATTTACTTGACCATCCCGTTTTTTTGTATTTGCTGTGCACCTTTTCTTTTCTTCGTCAATTCAACATTAATAAAAGGCTTACTTTTTTCATCTTTTTTCTAACAAAGTAAAAAATATTTTACATTTTTAGAACACCTTCATATTCATGGGCGCTGTATCGTGTTTCGAGGTGTCTGGAATGGATTAATTGTATTTCAGTTCATCGCAATGAAGAAAATGAATTCCACATATGAATAATTCTAGCTCCATCATGGAACCAATTCAATTATAATATAGGGGTAGGAATGTTTTAGGGTCTTGAAACATTGGGGGCTTCAGACCAGGGCCAAAATAATTTTCATAAGACCAGTTAATAAGCAATTTAAAATTAAACTAATACAGGACATGTTTTAACAGCCATCTGCCATGGCTGGCGTATTGAATGTAAATTATTATAAATAAAACAAAAAAAATTCTGCTCAGTCCATCTAACAAAGGTTGTTCTGAAACATAGAGAAACTGTTCACTGTGGGTCAAATAAATGGGCTTCTTTTCTCATTTTTATAACGTCCTTTTTTTAATTTTACACTCTCAACAAAGTGTTCCACTCCTGAGGCTTAATTTCTTACATTTCAAAAAACGGAAACTAGTATTTAGTTAATTTTCTTAAATCTTAGTGAAATGGTAAGATCCTAAAAACACATTTATTAACTTTAGTAATGATAAGAGCTTTCCAAACATTTAACAAAAATTGATTCTTAAATATGTTCCTTCTTTCATTAACCTGTCCTGTTTTACTGCTGTCTTTTCAGCCCCTCATTCCACTTATGAAGAAACTATTTTCATGTGGCCTGCCAAAAATAATAAATAAGATACGTATTTTACAACACAATCTGTTTTTCTTCACTCAGCATGTGAGTTTTTAGTCAAGTCATTAAACACTTTCTTTGGAGCAAAATATGTTTAAAATATAACATAGAGCCTCATCCTGGAGATTTCTTGGACTCTCATCTTTTGTCCTGTTTTCAGTACTAATATTACAGTTATTAATTACTCTATACATAGTGCTATGTCTATATTAACTTCATGTACATACACCTATATCCTTGTTGGACTGGTTTAGTTTATTTAATACTGTATACATGCATTACCTACATGCATGACCCTGATGATGCTCATGAGTGAATCTCCACAGAAAGTACAACCACTCTCACCAGCAACTTAGCCAAAAGAACAGCAAACAGTGACCGCTCGGTAGAAAAAGTTCAGTGATAACAAGTTTTTTTGTTGTTTTTTTTTTTTTTTACCAGGTGATTCAACATGCTTCTATTTTGCTGGCAAATGTGAAAAAAAAAAGTTATTCATGCAAAATATTTTCGTAAATTGAAATAATGTAATTTTAATGGGGGGAGGTTATACTGTCTGGATCAGGTTTTCTTTTTTGGGGGGGTGTGGGGGTAAACTACACGCTTGCTCACAATCATTTCCAATGATGTATTCAGAAAAAAATAAAACAGTTAACTAATTAATAGTACACCTTTAAATAAAAGCTATGATTTATTACTTATTAATACTGCACCTACCCAGGGCTGTTTGTTTAGAATCAGAACAAAAAATATGAAAGAGGAGAGGGAAGCCTACATTTGGACTGTTTACTTTGTCTTACTGGCACCAGGAGATATTTTCCTGGTTTCTTGAGCAACACATTTTTGTCTACATGAATAACTGGGCTTGCTGAAGCGCAGCAGTAAGATGCAATGTGGTGATTTTAAGGACCATTCAATGTGTTTAGCTACTTGTGGATTAAATGCTTTGATTTCAACTGAAGTAACGGACAAGATTTTTTCCACATCATGATACAAATCCAGCTAGAAGCTTACAGAGCAGGTTTCTACTGCTTTCTGAAACGGCCAGGCCATTCAACTGTAACTGTTGCTCAGGTGAAGGTCCCTCTACTCTCTGTTCCTCATAATGACCCTGATGATGCTCATGAGTGAATCTCCACAGAAAGTACAACCACTCTCACCAGCAACTGTGTCAAAAGAACAGCAAACAGCGACCGCTCGGTAGAAAAAGTGGGTTCAGCGATAACAAGTTTTTTTGTTGTTTTTTTTTTTTACCAGATGATTAAACATGCTTCTATTTTGCTGGCAAATGTGAAAAAAAAAAAAAGTTATTCATGCAAAATATTTTCGTAAATCAAAATAATGTAATTTTAATGGGGGGAGGTTATACTGTCTGGTTCAGGTTTCCTTTTTTTTGGGGGGGTGTGGGGGTAAACTACACGCTTGCTCACAAACATTTCCAATGATGTCCTTTCATAAAACAAGACTGATAGAGTCTCGTCTTAAAGGTCTAGTACAAAGCTGTTCATACAATGTTTGCAACCAAGTCAGACTCCTTTTGTTTTACTCTATAGGCTCTTTTTGACAGTCTTCATTGCAGTGCAACTGCATTTTCACTGCCTGAGAACTTGAATAGAGTAGGACAAATTCCTGTGGAGATAAAGCACTGTGAAAATATGTCACAGTAAGAATACTTTAACCTTGGATATTTAACATTTTCCATCTGACCATCTCAAATTATTTGTTTGCTTTTTACAATACCTATTGTATGACTATAAATAGCCGCTGGCCAAAAGAAGTTAATTTTTCATTTAACCTAAAAATACATAAGAGTCTTGCATTGTGTTACATGCAGCTTCATATCTGTAAGCATTCAAAAATGTCTTTATATATTAAGGCTTATTATGGTTTTAACAATCATGTTGAAAGATGTATCCTGTAGATGTATAAAACATAGCTGATTCAGGAGGATCAAATTATTTGTCTGCTTAAGGTGCTCAAAATAACTGAGAAAATCTAGTGAAAAGTAATTTTCTCTTCAAGGAGTACATTTGTGGTTGAAAAAAAACTGATTGAAATACAAAACAATATAGAAGCAAAGGAATATTTCCTTCTGTGGAATTATTAACTTTATTTAAAAAAGGGGATGATGAACCCACATCTTGTAAAGTCAACAAAGAAAAGGTTGCAACAACACATGATATGCATGGCTCTCAATATGTTTTACAAATGAGATATACATTGGAAAAACAACATTTGGCACAAATAAATGATGTTGTACCCTTCTTCTTGCCAAATATTATCTGAAATGGTGTCTCCCAATTCTCCCGCCCGAGTGGCTTTTGGGGCATCAGAGGGACCTAAGCAGAGGTTATGAATGTTTAAATAAATGTAGAAAATAATCCTCTATTGTTTTCAGAGGTTCAAAAAAATATCTGACCCAGGAGTACTGGGGAAAGCAGGAAAATAATTAAATGAACAACGAATAATGCTTGGAATAATGTTTGGAGGTATCTGAAAGAATCGCTCCTAGGAAGTGAGAAGTTTTCAAATAATTGTTTAACAGATGTGAAAGTTGAATCTACACATAAATCTGAAAAAGTCCTAAAGCATAACATGTCCAGTGAACACACTATCTTGTAGAGATGGGGGAAACACATGATTTCCTATTAATTAGGGTTTGATTTAAGGGTGATAAAGGCTCCATAACCATAGCAAATAAAAGAGGACTTAACAGATAGTCTGAGTTTATGATATTTGTTCTAACTGAAGCCTGAAGACCAGCATATAACAATTTGACCCTCAAAACAAATTTAGCCCCAAATCTAAATTTATCTAAAGCAAAAAAATAAATAACTGCATTCCCCCCTATCAAAAGCCTTTTGGTCATCAAGGGCTATCAAAGATTCAGCAATAATAGAAGATGAAGGATAATAGACCACATTAAGAACCTTCCTAAGATTAAAAAGAGAATGTCTACCTTGAATAAACCCTGTTTGGTTGGGAGAAATAATGGATGGGAGAACACCCTTTAAATGCAGGGCTAATACGTTTATCAAGAAATTAAAATCCACATTTAACAAACTGAATGAAAGATAGACAGCACACTGTAAAGCAGGCGTGGGTAAACTGCGGCCCACGGGCCATATATACGGGCCCTTTTGAGTTTTTAATCCAGTCCGCTGAACATGAGTTTCTTTACTGCGTTGTGAAAAAAATGCATTTGGAAAATAATTTGAACAATAAGCCTTGCATATCCATGCTTTACTATCTCCTAAGGGACAAAACCTTTTTTATGTAATGGGTTTTACATGTCATTTGTATTAGTTCACACAAATACTACATCCATCTGCTCCTGGCCCGGCCCCTCTGTCAAATTTTAGAACCGATTGTGGCCCACGAGTCAAAAAGTTTGCCAACCCCTGGTGTAAAGGGTTCTCGCCTTTCTCTAATAATAGTGAAATGCATGCTTGATTTAAGGTTTGGAGGAGGGCTCCCTGTTAAAGGCTTTAGTAAAAATCTCAAACGAATGTGGGGTCAACTGCTTCTAGAACATCTTGTAAAATCGTCCGGAAAGCTAACTCGGCCTAGGCTTTAACCACTTTGTAAAGACCTGACTGCTGTCATAGTGAGGTTTTTTGATGGACCAATATGCGTTGAAGAACTCCTGAAGCTCGAGGTTTGCAAGTATGACGAGTCTTTATTGTTCATGGCTGGACACGGACAGGGTAGCAAGCGTGCACACAAACACAAACAACACATAAGTAACTCGCGGGGAACAAAGGAAACAAACGGGCTTAAATACATTACTGAACAGCAGGGGGAACCAATGACAAACGTGACCAGACAATCAGGGGAAAACACAGAACCGGTGTGGGTTTGGGGTGCAGGGAGACAGAAAACAAAGGACTAGACCAGGTAATATAACAAAAACACAAGCTCAAGAACTCAAAACACAAGCAGGTATGACAACTGCTGCTTCAAGTTCTCATATAGTGATTGAGCATTCCAAATTTTGGGTAACATTTTGGAAGTACAAGAATTACTCAAGCTCAACTGGAGTTGGATCAGAAGGATACAGCTTAAATAAAAATCCATAAAGATTTTGTTGATTTCAGTTGGATCTGACGTAAGCCCAGAGCCAGTTTGGGATCAGCTGGGAAGCAGAAACTTGACGTAACCAATGAGCCAGGAGTTTTGTTAGATTTATCTCCTTGCTCATAAAATTTGGATCTAGAACACAGCAAAAGATTAGTGGTGTGCTGTGAAACGATAAGGTCATATTCTGCCTGCAGGGACATCCGCTCTTTATAAATATCTGGTAATTGTGACTTTGCATATAAAGAATAGAATGGTGCAAATCAAAGCATCATTTGGATCTTCAAATCCGCTGGACAAGGTGATATGCAAAGTATACAGGTATGTGAGGCCAAATGTGACGTTAGCACAAGAGTGTGACTCTTTGGTGAAAGCAGCCCTTCGTTTAGCCACTACTGGAGTGAAATCTGAGAAGATGAAAAACTTCCCATGTAAACTAGGGGGAAGCCCCCCAGCATGACGAACGATAGTGTTTCTAACCTGGAAGTGCTTAACAAGGATCACCAGCAGGCGTGGGAGCTCACCCTCCTTCGGTTTGGTCTGCAGTATTCGATGAGTTCTATCCAAAATGGGCTCAGCATCGACGTGCAACATATCTATTAATGGCTGAGCCACCCATTCAGTAGGATTTAGACCTTCTGCTCCCTCAGGTAGGCCCATAAAATGAATTTTGTTCCACCTAGAGTGGGACTCTAGGTCTTCGCATTTTTTTCTCCGACGACTAGATAGTGGCAAAAGGTTAAGCTACATTAACCTACTGGCTAGCTATCTGATCTTCGTGGTCATTTGCCGAGCGCTCAAGATCCAAAATGGTCCCACTTTATGTTCCAATGTTTCCTCATTGGTCCCAGGGCAGACGTAACATATTTTTTCTTCAGACACTGATATGATTGATTCAAATTTTTCGATTATTTAGGTCGTTCATCCTGTCCATGATGCTACGTAGCATATCTCCGTTGGCTGCATACTTCCCAACGCCAAGGATTGCTTTCGCCGCAGTGTCTGGAAGACATTTTTTTGGCCTGTACTCGCCATTTCCTTTAACTTTCACTGTGAAGCTGTTGCCCCTTGTGACCACAGTATTTTAAAGTGAACTGGTTGGACAGGGGCAGTTATATGTTTAGAAAAAATATTTATATAAATCATTCCATTCCCACAGAGCACTCACTAAACATGTCTTACGTCATCTGCATCCACACAACTTGTTAATTTAAAAATTATTAAAAAAATAAAAATCTTTTAAAAAAAAATACTTTGCCCACACAAAAAGTCCTTTCTTCTGGTACTGAAAGCAAACTGTATTTTTTTTCAAAGGAAACAAATCTTAAACAAAATTTTAAAATCCTGCTGCCTCTCCGGAGTGGCTTCTGCGCTTCAAGCTGCCCTGTTACCAAAATAGTACAGGTGGGCGGTCGTAGGAAACTCCTCTAGGTAGGAGGTTCAGAACCAGGATGCTGCTCAGGTGGTGTTCCCATGAACACCTTCCAGTGTAGCATAGACCCAGGTGTCACGTTCTGCTACCTTGACAACGGTGTAGGATCTGATATGGCCATCCCAGCATCTGGACTTCAAGTGTGTTCTCCTGGAATCAAGGAGTGGAGTTTGGAAGTGGCTGTTTTCAGCAATGCAGCTTTCGCAATCTGTGAAACTTGAAAAAGCACAGTGGACAGGTTTTGACAGTAAAACAACATCCTCTCTTCACACAAAGATGTGGAAGGTAGAAATCTTAGCAATATCCCCATGCCCAAATTAGGAGACCTGTCAAACAGCACTTCAAAAGTCTCGATCGTAAATGAAAACAATAAGCAGAACCTTCACAACCCTTGGCTAATTTTTTAATTTCAAAGTCCCATTCTCAAGCCTAGGTGCTTAATTACATGAACTTCATCAAAACATCCAGCAAAATCAAAAAGAATTAATCTTCTCACTCCACCTAGTATAATAGCAGTGACCATCAGCTAAATATTCTGAATATTAAAAAATGTGACATATGATGTTTGAGGAAGGCCTGATTACAGGTCATAATTTCCATAGTTTCAGAATACCCAAAGAAAATTTCAAAAATGGTCTAATCCGTGGAGATGTAAAATTTCACAAAAGAATCAACACCATACTTTCAGACAGGTTTTCAGAATGTGATCTTAAGGGAACTATGCACATTTATATAAACAAAGTACGACGTCTCTTTCGCATTGTCACTAAGTCCTCACTGGAGGTATGAGCTACCCTTTTTCCCATAAGTGCTAAAACTGTTTGTAATTAATTCTGACATTCCCCTCTTCTGGCGCAGGGTCCAACCCATGCGACAATCCAGCAAAAAGTATAAAAAACTTCTAGTAACCAGGATCACATTACATAAAACCACAGAAATGAATTCTGACAAAAGGAAATTACGAAACAACATAAATAAATAAAATCCAGATGTAAATTTTCCCACGCCTACACAGATTCAGTCACCATTCTGTTGCCTATGTAGGCTCATCTATCATTCTCTTGCCTTCGTGGGCCCACTCACCAGCATCCATTCAGCACTCTCCTGCCTTCGCGGCACAAGTCATTCATCATCCTTAACGACTTCATGGCTCGACCTATCATTCTCATGCCTCCACTGTCTCATTTTTTGTTAGTACCTTCGCGGCTCAACTCATTATTTCAGTGCATGGCAAGCACTCTAGTCTTTTTCGAATCCTTAGCAGGTTCTTTTCATCCCTCCTATGCTTGAGCAGGCCCGGTTCATCTCCTTTCTATTTCTCTTCAGGCTTATCTCATCCCTTCACCATGCCATCCAACTCCCATCATCCCCTGTCCACCTTTGTAACCCTGTCCCATTTTATCCATCCCCACTTGCCAGACCTCCTAACTACCATATCATTTATTTCAGCCTCGGGCCAGCCTGGGCCTTTTTGGGGGAAGACATCTCTAATCCTAATCCTAAATCGTTCATTCAAGCTCATGTCATTCACAGCATTCATGCCTTCCTCCAGGGTCAGAGCACCAAAGAAGTAAACATCTGCTATTTAACTTCTCTAATCGCCATCTTTGTGTTCTTATTGTGAGTCGTTACAGGATTGAATTGAATTAATCACTGGTTGCGGTGATCAGACGTTTAATAGGAATGAATAAATAAATGATGGTGTGATTGTTGTTGTCCAGAATATGAAAATTACTTTCATCTAGTATTGGGGATAGAAGTAACGAAGGAGGACAATAAAGGTCTAATTTCGGTAGATGTAATCAAATTATTAACGGGCTTGAAAAGTTGTTTGTCCAAAAAAATAGATACCTTCATGGAAAACGATGAAATTATTTTGTGCTGGGGATGATTTCAAAAATTATTATGGAAATTGATGGCTTTTACATATCTGGAGAGCTGAAAGCAGAATCAGAGAACAACTGGCTGAAAGTTTGTGCTGATACCAACATGACATGGCTAAATGGGGATGATTTCTATTTAATTCAATTCAATTCAGTTTTATTTATAAAGCGCCAATTCACAACACATGTTGTCTCAAGGCACTTCACAAAAGTCAGGTACATACATTACAATTAATCCTAATCATTGAACAGTGCAGTCAGATTCAGTTATTTATTCAAATTGGATAAACGTTCTTTTTCTGTTTTAAGGAAACCCAGCAGATTGCATCCAGTCAGTGACTTGCAGCATTCCCTCCTCCCGGATGAGCATGTAGAGACAGTGGACAGTCCCCCTGGCGTTGACTTTGCAGCAATCCCTCATACTGAGCATGCATGTAGCGACAGTGTGAGGAAAAACTTCCCTTTAACAGGAAGACACCTCCAGCAGAACCAGCCCCAGTGTGAGCGGCCATCTGCCACGACCGACTGGGGGTTAGAGAGAACAGAGCAGAGACACAAAAAAGGGAAAAAAAGAAGCACTGATTCAGGAGTACTTTCTATGGGAAGGAAAAGTAAATGTTAATGGATGTAGCTCCTTTAGTCGTTTCACCTAGAAAAAAAAAAACATATAAACTCTAGAGCCAGTTTTCAAGGTTGCCGTCTGAAAGAGAGCACATAGAGTTAGTCACAATAAAAGCTCAATCAAAACGCCATGGTCTAGGAGAGAGAAAGGTTAACACTAAAAGACAGGGCCATGTGGATCATCGGTAGAGGGTGAGCATTAAGTTGTTGCCAGCAGAAGCTCGGACAAATCCCCTCTCCAGAATGGTGTCACAGGTAGACACAGAGTCAGGCCAGGTGTAGCTTTTAGGAAGAGAAAAGAGAGAACAAAGTTGAAAGCTGAAATAATAGCAAATAATGCAAAATTGTAGAGTAGTGTGAGAATGTAGCGAAGAGGGTGAAAGTGGTCATTATGTCCTCCAGCAGCCTAAGCCTATAGCAGCATAACTACTCTGGAAGTTTCATTTATTTAGACGGCGCTTATTTACAACAATGTCGTCTCAAGGCACCCCACAAAGGGTCCCACTGATGGTCATTGTTATACTAAAAACCACAAGGATTGGGATACCTCTCTCTGTCAGACTGATTATAACCATTGGAAAAGAGAAGGGGTCATACAGGTAGCAGAAGTGGAGGGTGTGTTTGCACCTCAACCATAACTGAGCCGGTTTAGGCTAAACCTGACTCCCCCTTACTCCATCCAAGAGGGAGGTAGGAAGGCTTGCTCCCTGATAAAGTAAGCCACTCTAACTATAAGCTTTATCAAAAAGGAAAGTTTTAAGCCTAGCCTTAAAAGTAGACAGGGTGTCCGCCTCACAGACCAAAACCGGGAGCTGGTTCCACAGGAGTGGAGCCTGATAACTAAAGGATCTGCCTCCCATTCTACTTCTAGAGACTCTAGGAACCACCAGTAAACCTGCAGTCTGAGAACGAAGTGCCCTGTTAGGAACATATGGAACAATCAGATCTCTGATGTATGATGGAGCTAGATCATTAAGGGCTTTATATGTGAGGAGGAGAACTCTAAATTCTATTCTGGATTTAACAGGGAGCCAATGAAGGGAAGTTAAAATAGGAGAAATATGATCTCTCTTTTTAATTTTCATCAGAACTCTTGCTGCAGCATTTTGAATCAGCTGAAGGCTTTTAACTGCATTTTAACTCTATGAGATCATCACCACATGAGCCTCTCACAGGAAGATCTTTGCACCAAGCTGCATTTCCAGTGAGAGGAATTATTAAACTTAACAATTGTAATCTGCTGTGCAGTTTTTGTCTGATAACACACAGGAGTCACTGAACAAAGAACCAAAGCGAGACTCTGGAATAGTTTGCACCTGGGGAGTGGATATACAGGAAGGTGTTCCACAGATCTTGGAAGGACCCCAGGTGGATTAGAAATTTTGAAGTGTTGAGCTCCACCACATACAGTGTGAAGGTTTGGTTGGATGAGGGACAAAATAAGGGAGACCCATCCTCTAAAAGAAACCTCAGATACATCAGAAAGCACCTGAGGGAGTATATGCAAATAGGTTCAGTTGGAGATCTTTGGACTTAGGGGCTTAGTTACTTCAGAAGAGGGAACGTGATAAAGGAGTAAATAATAAAAAATGTTGCTGTTGAGTTTAAAGGAGCATGTGCCAGTAAACTTGAAAGAAGGTCTCTGCTTTGGAACCTGGTGGAACAAAAATCAGAGAGGGAAGAAGTATTTCTGAAGTGTGAATAACCAACAAACAAATGTGCATTTCTGTGTGTCAGAATACTTGAGGAACAATTTGAATGAGGGGTTTAAGGCGTGCTCAACTCTAGGTCAATTCGAACAACTTCAAGAAGAAAAATTATAAATTCCTCTGTGCTTCTGTATTACTTTTTCATAGGCACTGCTGTTTGCAAATTAGATTGTAAATTGGCTTGATATAAGGTCTTGAATTTTTATTTGCTGTTGGACCTTTTAAAGTGATCATCCTGGGGAGTGGCTACATGTTGACTGGACAGGAAAGATGTGCCCTAGTTACCCTCTCCATCCAGGATGCCTTGACACCAATTAGCCCACTTCTTCAGGGGGAACTTTTCAGAATAAATTTTGTTTTTGTATTTGTCACATACAACCCTTTAGCTTAAATTGACTGGATCAAATAATTTCTGACGGCGTTAAGTGGATAGGAAATGGCGATTGGTAAAGTGAGACCTTGCTTAGCAGCTTACCTGGAGCAGCATGACATACTTAACATAGAAGTGGCTGCAAGGACTAATGACCTGACATCGTCTGCCCCATTAGCTCCTGTGTCACAACAGTTTTGGGCTACCCTTAGGACAGCTTTTCCTGTTAGAACAAAGAACTCTGACACAAATCAGTTGAACCAAACCAGTTTATGATGACAACAATGCATGCGTTTGGTGGGGACCTGCTGTGCACAGACAGCTCTTAGCACCTCCTTAGTTTCTTATCAAAACAGAACAGGTTTGGATGTGATCCTATCAAAAAGATGGAGGTGTGTTTAATATTATGTGAGAGGCTTGTTCTTTCATTCCCAACCATACAGCACCTGATGGATCCCTCATGAGGGCCCTAAGAGGATTTAAATCCCTATCCATTAAATTAAAATCGCACTGAGGATTTGATGGACCATTTATAAATATGTTGGAGACGTGGGGAAACCTATTGGTGAGTATGTTCACTTCAATGATTATTGTAATTGTAGTGATCTCAGTCTGCTGTTGAGCACCATGTTTTCAAGCTCTCAAGGTCAGTGGTAAAGTATTGACTCCTTTATTGCATGAATATGAGGAGGAGGAGGAGGAAGCTGTGTTCTGGCTTACAGGGGTAGCAGTTGTGATGGAGAATAACCCATGATCGAAGATGAGGACTGCATTCTGGGTTGATATCCTTTACAAGGTTTTCTGTTCCTAATGACAAATGAGTGAAAGTGACAGAAGACTTGATTGAATGTATGATTACTTTGTTTAACTTCATTGCTGATTTCTTATGTGAAATGTGTGAATTGAGTGAATTTCTTGAATGAAAGAATGAATTAAAGCTTGCAGTATTAATTAACCAATCAGATTGCAACTAGCATTTGGACCTACATTTGGATCAGACTCTTTAAAAAGAATTACGAAATCTGCAGTATTGGAGAACACTAAACAATATACAGATTAAATAAATTGAAGTAAATAATAGAGGATATATGATTAAATTAATTGGCATTTAACTATTACCAGATAACTTCAAACTAGATTGGTTTATGGTTAAGACAATATGACTCTTTTCTGGGCATACGAAGGTTTTTAAGGGACATTTGGGTTGATGAAATCTGCTACTTTGATTAAATGAACGGGGACAAAATGAACTAATGGGGTCACTGGTATTAATAATAGATCCGTTGTTTTACAGAAATGGGTGGTTCAGTATTACGGCCAACATTTTCGACTGGGATAATGATGTTTTCAAACAGGGATGGGATAGTGCTTATGAGTAGCAGTTCAAAATGGTTTTTTTCATGTTCAGAAGCTAAGCCAATCTGACCTAAAATCACTATATATATGGGCTACAGATTGAACCGAGCTGCACAGAAAACATTGATGAGGATTATGTTTGATTATGGTAAACTTAATAGATAATAAAAATTTGGAGTTGAAATGAATGGAATGTTTAATGTCACGTGTATGTGTTTTAACTTAGCTGGTGTGTCTGTTTTTCTATGGGATGAGAAGCAAAAAAATTAATAAATAAATAAATTGAAAATTATTAAGATTTTGGTTCATGAAGGTTTATCATATATGATATTAGGTTGGATTTATGAATGAGGCCTTTACCTGGGACCCCTCAGAGCTGGGAGTGTTCAGATAGGCCAAAAATGAGGCAATTGTTTTTCATTATTTCTGTGTTAACCTCCTTCAATAGGAATCAATGTGATAGAAGGCAGTTTTTCAGTATGATCAAAGGATAAACTGATGCCGTTTTAAAGATGTTCACAAATGTATTTTTGTTAAATGGGGCTAGTGCTTTTTAAAATTATAATTTACAGGACGGTTTGCGGTTGTCACAAGTCCAATATGCAGCTTATTAAGCTCAGTAGAGCTGGTGGAAATGTGTTTTTCTTCTAACTTTGCTTTAATTGTGCCACTTTGGGGCCTGCTTGAATGATATTAATTAGAGGTGCTATTTAACTACAACTTACCTTGATCTATGCAGTAGTTGCATATATTTCAGTTTATTAGGAGACTAACCCTTTCAGGTAGATAAACCCGCCAGAGGACGTGGGTAGATGAATGTTGGTCTGAGGGGAGCGAAGGTGGATGTAGACAGTCGACGGTTAGGCTCTACATTGACTGATTCATATGATGTTAGACAGAATTTTTAGCTGTGCTTCAGGCTGTTGTACTTTCTTTCCTTTCTCCTAATCATGCACATATAGCTTTGATGGGGTTAGATTTATCTCCACTAGGCGTGTCACCTTTGGCTTAGACACCGCCAGGAGTCTACCGGAGAAATGGCATTCCACCTTTGGGGGGAAGTGGAACCACATGACAGCTGGAAGGAGATTTCCGGGTCATATACAGTTTAGCACACACTCACAGGGTTGGGTGATTTTTTTCGGTGGGAGGGTTAGCTGTAGCAGGTGTTCCACAGTCTACCTAGTGCCTGGGGGTTAACTAGTTTTAAGTGGTGAGGTGCCTTTAAATGACACCTCATCAGGGGGATTGTTAGGAATAACTTTGCTTACTATTACTTAAAGATGAGCTTTAGTACTTGGGCCAGTTGTCTTTACTATATATATGCTTCCAATAGGTAAAATTATCAGGCAGCATAGAATAAATTTTCACTGTTACGCTGATGACACTCAGCTTTACTTATCCATAAATCCTGATGAGCCCAACCAGTTAGATAGACTACAAGCATGTCTTGAAGACATAAAAACTTGGATGACTTCTTAAAGTTTCTGCTTCTAAATTCAGACAAGACAAAAGTTGTCGTCTTTGGACCGGAGTCTTTAAAAAACAAACTGCTTAGTCAATCACTTAACCGGGATGCCATTAAATTGACCTCCAATAATAAAGTAAAAAACCTTGGTGTTATTTTTGACCAGGACATGTCATTTAAATCCCATATTAAACAGGTTTCTAGGATTTCCTGTTTTCATCTCCAGAACATTGCCAAAATTAGAGTATATCCTATCCAGGAGTGACGCTGAAAAACTAGTTCATGCATTTGTTACTTCAAGGCTGGACTATTGTAACTCTTTACTATCAGGATGTCCACAAAATGCAGTTAAAAGCCTTCAGCTGATTCAAAATGCTGCAGCAAGAGTTCTGATGAAAATTAAAAAGAGAGATCATATTTCCCCTACTTTAGCTTCCCTTCATTGGCTCCCTGTTAAATCCAGAATAGAATTTAAAATTCTCCTCCTCACATATAAAGCCCTTAACGATCTCGCTCCATCATACATCAGAGATCTGATTGTTCTATATGTTCCTAACAGAGCACTTCATTCTCAGACTGCAGGTTTACTGGTGGTTCCTAGAGTCTCTAGAAGTAGAATGGGAGGCAGATCTTTTAGTTATCAGGCGCCTCTCCTGTGGAACCAGCTCCCAGTTTTAGTCCGTGAGGCAGACACTCTGTCTACTTTTAAGGCTAGGCTTAAAACTTTCCTTTTTGATAAAACTTATAGTTAGAGTGGCTTAGGTTATCCTGAGCTATCTCTGTAGTTATGCTGCTATAGGCTTAGGCTGCTGGAGGACATAATGACCACTTTCACCCTCTTCTCTACATTCTCACACTACTCTCCAATGTTGCGTTATTTGCTGTTATTTCAGCTTTTAACTTTGTTCTCTCTCTTTTCTCTTCCTAGAAGCTACACCTGGCCTGACTTTGTGTCTACCTGTGACACCTGTCTGGAGAGGGGAATCGTCTGAGCTTCTGCTGGCAACAACTTAATGGTCTCCGTCTACCGATGATCCACATGGCCCTGTCTTTTAGTGTTTAACCCTTTCTCTCTCCTAGATACGGCGATTGACTGAGCTTTTACTGTGACTAGCTCTATGTGCTCTCTTTCAGATTCTAACCTTGAAAACTGGCTCAGAGTTTATCAGTTCTTTCTTTCTAGGAAAAACGACTAAAGAAGCTACATCCACTAACATTTACTTTTCCTTGCCATAGAAAGTACTCCTGGATCAGTGGTTCTGTGTTCTTTTTGTATCTCTGCTCTGTTCTCTCTAACCCCCAGTCGGTCGTGGCAGATGGCCGCTCTCACTGAGCCTGGTTCTGCTGGAGGTTTCTTCCTGTTAAAAGGGAGTTTTTCCTCTCCACTGTCGCTACATGCATGCTCAGTATGAGGGATTGATGCAAAGTCAACGCCAGTGACTGTCCACTGTCTCGACATGCTCATCCAGGAGGAGTGAATGCTGCAAGTCACTGACTGGATGCAATCTGCTGGGTTTCCTTAGACAGAAAAACTTTTTATCCAATTTGAATAAATTACTGAATCTGACTGCACTATTCAATGATCATGATTAATTGGAATGTATGTACCTGACTTTTGTGAAGTGCCTTGAGACGACATGTGTTGTAAATTGGCGCTATATAAATAAACTGAATTGAATTGAAATTAACACACAGACCAGAATGATAAAGTATGAATGCTACTGTTTTAACTTTTCCTAGAGTAGGATGATAATCCTCAGTGACCTACAATTTGACGTTTAGTGCATTGTGTTGTGGTACATACTGTAAACAGGAGTGATTAGATTGCAGCAGCCACACTTAGATTCAGGGTTCGACATCTGCTATTACACACTCTGGAGTGTACATCCCTTGCAGGGAGGACCAGACATAAAAACCATCACCTTCTTTCGGGGCTATTTCGTCACTTCAATCACCGAGCGGGTTAAGGACGGGAGCCATCAGCGCTGATCTCTGTAACCATTCCTCTGCCTTATTTAGAATAAAGTGTTGAGAGTATAGAACAGTTAGAGAGTCATTCCTTTTAAGAGAAAGTGATTGTAAGCAGAGATGACGCTTCGGGGGAGGACCTGGGGGGAGCTCCGAGACATCTTTCCGCCTACAGGGTGCGGTAGCTAGGACATGATCAACTACAATTCCTTTTGCATCTTGTGAAGGGGTGAGTCAATTTTCTGTGTTAAACTAAGGAAAACATTGCATGCTGCCCTGTGATAGACTAGCTACCTGCTCAGGGTGCGCTCCATCACTCACCCCATTGATTACTGGAGATGGGCACCTGACCCCTTGTGATCCTGCATGGATAAGCAGGTATAGACAATGGATGAATGAATGGAATGTGGCATTGAATTGCTTATAGTTCCCAGATGTGTAATTTCATGGCCATAAGGGAAAGTCTACATAAAAGAACACACACAGTCATGTAGACTCAGACTGTCCTCAATGGACGTGGCATGTAGAATCGGCGAGAACAAAAATAATTTTTTTAGCTAGATGAATCACAATGGATAACATAATCTGAATACCTGTAAGTTCTTTTCGAAGGTTGCTAGAAATGGCTAGATACAGGAAATGAAAATTTGTTCTAAGGAAGTGATCCCACCATTTTCATCGTGGGCATGTAATGATGTTACAGTTTACAGTTGGGTCAACTATATTTGTTACTCAACTACAGCTTTCAAGATTGTAGCCTATTCTGCCATCCACTGCTGAAGTTTTAGCTTCTGTTTTTATTAGCTCAGAAATGCTGCTGACCAACATATACTCTAAAGACACAGTTGTTTTTCAAGGCCACACATCATGCCATAATCTACATAATGGGGCCCATAGAGGTAGAAACTTGGTTAAAAATGGGCCCCACCTAGGATTGTCTATGGGTTACTTAATGGCGCCATGATAACTGTCAATATGCTACAGGTTTAATGCAGGTCAGCTCATAGGTGAAAGTGGGAGCCATATAGCTTCTAAATATGTTGCTCATTTTGAGCCGATTTACACATTAGTTGTTAGTACCAAGCAACCGCTTAAGTCGAGTGCCTCACTAGGTTTGCTCATTTAGGCATTACTTAGTTAAACCAAGTGGCCAATACAAAATGACCCACTTGGAGTCCATTAATATTTAACTACTTCTTCAAAATGTAACTTCCAATTTGTCTGCAGATTATTTAGGCTTACACATCAGAAGCAGAGCCCTGAAAACAAGACCAGGATCGGCTATCTCAGACATGCATGTGCATATTAACAGCTTTGAGCAGTATGCACAGTATTAAGCAGTTATTAGACATTATTGGCATATATATGTGGAAATCCTAGGAACTAAGATTTCAGCTGTTTTCTATTTGATGCACAGGCAATCACATGTACTTTTCAAAAATAGTTTAAAAATACTGTCATGCCTTTTGGGTGCAGGTTGGTGTGTGTATGCTGTTCTGCTATCTCTTTCAGTCACTCCCTACAGGGTGCGACTGGAAGGTGCAGCTCCACAGGTGTGTCTCATGAAGGCTAATCGGAAGGTGTTTATGAAGAGCTGGGCCCATATTGACAAAGAATCCTTAGACTAAAAGTAGCTCCTAATGATGTAATTCTAAGAAAAATCTTACAATTTCTCAAATTCTACGATTTTCCTTAGAATTTTCCCTCGATAAATTAAAAGTTATTCACAAAGCATCTGAGGCTTTAAGAGAGCTCCTGAAGTGAGGAGATGTTAAAAGTAGTGAGGGGGACTTTTGGTGAGCATAAGAGTGTCTTAAGCAGAGAAGATGGTGAAAAGACTGAGAGAAAGGAGAGATATTCTCCGAACAATGAATAGCAGCGAATTAATAAGACGCTACAGGCTTGATTGTGCAGGGATACACCGCCTTAATAGTGGAGTAAATGAGCACATAAACATCTATAAAAATCATACATTTATTAATATTGAGATAAGATCAATTTTATCATGCCCCTAGGGGGGAAATTAGATAATTTCAGCGACAGGACAGATTAAACGTGCACCTCTAGTAAGGTAATATTAGGAAGGATTTTTGTCTTTTTAAACGTGGTCTGTCTGGCAGAGTAGCACTCAGAATTGTTGTTGTTGACTACCAAGAAGCAACCCAACTGATTTCACAAGTGGAGCATTTCGGCTAACGCTATAATGTTCTGCTTGATACATATATATACATTTTTATATATATACACTGCTCAAAAAAATAAAGGGAACACTCAAATAACACATCCTAGATCTGAATGAATGAAATTTTATCATTGAATACTTTGTTCTGTACAAAGTTGAATGTGCTGACAACAAAATCACACAAAAATCATCAATGGAAATCAAATTTATTAACCAATGGAGGCCTGGATTTGGAGTCACACACAAAATAAAGTGGAAAAACACACTACAGGCTGATCCAACTTTGATGTAATGTCCTTAAAACAAGTCAAAATGAGGCTCAGTATTGTGTGTGGCCTCCATGTGCCTGTATGACCTCCTTACAACGCCTGGGCATGCTCCTGATGAGACGGCGGATGGTCTCCTGAGGGATCTCCTCCCAGACCTGGACTAAAGCATCCGCCAACTCCTGGACATTCTGTGGTGCAACGTGACGTTGGTAGAAGGCGCGAGACATGATGTCCCAGATGTGCTCAATCGGATTCAGGTCTGGGGAACGGGCGGGCCAGTCCATAGCTTCAATGTCTTCATCTTGCAGGAACTGCTGACACACTTCAGCCACACGTGGTCTAGCATTGTCCTACATTAGGAGGAACCCAGGGCCAACTGCACCAGCATATGGTCTCACAAGGGGTTGAGGATCTCATCTTGGTACCTAATGGCAGTCAGGCTACCTCTGGCGGCCCTCCAAAGAAATGCCACCCCCCACCATTACTGCCCACTGTCCCCAAAGTTATGCTGAAGGAGCTGCAGGCAGCAGATCGCTCTCCCCGGTGTCTCCAGACTCTGTCATGTCTGTCACATGTGATCAGTTGGGAATCTGCTTTCATCTGTGAAGAGCACAGGGGGCCAGTGGCAATTTTTCAATCCTGGTGTTCCTGGCAAAGCCCAAGCGTCCTGCATGGTGTTTGGGCTGTGACCACAACCCCCTTTGTGGGTTATCAGGCCCCCATACCATCCTCATTGAGTCAGTTTCTAACCCTTTGTGCAGACACATGCACATTTGTGGCCTGCTGGAGGTCATTTTGCAGGGCTTGGCATTCCTCCCGTTCCTCCTTGCACAAAAAGGCGGAGGTAGCGGTCCTGCTTGCTGGGTTGCTGCCCTCCTACGGCCTCCCCCACATCTCCTAGTGTACTGGCCTGTCTCCTGGTAGCGCCTCCAGGCCACTATGGACACTATGCTGACAGACACAGCAAAAACCCTTTCTTGCCACAGCTCGCATTGATGTGCCATCCTGGATGAGCTGCACTACCTGAGCCACTTGTGTGGGTTGTAGAGTCCGTCCCATGCTACCATGAGTGTGAAAGCCCACCAACATTCAAAAGGACCAAAAAATCAGCAGAAAGCATAGGTACTGAGAAGTGGTCTGGGGGTCCCCCACCTGCAGAACCACTCCTTTATTGAGTGTGTCTTGCTAATCGCCAAAGATTTTCCCCCTGTTGTCTATTCCATTTTCACAACAGCATGTGAAATGATTGTCAATCAGTATTGCTTCCTATGTGGACAGTTTTGGTTTCACAGAAGTTTGATTTACTTGGAGTTATATTGTGTTGTTTAAGTCTTCCCTTTTTTTTTTTTTTTAAGCAGTGTATACAGATATTTAAATTATATATAATAAATATATATAATATAATATATATATTTAAATATATATAATATAGATAGAAAAGATAGATAGATAGATAGAAATAGATAATAGATATAGATTAATAATAGATATAGATATAGAACTTTACTGGAAACTGCTTTGGGATATGCAATGGACACAGACAGAAATGAAAAGAATAAAAGAAGCAAGAAAGAAAAAGAGGTCAGGCAAAAAGGACAGTACTATTGAATGCAAAATGTATTTGGCGGTAAATGCAGTGGAATACAGAACATCTGTGTGGGTGTAAGTGTGAGGGCACTTGTGTATGTAAGGTTTCTCCATAAAAATATGCAATAGCGAGTCTGAGGAGCTTCAGACCTGCCCCCCTGGACCCGAGACAGACACAGAGGAGATCTGAGCCACAGACATCCAAAGGCCCCCCAGTGCAAGGAAACCCCAGGATGACCACTGTCGGGACTGTAGCAACCCCCCAGAGAAGAGCAGAGGAGAGCCCCAGGGTAACTACACAGCAGCCACAGTGCAGAATCCCCAGGGAGCTGCAGCGACAAGGCCACAGGTCCCACTGGCAGCCATCTATGATCAGCAGATCCAGCCATGGACCCAGAGACCTGAGACCCCAGGGCACATCCTCCCCAAAGCAGAGGCTCGACAGAGCCAGGGAGCCCAGGCCCTGGCAAGCAGCCACCAGAAGTAAGCTGGCACACACAAAGGCGCCCAGCCCCGGAAAGAGAGAAACATATTTGATGGGGGGCCTTAGCTGATCCAGGACCCAACCTGACACAAAAGGCGGAGTCATTCACACTCCCAATACATACTCTACACTCCCAGGTCCAGGTACCGATACCCCAGAGGGCACCAACGAATTCTGTCCCATCCGGATAGGGGGCCACTAACAAAAGAGAGGGCTACCTGATCCAAACGAGCCCGGCTGCACACACTCGCGTGCTGTGCCCGGCGGTTATTGCAAACAATCCTGAGAGCCCCGGCATCGATCGACCCCCAAGACCCAACTCCCAACCCCAGCCCAGACCCAAACCGGAAAGCCTGCTCCCTCCCCCATTGTGAGGTAAATAAAATTCACTCCCCTCTGGATGCCATTATGGATTCCCGTTGAGACACAGATCCACCAACATCCAGGGCAGCCAAGCAAAAGTGATAGAGCCGAGCCAAGACCAACTACCCCCGAGCCAACCCAACATCAGCAGCGACACCACACATCCTGAAAACCACCAACCCCAACAACACACCACCCACGAGGAACCACTCAGCAGACAAGCAAACCTCACCTTAGTACAAGGCCGAGAACCCCAATACAATTGCTAAGCCCAGCGACATGTGGACAGAACTACACCGCACAGGGCCACCACCACAGCACACCATACATTGCAGCACAGAACGCAGCAAAGAGCACCCACAGCAAAACTTTGCACAAAGCTCACACTGTGCAAATGCGCCTCACCAGCCTCACCCAAAAAAGCCCCCCTGCGAATGTGCACCCCCAAAGACGACCCACAGCATTCAAACCCAAGATCACATGCCCGACACCCATTAACCAGCCAGAAGTAGCCCCGCGAGAAAACCCACAGCAAAGCTCACAAAAGGCAGAGAGCCCACAGAGCCAAAACCCACCGAGAAGCCAAGACCGCTCCACCCTGAGAACAACAGAAGTATTTTAAATCAGAATCAGAATCAGCTTTATTGCCAAGTTTGTACATACAAACAAGGAATTTGACTCCGGTACACTTTGCCCTTTGGTTTTTGTTTTTGCACTACAGAATATACATATTTACAATGTACAATATACACATATATAAATAAAAAGGTGCATTTGCAACATCTGTCTGCTGTTGTTTTGTATTTTATTGAATGTTCAACAGAGAAACAGCCTGGGGGAAGAAACTGTCTCTGTGGCGGCTGGTTTTAGTGAACAGCGCTCTGTAGCGTCGGCCTGAAGGCAGAACTCTAAACAGTTTATGTGCAGGGTGTGTGGGGTCTGCAGAGATTTTAGCAGCTCTTTTCCTGACCCTAGACCTGTATAAGTCTTGGATGGAGGAAGGTCAGCCCTGATGATTCTCTCTGCAGTCCTGATTGTTCGTTGAAGTCTGGACCTGTCCTGTTTTGGGATGAACCCGAACCACACGGAGATGGATGAAGACAGGACAGACTGAATGATGGCAGTGTAGAAGATGGGGGGGGTGGGGGGGGACCAGCAGCTTCCTGTGGAGGTTGTACTTCTTGAGTTGCCTCAGGAGTACAGTCTCTGCTGGGCCTCTTCTTCCGAACAGTGTCTATGTGTGAAGGACCATCTCGGTCCTCAGAGATGGTTGGTTCTAAGAACCTGAAGTGATCCACAGCGTCCGACACGCGGTTGTTGAGGATGGTGAGGGGGGGTGTATGGAGGTGTTTTTCGAAAGTCCACACCATCTCCACAGTCTTGAGTGGGTATTAGTCTCCAGCAGTTCTGACTACACCAGTAGTACCAGCCCGATCCACCTCCTGTCTGTATGCAGGAACTCCATCACCGTCCTGGATCAGTTCCAATGACAGTGGTGTCATCTGCCAAACTTCAGGAGTTTCACGACGAGTCCGCTGAGGTGCGTTTCATTTGATGTACAGGGAAGAGATGAGTGGGATAGAACACACCCCTGGGGGTGGCACCGTAGAGTAAGTTACTTATTGATCTGGTTCGGCATGGGAGAGATGCTCCCCAGTCTTCCACTGCTGCTGTCGGTCCGTCAGGAAAGCTGTTGATCCACTGACAGGTGGAGAGCTGGGACGTGAGCTGGGTGAGCTTCTGGTGGAGGATGTACGGTATGATGGTGTTGAAGGCCGAGCTGAAGTCTTACAAACAGGATCCTGGCGTAGGTCCCTGGGTGGTCGAGGTGTGTGGCCAGATGAAGTGTAGACCCAAGTTAACAGCATCATATAGCCGACCGCCGACCTGTTTTGCTCGGTAACGCAAACTGCAGGGCGTCCAGTAGAGGGCCTGTGATGTCTTTCAGGTGAGTTTTCAACACCAGCCGCTCAAAATTGATTTCATGACCACAGACGTCAGGGCTACAGGCCTGTAGTCATTTAATCCTAGGATGGGGGGTTTTCTTGGAACTGGAGATGATGGTGCGATCGTTTGAAGCAGCGAAGGGAACCCTCACACTTTCTCTCCAGTGATTTGTTGAAGATCCGGGTGAAGATTGGAGCGAGTTGAATTTGCACGGCTTTCAGGCATGATGGGGAGACGTTATCAGGTCTCCCAGCTATTCTTTGTTTTCAATGCGCTGAAGAGCCTGTTTACATCATCCGCAGAGATCTTTAGTGCAGGCAGAGAGATCTGAAGCTGTAGGGCGGTTGGTTGCTTTGCTGGTCGAACCTGTTCCTGAATGGGATGTGGAAGAGTGGTTTGAGGTGTGAATGGGCTTCTTGTCATGTGCTGCAGTAGAAGCCATTCAGACGGCTAGTTGGCCAGGCGAGGACTTGTTCAGGAAGGGTGGTGGGGCTTCTGTATGCAGTCAGGTTTCTCAGACCAGTTCCATACCCCAGCCGAACTAGCACCAGTAGAAGCTGCTTTTTCCAGTTTCTCACTGTAGCTTCTTCTTGGCGCCTTTGTGATCTCCTTTGGTTAGTCTGTTCCTGGCCTGCCTTGAACGCCGCCCCCAACTCCTCACTGCTGTGAGCTTCTTCCTTGGTCCCTGCGCAGATTCCTGAGGTGATGGAGTCTAAGCTACAGGAGCCAGTGTAGGGATTTTAGAACCGGGGTGATGTGCTTCACTTTCTTAGTTCTAGTGAGGACGTGGGCAGCAGCGTTCTGGATCAACTGCAGCTGTCTGATCGATTTTTTAGCAGGAACCTGTGAAGACACCATTGCAGTAATCAATTCTACTAAGATGAACGCATGAATTAGTTTTTTTTCAAGGTCCTGCCTGAGACATAAGTCCTTTAATCCTGGAAGATGTTTCTTTAGGTGATTAGAGGCCCTGACCTTGTTACTGTCTTTATGTGCCTCTGAAGGTTCAGGTCTCGAGTCCATCACTACACCAGCCGTTTGAGCCTCTGACTGGTGGTTTCTAGCTGTATAACTGAAGCTGTGTGCTAATTTTTAAACGCTCTTCCTTTGGTCCACAGATTATTACTTCAGTTTTGTTTTGATTCAGCTGAAGAAAATTTTGGCCCATCCATGCACTGATTTCTTCTAAGCATTTACCCAGCGGTTCAATGGGTTCATACTCACCTGGTGACATCGTAACGTATAGCTGTGTGTCGTCTGCATAGTTATGATAACTTACTTTGTTGTTTATTAAAATCTGAGTTAGGGGGAGCATGTAGATATTGAATAGAAGGGGCCTAAGATGGACCCTTGGGGAACACCACATGTGATTTTTGTGGTCTCTGATGTTAAGTGTAACCTATTGACACAAAAAAGTCCTGTCCATCAAGTAGGATTTAAACCAATTGATAGCCATCGGTACCAGAAAGGCCGGACCCAGTTTTCCAGGGCGCTCTAATAGGAATGGCATGTATCAACAGTGTTGAATGCTGCACTAAGGTCCAATAATACCAGCACTTGTGGTTCTTCCCCAGTCTGCATTTTACTACGATGTCATTGAACACCTTGACAAGAGCAGTCTCTGTACTGTGGTGAGGCACAGAAACCTGACTGGAAGACATCGAAGCGGTTGGTCATTGTTTAGAAGTTGTTATAACGTTATAACACAGCTTTTTACAATAATCTTATGATGAAGGGGAGGTTTGAGATAGGCCTGTAGTCTGTAGTAGCAGCTTGTCCAAGTTGACTTCTTTTTCAATAGAGGTTTGATAATTGCTGTTTTCAGAGCCTGGGGAAAACACCTGACAAAAGGGCCGTGTTTATTTATTTGTGTTAAATCAGATGTAATTACGGCAAACGCTTTCTTAAGGAAGCTGTGGGTTAAAAAGATCGAGACATCAGGAAGAAGAGCTTAGTTGCCTGTGACGATTTCTCTTCAGTGTTTTTTGTAGTTTATATTGGTGTGAAATTGGGAAATTTTGTCAAAATCAGTTCTAGTTGGAGACAAACATTGGTACTGGAGATCTTTGGGTTTTTTTCAGTGAAGTAGTTAGCACAATTCATTGCAAGGCCCTGGTAGAGTGGAGTTGTCCCGATGCTTACAGTTACAGGAGGGTTTTGTTAGCCTGTCGACCGTGGCAAAAAAGGACGAGCATTGTTAATGTTTTGGCTGATGATCTCAGAAAAGAAAGATTCCCTTGCATTTTTCAGTTGTAGATTATATCTGTATAGTCTCTCTTTATAGATAATATAGTGAACCTGGAGTCCAGGTCTTTCGCCACCGCGTTCAGCTTTCGGACACTCCTGTTTTTCACTTCTGACTGGTGGAGCACTTCTCCACATGAGACATTTTATACCAGAAACGAATCTTTCACTTTAATTCGGAGCGATTGAATCAATGATGGCGAGATTTTAGAATGAAAGTTATCTACCAGCTCATCTTACAGTGTTACAGGGCAAAGTGGAGGTAGAAGAGTAAATCTAGTTAAAGGTTTCAGCAGCACGCCGTACCTAAAGATGTGTTTCTTATGTCTGTTTAGCAAACTGAGTCATTAGGAGATGATGCTTTCAAAAATATCAGAAAAGTGCGTCAGATAGGGCAACATCAGCTACAGCACCTTGGGAAATGTTTAGAGACCCTTAGTGATGATGAAGTCCAAAATATGTCCTGTGCGTTTCCTGTTTAAATGTTGAGTCAAACCAAAAATTTCCTAGAAGTGTCACATAGATCTATTGCACTTCTGTCTTCAGGATTGTCCATGTGAATGTTGAAGTCTCCCACAATAATTAAAAGTCATAATCAACACATATCACAGATAAAAGCCATCAAAAATCACTGAAAAAAGTTTGCTTTGGACTAGGAGGCCCTCGTAAATATTCAAGAACAGGGTTCGGACCGGAGCTCTTAATACCTGCGGAGCCAAAAATTCACAAAAGGATGTAAATTTGCCCAGAAATACTTTTTTACACTCTAATAAATCTTTACAAGTGGCCACCCCTCCACCTTTTCCTTTGCCTGTCTGCTCTCACAAAGAAAAATTGTAGTCGCGAGATCAGGTGTCGACTCTATCAGAAGGGTGCCGGGATGCATTAAAATTCATGTAACCATGTTTTCCTGTTAAAAACATAACATCAAGATCGTGGTCAGTAATGAAGTAATTGATTAAAAATTATTTTCCTGATAGAGATCTAATGTTCAATAACGCCAGTTTACATGACTTAGTTGCTGATATTAACTCTGTGTCTGGTTGTACCTGACAGTTTATGGCTTTTTTTGATTGTTTATTACTGTCTCTGTCTCTTATCCTTTGTTCTTTCTGACACGTGTAAGCAAAGAGATTTTACAACTATCTCCTATTAGGAGCCCAAGTTTTTCCTGGACTTGCTTATTTCTGATAGAGTTACCACTGGGGCCCAGACTGTATCACAGAGAAGTGATTTGAAGGTCCTGATTAGGAGGAGATAGATTAGGAGGTGGTGGGGCTCTGCAGCATTTGGAAGATGTTGGTTTATTAGCAGGGCCTTGGCCACGGGGGGTGTTGAATGGAGAAGATGTCAGAGCCATTTGGGTCCCGATTTTAAGAGCTCCTTTCATGTCATCAAAATCCAGTAAAGCAAAAGTGGGGAGATGGTAGAGGTCTGTGCGGTCTGGGTCGGGGTCTGGTGTGAGGAGGGTTTTGGGGGAGGGGGGTATGACAGGGGCCCACCTTTTCCTGTGGATTTCCACGGGGAGACTTTTTGTGATGACCTCTCTTTCTCAGCCAACTGGCCGGTTGTTCTTGCTGGAGCTGTTGGTGGCAGCATTATCATTGTTGTTGATACTCCATGTTCTCTGCTGAAGGTCGAAGCTGCTGGCGGATTATTTACTGAATAGAAGAGATTAGATGTGAGACGTCTGGCTCCTGGCTTGTTCAAGGAGAAACCATCTTGCTTGAGGTGTCTTTTTCCCCAAAAAATATTAAAGTTGTCAATGAAGTTCACGGGTGTTGTAGCACATGTTTTTTATTAATCATCAGAAGTCTCGAAAAAATCTCATCTCCACAGAAAATCGGTGCAAAGGGTCCGCTGAGAAACACCTTGATATTGAGACCTCCAACAATATTCAGAAGATGAGTGAAATCCTCCTTCAGTTCTTCTGATTTTTTCTTAGCCATGTCATCCATGGCTCCACAGTGTATAATAAGGTTTTCTAGAGACAGGCTCTTTTCTGTGATTGCAGGTACAGGGGTTGGACAATGAAACTGAAACACCAGGTTTTAGACCACAATAATTTATTAGTATGGTGTAGGGCCTCCTTTTGCAGCCAATACAGCGTCAATTCGTCTTGGGAACGACATATACAAGTCCTGCACAGTGGTCAGAGGGATTTTAAGCCATTCTTCTTGCAGGATAGTGGCCAGGTCAATACGTGATACTGGTGGAGTTTTTTTTGAAAAAGTTTCCTGACTCGCTCCTCCAAAAACCCAAAGTGGCTCAATAATATTCAGATCTGGTGACTGTGCAGGCCATGGGAGATGCTTCAATTCACTTTCTGTTCCATCAAACCAATCTTTCACCAGTCTGGCTGTGTGTATTGGGCATTGTCATCCTGATACAGGGCACTGCCTTCAGGATACAATGTTTGAACCACTGGATGCACATGGTCCTCAAGAAGGTTCGGTAGTCGTCCTTGGCAGTGACGCGCCCAATCTAGCACAAGTATTGGCCAAGGGAAATGCCATGATGTGGCAGCCCAAACCATCACTGATCCACCCCACATGCTTCACTCGGGCATGCAACAGTCTGGGTGGTACGCCTTCTTTGGGGCTCTCCACACCGTAACTCTCCCGGATGTGGGGGAGTGAAAACAGTAACGGTTGGACTCATCAGAGAACAATCCATGTTTCACATTGTCCACAAGCCCAAGATTTGCGCTCCTTGCACCATTGAAAACCGACGTTTTGGCATTGGCCTGAGTGACCAAAGGGTTTGGGCTATAGCAGCCCCGGCCGTGTTATATTGACCCTGGGGAGCCTCCCGACGGGCAGTTCTGGTGGAAACAGGAGAGTTGAGGTGCACATTTAATTCTGCCGTGATTTGGGCAGCTTGTGGTTTTATGTTTTTTTGGATACAATCCGGTTAGCACCCGAACATCCCTTTCAGACAGCTTCCTCTTGCGTCCACAGTTAAATCCTGTTGGATGTGGTTCGTCCTTCTTGGTGGTATGCTGGACATTACCCTGGATACCGTGGTCTTGATACATCACCAAAGACTTGCTGTCTTGGTCACAGATGTGCCAGCAAGACATGCACCAACATTTGTCCTCTTTGAACTCTGGTATGTCACCCATAATGTTGTGTGCATTTCAATATTTTTGAGCAAAACTGTGCTCTTACCCTGCTAATTGAACCTTCACACTCTGCTCTTACTGGTGCAATGTGCAATCAATGAAGACTGGCTACCAGGCTGGTCCAATTTAGCCATGAAACCTCCCACACTAAAATGACAGGTGTTTCAGTTTCATTGTCCAACCCCTGTATATTCTCTGAGATATCGGACACCACGTTACTGGTACCAATCATAACGTCTGTGTTTTTCTTGTTGCAGAAGTTTTTAATCCCATCCACAGCTGTGTTGCCCACTAATTGGGTTCTTGGTCCGGTGGGGCGCTTTTTCTCTGGCAATTTAGGAGAAGAGTGTTTAGAATGAAGGTTGTTCTCAAACCTTTTATTGTTCTCAGAAGATGGATCATTTTCCTGGTTTTCATACTGTAGTGCGGCAAATCTGTTTTGGAGGGGAATTCCATTATTTCCTGCTGTCTCACTCCTATCTGTTGTTGTGACAGCAGCTCGCTGTCGAAGTCTCCTTTTTCCAGGGGAAACGGGGGCATTTCGCTGTAATTCTGGCCATTTTAATTTATTTAATTGCTGAGATCCTCCAGTGAGTCGTCCACCTTGATAGTTTGGGCACGCGCCTAAAACAGGCCAGGGGGTCTGCCGGTAGGTTTATTCTCAGTGTTTTGATTGCCGGCTGAGTTGTTGAGCTGGCTGTCACTGTTTGGGATCACAGGTAGAGTTGAATCATCGCTGTACCTCATATTCACCTCCACATTCACTTTTAGTCGATTAGTTTTCATCTCCAAAACAGCCAATTTCTGTAAAAGTTTGTCTAAGTCCTCTGTGGTGAAGGAAGGCATCTTGTGCTGATTAGCTGGCGTCAACTTGTCCTTTTGCGTTCAATTATAAAAACGTTAAAATCCTTTAGAAAAAATAAAAAATAAATAATGATCCTTGGGAGTTGCTGGTAAGAATTAGTTTTAGTCCAATATGTCCGTAATTTTGGCTAAGAGATATAAAAGTTAGAAGTAAAAGAATGCAAGCAAGCAGGGAGCTTAGGAGAAAAGCATCTGAGCAGGCAGAGAGGCGGAAGCAGAATTTAGTAATTTTAAAAGTTAAAACCAGAATGTTTGGTCAAAGTTGATTGATACATCCGCCTCCCATTTCATAACAGGAAGGGATATTGATTTATCTATTTTAGACAGTGTCCTGTATATTTTAGACAGTAATTTGGGGGTGGGGGGTGGGGGGATGAGATTAAGGAACTATAATACTCTTGACAGCATTTGCAACCCAACGTTATTGAGCCTAGTTTATTTTGTACCATAAATTTAATTTGTTGATATTCTAAAAATGTATTCTTGTCCACCCCATATTGTATAATTAATCTGTCGAATGGGATGAACTAAATTCCTTCAAATATATGTTACAGGTATTCAATTCCTTTACTCCTCCAATCTGGAAGGTTTATCAAATTGTTTTTTGTAGGATCTCAGGGTTGTTCCAGATGGGTGTATGTCTACATGGGATTATTGATGAACCTGCCATTTTTAGATACTACCATAATCTTGGAGAAGTTATACGCTCCAGATCAGCGGAAAATACCAGAAATTTGGATTCACAATTGAGACATACCAGTCAAACTCTTAAGGTAGTTGGAAATTCACAACTGCCTGAACCACAACATTTATTGTTTTTCTAAATCTGGCTCCCCAATGTGGCCTTGGCAACTTCTGCTAACTGGCTATCGACAAAATATCTCCTGGATGTTATATAAACACGACGCTCTTTCCCCAGCACTCCCCTACCAGCTGTGTGCTGATAGGACTATGCGGCCGATTGATAAAACTTCCACCTCTCTTCTCAAGGAAAATGGCGCTTCTATCAGTGTTGACAGTCTAATTATTGCAACACACTCAGACTTATATATTCGCACCCTCAAGATTCCACCGTACCTTTGCTTAATCTTTACTTATGTGTGTTGCTTTCCCCTGCTGAGGTTTTCTTGTACTACTTCAGACTATGAATATGATTTTTTTCCTCATATCTTACTTTACCTAAATGTGTGATTTCATCACTTTTCATAAATTTTCAGATTTCTCAGAAGGATTACCAGCAAAAGCCAATTATTATTAGTATTTCATTACTTTTTCATTGATTTTTTTGTTTTATCAGAAGGATTACCAGTGAAAACCAAATATTATTAGTAATTTGGACTTTAGCTGCTCTACTTCACAATGACCCTAGGCTTTCTAATTAGACTTCAATGGACTGTTATTACTTAGTTCAACTTCAGTACCAGTAAAGGTAATATATTATTAGCACCTGAAAATGTGGATTAAAGCTGTTTTGTACCAGTGACTCAGCTTCCCTAGTAGAATTCAGTGGAATGATGAGACTATCAATATTATCATCTTCTTTTAGCATAAGATCCTTTATTATTAAGAGGGGCTTGGAACCAATTTCAACCAGTAAACTTGGAAGGATTATTATTTATTATTACTCCCAAGGATCATTAGTGTCATTTGATTTGTTTTTCTGTGTTGGTATCTGTGTTTATTTTCTTTGTGATTGTATTGTAATTGTTAATTGTATGTACAGTGCTTTGATTGTCTCGTTACTGAAAAGCGCTATATAAATAACCTTAGCTTACCTTACCTTACCTTACCACCATGCTGTCAGAGAGGAGCTGATATTGATGCATTTAAAGCATACATGTCGTTTTATATTTGAGCTAATAAATGGTAGGTTGGAAATCTCAATATTATTGCACAATGTCTGTTCTACGTCTAGCCAGGGTTAATCTAGGGGATTGTGTTTAAACAATTATAAGATGTACTGTAGTCTATTGGCTAAGAAGTAATTTTGAAAGTTAAGCAGATCTAGTCCTTTGCCTTTGGTATTCTGTATCGTTGATTTTTGACAAGATCATAATTTTTATTGAATCAACCCAGCCAATGAATGATATGGGTAGAGATCTTGCAAGATCATTTTCCACTCTATTTAAAAGCGGAATGTGGTTTACTTTTGTTAAATCTACGAAAAACATTAATACCCAAATATGTAATATTCCCTCTAAATGCAGTTGTGTATTATGGGAATCGTTGAAAGAACTGTAGATTTTAACCAATTTATAGAGTAGAGTAATCTGAAACTCTTGAGAAAGAATTTATCAATCCAATTACCTGAGAGAGAAAGGTTTGTGAATGCTGGAGAAAAAATAATACATCATCCGCATAAAGACTGATATTGCACTCGTGCATTTTATGCCTAAAATATGTTACGTTCCTGATTGCTGCCCCTAGTGGTTCAATAAAAATAGCAAATAATGAGGGAAGAAGTGGGCATCCCTGCCTGGTGCCCCTCTGAAGACAAAAGCTGGAAGATGTTTGGTTATTTGTACTGATACATGCTATTGGGGAACTGAATAATATTTTAACCAGTTTATGAAAGAGTTCCCAAAAGTAATTTTCAGTTAACTCTATCAAATGCTTTTTCTGCATCTAGAAATAATAGATTAGCCTCAATATTTTTACTGTAGGAATAGTCTAATAAATTAAGTAATCTGTGTAAATTTGTGAATGAATGCCTTCCTTTTATAAAACCAGTTTGGTGCGGATGTATTATAAGAGGAGTTACCTTTTCTAGTCTTTTTGCAAGGGCTTTACAGATTATTTTAAGATCAATGTTAATGAGGGATATGGGACGGTAGCTGGTAGGAAATACTTGGTTTATGCCTAGTTTTAACAGGAGAGTAATGTTGGCAGAATTTATACTTGGTGAAAGTATGCCATTTTCCTGCAACATTCTTTGTAACATTGAAGCCAAGATATTCCGGAATTCTTGTTAGAAATGTTGGAAAATCCATCTAGGCCTGGAGCCCTTTTATTGGGCATGTTTTTGAGGGCTTCCTGGATTTCGGCTGATGTGTGTGGTGCATCCAGGGCTGTCATGTAACTATCTGTTATTTAGGAAGTGTTATTTTATCCCAAAATTGATCAATATCATTATCTGACTTGTCTGTCTGTGGTGAGCATAACAAATATTTAAAAGTGCTGTTTATTCTTTTAGGATCATAAACCGTATTCCCCGCTGAATCTTTAACAGCAAATTTTGTTGTCTTTATTTTTAGCTGGTTAGCTAAAAAGCTACCTGATTTAGTACTATGTTCAAAGTTTTCTAGTTGAAGTCTTTATTCTAAGAATTATTTTTGTTGTCAATAATTTAATTTAATTCTAGTTTTTCTTTACGCAGTTTGCCCAGCATTTCCTCTTCCTGGGAAGCTTCTAACAGTTTAATGGTTTCTTCTAATTCCGAATACGGTAGTTTTCTTTTTTCCTCTTATGTGATGAGAATGAGATTATTTTACCTCTCATCACTGCTTTCCCTGGCTCCCAGAGAACAGATGTTGATGTCCCCGGAGGTCATCAAACTCCAAATATGAAGTCCACTCTTATTTAAAATATTTAACAAAATCTTCATCGTTAAGCAATGATGTATTAAACCTCCAGTTTTTGCTTCGTCGGTTTTCTTTCTAATTTACTAGAGTTAAGGAGACGGGAGCATGATCGCTGACAGCTATAGGGGGTATTTCAGTCTGAAATGTCAGTCAACAACAAGCTGCTGACTAAGAAATAATCCAGACAAGAGTAAGAGTGATGGACATGTGAGAAGAATGTATATTCTCTGCAGTTAGGGTGAAGAGATCGCCATGCATCGCAAAGTCCCTGTTTTACTCAACCTGTCTATTTCTTATTTAGACCAAAGTTGAAATTGCCCCCAATAAGAAGTGAGCAATCCCAGTGTTTAGACGAGCTCCTCCCGGATGGCCGAGCTCCTCACCCTATCTCTAAGGTAGTGCCCTGCCACCCTACGGAGGAAGATAATTTCAGCCGCTTGTATCCGGGATCTCGCTCTTTCGGTCATGACCCAAAGTTCACTTTTCGGCTCAGCTCTCTCTTCACCACAACATACCAGCACAGTGTCCCCATTATGGCCAAGCCACCCTTTTCCGGTCAAGAACCATGGCCACGGACTTGGAGGAGCTGATCTTCACCCCCATTCAAGCACCTTCATGAAGACCACACAATCGAAGGTCGTGACGTCGCCCGGTAAGGTGGAGCCGGGGTCGCACCCTGGAGCCAGGCCTGGGGTCGGGACTTGTCAGAGAGTGCCTGGTGGTGGGTTGCTCGTCACTGGACCCAGCCGGGCCAAGCCCAAATGAGAGACGCGAGACTCTCCCCCTGTGGAGGATCGGGCAGCGGACGAAGGTCGAGACCTCACTGGCCCGGATGGGCTGGCTCTAGGGACGTGGAATGTCACCTCGCTGGGGGGGAAGGAGCCTTAGCTTGTGTGGAAGATCAAGAGATATCGACCAGAAATAGTTGGGCTCACCTCCACGCACAGCGTGGGCTCTGGAACCCATCTCGAGAGAGGCTGGATTCTCTTCTACCCTGAAGTGGCCCACGGGGAGAGGCAGCGAGCTGGGGTGGATTTGCTTGTTGCCCCCAGCTCAGCCGTCTCGTTTTGGTGTTTACCCTATTGGATGAGAGGTTCGTTTCGGCCTACGGGCCGAGCGGTAGTGCAGAGTACCCAGCCTTCTTGGCATCCCTGTCTGGATCACTGCATAGGGCTCCTCCCGGGGACTCCATTATTCTGCTGAGGGACTTCAACGCCCACGTGGGAAATGACAGTGACACCTGGAGAGCAATGGCCTCCCCGATCTGAATCCGAGTGGTGTTTCATTATTGAACTTCTGTGCTATTCGGATTGTCCATAATGAACACCATGTTCAAGCATCAGTGCAATTGGCACCAGGCCCCCCAGGCAGGAGGTCGATAATCAAGTTTGTTTTCGTGTCTTCAGACCTTTGGCTGCATGTTTTGGACACTCTGGTGAAGAGAGGGGCTGTAGCTGTAGGCCGTAAGGTCTGCAGTGCCTGTCACGGCGGAAATCCCCAAACCCAGTGGTGGACACCGGCAGTAAGGGATGCTGTCTAGCTGAAGGAGGAGTCCTATCGGCTGTGGTTGGCTTGTGGGACTCCTGAGGCGGCTGACAGGTCCCGTGATGCAAAGCGGGCCATGGCCCGGGCTTTGGCAGAGGGAAAATCTCGCGCCTAGGAGGAGTTCAGTGAGGCCATGGCGAAGGACCGGTTGGCCTCGAAGCGATTCTGGCAAACCGTTCAGGGCCTCAGGAGGGGGAAGCAGTGCTTCGCCAACACTGTTTACAGTTGGGGTGGGGAATTGCTGATGTCGACTAGGGACATTATCTGGCGGTGGAAGGAGTAGTCTCTGGATGTTGTGGGGCTGTCATGGTTGACACGCCTCTTCAACATCGCGTGGCGGTCGGAGACAGTGCCTCTGATCTGCCCATTATGTCTAATACTGTTAATATTTTTGTGAATTAAAATTGCTACTTCTCTTTGCCTAGAATTATAGCAGGGAGAAAACAAACTCAGGAAACAAGGTGATTTAAGATAATTTGCAGCTGTGGCAGACTTATGAATCTCTTGTAATAAGATGTCTGCCTGTGGTGTTTTATGCGGATATTTTTTTTTAACTCTTTCTCTATAGTCCCGGTTCCATGCACATTCCATGTGACAAATCTTAGTGTCCCCATAGTTGTGCCTGTGTAGTTAAAGTTGGACATTGCATGTCACCATAGAAACAGATAGACACAAGTGAAATCATAGATAGTGCTTTGGGTTGCCTGATATAAAGTCCAGAAGCAGAGGTATAGCTGAGAAAAAAGACAGAAAATCAGGAAGGTACTGGGGGAAAGAGGGGATGAGAAATATAGGGTCATGTTAAGAAATATTTGTGTACATGAGTGTGCATGTTTGTGTGTGACAGAAAGAGTAACAGAGAGATGTGGCAACAGACCAATGAGAGGAAACAAAATGGAGCGTATACCCGAAAGTCGAGCCTTGGCCCCATCCAAATCCAACAATGTAAACATCATGCTGAGCTGTGCTTTACATTAGATTACAAATGCCAGTTATCTAATCTCTTATCTGACCAGTGTTGCATAACTTTGACTAGCCTGCTGTTGCTGTCTCGCATGTACATGCAGGATGGTCTCCTTCATTTTTTTATTTTCTCTGGACAGCTCCATCATTCCATCGTTTTTACGCTATCCTTCAGTTTTTGGTTCACAGCTGTGTGCGAAACTAGTTTTTTTTCTGGCTTAACTACAGAGACTCTCTCAGAGCTTGGAAATTCCCTGTGGAGAACCTCCACCAGTGCCAGATGAGCATCCAGGGTGGTTAGCTTCTTGTGCATAGAGTCCAGGATAACACTATAGCTTTTCTCTGGAGATATAGTGGAGGTGCTGGCCGAGCACTCTGAACGGGTGAGTTTTGCAAAAACTCAAAAAAATATATACAAACTCTTGACAAGATACAGTATAATAATCTAAACACTATATACATATAATAAAGATGTAAATTAGGTTAATCAGTATTTGCTGTATTGTACATGATGATGTCAGCAGCGTTAGCCTGAATGGTCATCTACAACCCTCCCCCGTTTGTAGAGAAGTTCTCTGGTGTGCTGCTTCTCCTCTCCAGCTTCTGAATGCAGGAGGTACCAGAGCTACTCACATTCCATGCTGGTGCTGAAACCAGAGGGAACGATAAATTGATCTGCTCGGTAAAGTCTGTTCCCACCCTGATCCTTGTACCAAATCTACCATTCAACACCTCTCTTCTCCTCCACCAGCAGGCTCTGCTCCTGTTCAGTTCGGTTTCCTTCACCTTTTTTTTCCATTTTGTTTCGGTCATTTTACTGATTTAAACCTCTGTAAACAAGAAGACAGTCACAGTACAATGCAGAATTTTAATATTAGTATTAAAATAATATAAAATAAATGCAACAAAAAATGAGCAGCATGGCGAGTAAACACAAATCAAAGTAATGATGAGCATGTAACTGAGCTACGCTGAAACACGTTGATGCTGTGTGTCAGCTTAGTTAAACTTGCTAAGTCATCATGACTTACACATTTCTGAATCTAATCTACATTCTATCATCGGCCAATTTCTTTCCATTGATCAGCAGGAGCGCAATTTTTTCTTGTTTCTTTTAACAACCACTCACAGTTCTTAGAAGACAGCATCACACCTAGCATTGGGGTCAACCACACCTACTCTCTAAGATAGGAATTTCTCTCATCTTCTCGCTCAGAGTTGCTCTCAGCAGCAAACATATTTAAGCTATGAGTCCTTGCAAAGAATTTGTAGGGTAAGACATAATGCCTCTGAGAGGACTCTGAGAATCTTTGTGAATACGGGCCCTGATCATTTGCTCTTCCAGAGTAGTAATCTGCCCTGTGTGATCTTACCTTTTGTCTAAAGCTTACCTGAGTCTTTGTTCCTTCTTCTGCAGAATTCCTCCTGCATTGGGGCCCTAACTCCCATGCTCCTGTGCTCTGTGTTTGCTCTGTCGGGTACCACTAAAACTCCTCGGAGTAACCCCGAGCTATCAATCTTCGTTTCGCTCCTGGAACCCACCTCCTGGAAACAGAGATCCAAAAGATTCAACCTGCCTTCTATTCACTTGCCTGTCCACCCTCCATCGCTCCCTTGGAACCTCATTCTGCACGTGCTGTCGCTTGCCTGACATTTCACCAGCAATTTGCGTGGCCAACGGGCGACAATGCTCCACTTGCTTCACTCGCTTCACCGCGTTATCAAATAGGAGGAGCTTCTATCTGCTGCTTGCCAGTTTCAACTCAACATGGAGCGAGTGATGGTGCTTTATTTAGGGAAAGCCAAACAGCGTCGTCGGCATCGACCTCCCTGGATTCACTGAATTCTTCAGAGACAAAACCAGCATTGAGAGTACCACCACCTACTCCAGGAGCTGCATCCTGGACAGAAGTACCACTGGAAGCAACAGTCATTCAGGACCCAATTTGAGGACCTGCTGTCCCGTGTTGTGGGACGAATCAGCCTCCTGGACACTAACTACAGGTGCTGTATCCCCGCTGCAGAATCCGTGCCCATCTGTCTTTGGTGAGTAAATAAATCTCAGCTCAATAGAAAGCTGTGTGAAGGCCACATGTGTGCTTCACAACTTCATGCGATCCTTATTGAACAGTCCTTTTCAGCACTAAGTTTCAACGAGTTTCACCCACAAGCCTCTTAAGAGCAAACCTTCCATCATCCCATGTGTACATGAATGTTTCTGTCTTTTTTATATATGTGATGTTTGCAGATTGTAGGTACTGTTTTCCCTTCTTTCTTTGCAGGGACTGCACTGACTGTTTCACAACGGAAATTTACAGAAAAGTTCAGATTTTTCAACTCCAGCGAAATTCGCTTCACGTCCATCGTGGGTTTTGGTTCACTCTATTTTCCCTAATCGCACTGTTCGCATCGCGTAATTTGCATTGCTTGGCATTGCTTTGCTCCTGAACGCGTCTCTACATAGGGTTAACATGTAAATCATTTGCTCCTGTCGCGTCATTTGCGGTCTGTCTGAACACACCATTATGTTCCTTCTTTGTGATGTCACTTTCCCCCCTTGTCCATCACAAGTCCGTTTCGTTAGTCAGTCTGGATCTGGAAATCCCATACAGTCTTGGTGTTATTATTTTCAACCACTATTAGTGGTGACTTTAACTGTGGGACCTGGAGCTGAAACGTGACACAGAAGTTACTGTCCAGCCACTTTGCTATGGTGCTCCATGCTTGCTTTTCCTACCAGTATCTTCAACCCAGCTATTTTTCAGGGGCATCTTTGCACAAGCCTGCATCTTGTGTCCTGCCTAATGTGAGACCCCTGGTCTCTACTGCTCTGTTGCTGGGATGCCATGATTAGTGCTTATGCATTGTCGTTCTGGCTCTGTCAGTTTTGACTAAAACGCGAGAATTCTTTTGAATAAGCGGAGGAAAATCTTCAAGAAACATTAGATGGTAGTTCCACTAACTTCAATTTAAGCACTTCGAATTTAAAGGGGACATATAATGCAAAACTCCTTAAATACATGTTGTTGTACTTGGAGTCTGTAGGAGTGCAGAAAAGTTGAATTTAGTCTCTCCAGGTGCTGCATAGATATCTTTATATTCTGTTTGGGTCACGTGTTTCAATCCGTTTAGTTTTCTCTATCCTCTATTACGTTTTTTGAACTATTACCTCACAGTATTTGCCTGCGGAACATCTAAATAAGTCCATGGACTTATCTGGCTACTAATTTGCGTATCCGCCATTTTTATTTCTTGCTGCGATTTTGTTGTCCAAACTCAAATATGATGATGCTGCAAAGGGATAAGTCTGAATGTTTGGTTGTTGAATTAACCCACACAATTCATTAGACCGTATCACAGCATCAGAGCCTCTCGAAGTACCTGGTTAAATTTTTTTTCATGAAAATGTAACCACATCAGTGGGAAAATTCCTCTTTGTTTGCGTGAAGCACTTCAAGGACAAGTTCTTCAACAACCTACACCAGTTTTAAGAAGGATTTGTGAAAGACTTCATCTGATTAAGCGGCCAGTTCCTGTTTATGGAAACGATGTACACAGCAAAGAGGTAAGCTGCAAATAACGCTAAAATAACAAAAAACTTAGTTATTGACATTGCACCTGACACACACTGTACCTGACTTGTGTGTTGGTATGACGGATGTTGATATGACATATCGGCCATTGTTTTGATAGCAGTAGGATTGTGCCTTCTGATGTTAGTACTGTGTGCTACTTTTAGCTCCTTGAGGATATTACCGTGCTGCATGTTTTGAATAGTATTACTACATTAACAGTTTTCCATTGTTTGCCATTTTGTCTTGCTTCAGCACTGCTAGACAATTGTATCTGTTATCAAACAGCAAAAATAGCTGGTGTTAAAGTAGTGGGTGTGAAGTGCCTCTGCAGCATTTAAAGAGACCGTTCTAAAATGAGTTGCTCTCAGAAACACCTCAGAACAGAGGTAAAAGAGGGGCCTGTGGAGCTACATTTACAAGGAATTTAGACCAAAGAATTGCAGTTCCACTTTATACAGACCACAAGTGAATGATTTAGGTGTGAAAAGCATGATATGTCCCCCTTAATAAACCTTTTTATGATCCATACAGTTTGATTAATTTTATCTATCTATCTATCTGTCTGTCTGTCTGTCTGTCCGTCCGTCCGTCCGTCCGCCCGCCCACCCGCCCGCCCGCCCATCCGTCAGTCCGTTCATTGTTGTAAAATGGGAGTTTCTACTCTGTTTTCTCCCTGTGCACCACCGGGTCCGTTTCACTCCAGTTCCGAGACCCAACCAGTAAAACCAGCAAAGTATTTACCTTGTGAAATAATGAGAAATTGTTGAGTATAAAATCAAGATTTAATGCCAAAATGATCAATGTACAGAGTATACAATTGAACAGATACAGAGTGACATTCACCTTCAGTACCGGGCCCACCTCAGCCCATCTTAGGGACGAACTGAGAGGAGCAAAGAATGGAGCGTGAGCCCTGCTTTTATCCATGCCTGTTCTTAACCCTCCTAAAGGGCGTCATCCTCTTGGATCAGTTTATCCTTGACTATGTGTTGCATTTTATGTGATCAGAGGTTATGGTGTGTAAGCATGTAGCAGTGAGCAGTGCAGCAGATAAGCAACGAGGGCAGACATCTTCACTCGGGCAGCAAAGAGATGATTAGTAAAGGCCACAGAATCATACATTCATAGCTCTATCTATCTATCTATCTATCTATCTATCTATCTATCTATCTATCTATCTATCTATCTATCTATCTATCTATCTATCTATCTATCTATCTATCTATCTATCTATCTATCTATCTATCTATCTATCTATCTATCTATCTATCTATCGCTCTCGCTCTCTCTCCTGTGATCATTAAAACTAACAATCAGTCTTCCTTCCAGAACAAAAGGTCCATCAGTCGAGAGGTGAGAAATTTTTCTCGATGACAGCACACAGTTATGTCCTCAAGTAGCTAAAAAGCAGCACACAGAACTAACATAAGCAGAAGGCACAGTGCTACTGCTATCAAAACACTGATGTGGGAAAATTTCCATGAAAAATTTAATTTAACAGGGCACTTTGAGGAGGTTCGGATGCTGGGGGATCGTCACTCAATCAGCTTTATTAATTTAGCTTTATAAAGGAGAACATTTACAGGTCAGATGTGTTGCTGAGCTGAGCCAAAAGGCAATCAGCCTCCCATATAAACTCCCTGTCCCTGCCTCTGGGAGAAAATTAAGTCTCACCCAGACTCTGTATTAAAATTTTCCCTTTATCAGCGGGGGCTCCAGCAGGAAGGAGCAGGAAGTTGCTTAAGGCTGCAGGAGGGGGGAGCAAAAGCCTTTCTTTAGGCGAGAGCGTCACCTCAATTAGCACAAAAGGCACTTGTTAACTGTGTTGCTCGATGTAACTTGCAACAGGCTTAGAAATTGACCAATTAGTATTAACAATAAAATAGACAAATATGTCTGTCAGTTAATTTATTAGAGGTCTGTCTTCCTTGATCATTTAATTCTTTTCAGAGACTCGCCATGTTGTTTTTTTTTTTGAGAGTACTTGTTTTGAAGAGTAAAAAATAAAAAATAAAAATAAAGGTTTCTCCTATTGTAAAACCCAATCTGTACCACCCTGCATAGGAGACAATTAACTTCTAATTATCATTCCTTTGATATCCCGCCTTTCCTGCCTTGTTTAATTCTCCTTATTTCTTCCTTTCTCCACTTCTCCTCATTTGGCATTATCATGTAGTTGCTTTGAGCCCCGGTAGCTTACCGTGTGAGTGTGTGTACGTACTTTGCTTTGTGAACTGGGGTGCCTTTGATCCGATGTAAAAAAAACTTGAAAAAAAATTGGATTGTTGAAAAAGTTTACTCATTCTATGTTTCCTCATTTCTTTGCTTTTCTTCTGTTCCCAATTTACATGTGGCTCCACCTTGGAGGCTGAGTGGCCAAACCGGCCCATCACTTTTTTTTTATTTATAACATTTTTTTTTCCCTTTGTGGTAAAATTTTTCTTATAAAAGGAGAGAAATTAAAACTCATTTACTAGACAAAGGCCGGACTTTATCTTTAAAAGGTTTATTCAAAGGCATACAGCATTAGAAGACTCTGTTACCAAGCAAGTCAGGTTAAACAGAGCCCCGAACACAATGTACATATCATATTTATGGCAGAATGAGGGTGTTATCTCAACTTCAAAGAGAATGAGGGTGTTGTCTCAACTCCAAAGCGTTTAACTTTATGGCCCCTAAACCCTTCCCAGGACAGAGATAAGACAATTATTAATAAGGACCCCATCTGCCCTCCCTTAGGAAGTGTTAACCATAAACCTTCAGGAAATGGCTAGAGAGGCCATCTGCTCTAAGAAACAGAACACTAATAAAACACAGAGGTCAGAGGAGAAAGGTGAATAAAGTTCATAGCACTTAAGAAATAATTCCCATTATACCTTTTACATGAGTACCTTGAAGATAGGGAAGGTAATGGGAAATGCGCTCAACTAACATAACAAACAGACTTTTTATTTCCAAGAAATCTGTCCTTTCAATAACTCCAACAGTTCTGAAACATTTGCCCCAACATTCGCAAGTAGAATAATTTCATATGATCCAGGCATATGAGCCAAATAACCCAAAAATAGATTTGGATGCACTGCGATGACCAGACAAAGTAAAGACAATAACAGTTTTTAGAATTTAGGCTGTGCTGTAAGCACTTTGGTTTGGAGTAAAATGTTTTCATCCTTTTGGTGTGAGTCAAAAAAGGTTAAATGATATCCTGGGAAATGTTATCCTGATTATATCAAAGACAATAATACCTAAGGAAAATAACTGAAACATCTGCATCAGGAATCTTAAAGAAACTGAGGTCGGACAGTGTGCTGCAGTGTGCATCAAAACACTCAACTTCCTAGCCTACCTAAGTTTATGCCAGAGTGTTAGAGAAGAGACTGTAAACGGTTGTTGAAATTGGAATTCAGGAGGAGCATTGTGGCTTTTGGTCTGTCTGTTCCTAGTGCAAGTTGGCCTCCACCTGGGCTGCTTCTTCTTACAAATGGCATTTGTGATGTTCATGGACAGGATCTCAACTGCTAGCTGGGGAGTGAGGGGCTCTCTAGAGTGGGAATTTCAGGGTCTTTTCTTCCTTTTCCAGAACCAGGGTTATATTGGTGTCGTCAAATCATGACTTTCAGCATTCACTGAAGCGATTCACTGTAAAGTGTGAAGTGGTCAAGAAGAGATAGTTCCTTGAAATCCATTGTCCCTATTTGGACCCTATTTGACCAAATTTAACTAGTTTGCTGAAGGTCAATCAGTTAATTCTGAAATTCCCAGGAGTTGACACCCACATATTCTACTCCAGAAAATCTACTTATGTTAGCTAATTATAATAGAATTTTTCTTATCAAAGTGGGAGAGAAATTAACTCACAATAAGAGAAAATCCGGACTTTGTCTTTATAAGTTTTATTCAAAGGCATTTCTGCGTTTGAAGACCCTGTCACTGACGAATCAGTGAAACAGGGGCCCAGAACACTTTTTCAGACAGTATTTATAGCAAAATTTGGGGGTTTTCCTCAGCTTAAAGAGTTTAACTTAATGGCCCCCTGAACCCTTCCCAGGATAGAGGAAGACAATTATTTATGAGGACAACCATCTGCTCTTCCTCAGGCACAACCCCCCAAGGAGGGTTTTTTAAAACCATTAAACTTCTGGTAATGGTTTAGAGTCCATCTACTCTAAATACCAGAACACTAATAAAAACACTGAAGTCAGAGGAGAGAGGTTAATGAAAGTTCACAACAAATTGGAATACTTTGGAGCACTAAATGAAGAATTTCCAAAACACCAGGCATTGATCCCAATCAAGCTTAACAGAGTAAGAGAGGTAGATTGGGGAACCCTTTTAGATCAGAGCTAGAATTACCAAGGTGGTCCTATTTAGGAGAGACAGCTTATCCCAGAACTCCATGTAACACTGTGACACCTGAGCCAAACTTACAATTTACCTTGAGAATAAAAATATATCAACTGTAGTGGCTAACAGTTGAGATTCAGCCAATGTGTTGTGTGACATTAAGTCAAAGTTTGTTATATTTATTTGATTATATTCAAATGTAAGAACATTTTTGAGATAATTCACGTTTAGTCTCAGATAGTGTGCGGGGGTTGATTAATCAATCATTCCTAACCCTAATGGAAGAACAAATCTTTATTGAAGACTCAGTAAACTAAACTGCAAAGGTCAGATATGAATAATTATTTTTCAGAGTTCAAATTCCTGTTGTGGTGGATAAAAATAATTTTTTTTGACGATTATTTTCTCTGAAAGGATTTTTGACTATAGTATTTAAATTTTTTACTTTTGGAATTTTGTTATGATACATCACTTTAACAAGAAGGTTTTTTTTTTTTACAACTGGAAGCAGCTGATTGATATCTCAAAAGCTCAGATAATACCTCAACTGCAACCCCAAAGTTTTGTTTTTCTGATTTATCAAATACTTATGTCATGCAATAAAACGGTAATTAATTGCTTAAAAATCCCACAATGTGGTTTTCTGGATTTTTGTTTTAGATTTCGTCACTTACAGTTGAAGAGTACCTATGATACAAATCAAAGACCGCTACATGTTTTGCAAGTGGGAAAACCTGCAAAATCATCAGTGTTTGAAATACTTGTTCTCCCCACTGTACCTGACTTGAAATCTGTATGATTCGATTGTAATTGCTTTGAGAAGTGCCTTAAGACGACATGTGTTGTGAATTGTTGCTATATGAATAAAACTGAATTGAATTAAACCTGTACCTTTTGAAAACGGTCCCTTTCATAAAATTACAATAAAAATGTAATATAACGATTTTTTCAAGAAGTCCAGACCAAACCATACAATAAATGTATTCTTCAAAATATGTTTTATTTTTTATGCTTTTTTTTGTTTGTCAAAATTTGCATTGTCTTTAGTCTGACTTGGCTTTGATTATTTGAATTTCACAAACACCACACGTTTAGACCAGTTCCAACACACCAACACTGTTTGACTTTTTTCCTTGCCATGCATTGTCCAAGGTATGAGAACCATGGCCTTCTTTCAACATTACGTGATTAAGTTCTGCTTCTTCTTTGTGGTTTAGGGTCTGGTTCTGTTTTTCCTTTATTTTGAAGGCAGAGATGTAGATTTATTATATATTCACAGTGAATGGATTGTAATGTTTAAGGATTACAGTATATCAAAAATATGTTGCTCCAGCTGGATTTAGTGAGACCAAATTGGTCCAGAGGGTGAAGAATTTAGACACAAATAACATATTCTATACACTGTGCAATGGAAGGATTGGTAAATTTGAAAAATAATAATAATAATTAAAGCTGCAAGCAGCATTGGGTGGCCCTCACAGCTCAGCACCCCTCGGCCTATGTCACTATTGGAGACTACTGGAGACCAACTTGACCATCATGTTATCTGTCCCTGGGGACAGTTTCATGGTGATTACATGAAGGGGATCAAAAATGAACCACGCTAAGTGAAACATTACACTTCCTGTTCTCAGGGGGTGGGGCTTTGATGATGTCAGCATTTGATCATTGAATATTGTTCAGGGCCTCATATGGATCAATCCCAGAAATTTTGTGTCTGTGACTTTCCTTGTAGGAAATATAAGTTTCGTGTTTCATGGCGAGAAGTCATATTTTGAGGTCTGGCCACGCCCACATACTTTCATGCAGCAAAAAGATTTAATGCCCAATGCCTTAAGACTATACTCATTGATTTAGAGCTGTAGGAGGAGATTGCTCAGATTCGACGTGTGTAAATGAGAGAAAATGGCGTCTTTGATCCAAAATGACCGACTTCCTGTAGGGTTTGGAAAATTGGCCAAGAGACTTTTTTGTAGGTCCCGAGAAGTTACATATGTGTACCAAATTTCATAAACCTCAGACAAAGCGTACCTGTCAGGGCTTGCGAAATGGAGGACCCCAGAATGCAGACTAGCAGGCATCATGACGGTTAGTGAAAAAAGGATTTAATGAATAAAAAACAAAAACTCACTCACGGACGAGGCAGGAACAAAACAGAAACAGGCAGGCGGGACAGGCATGACATGATACGAAAAAACAAGACGAGCATGATCGAGAGAACTAGACATGGGCATGATTTGAAAATGATTCCGCGAACAGGTGTGTATATATGGAGTGTGAACCAGGTGGAGCAAGGAGACAGATTAGCTTGGAGCAGGTGAACCGAATAAAGATAATTGACAGACAAAACAAAACGTGTCTGGAGCAAAACAGATACTCTTGAATACAAACTAACAGAAACTAGAAAAACATGAAACTAAAGCATAACCAGATCCAAAAACCAAACTTGACAAAACATGTACAAGACTAAAACATGACCAGAAAAATAAACAGAAACATTATTCAAAACTTCAACTGTGAAATAAGACCAACAAAACCCCAAAACACCCACAAATCATAACAGTACCTGGGTGTTTTAGTGCTTCTAGAGGGCACTGTGGAGCAATTAGGCCACGCCCACCAATTATTTCCCTGGATATCTTTGGGGGGCTAGACCAATATCAATCATATTGAGTTTGGTGGTGATCGGAAGAAAAATGTGGAAATCAGCGTCAGACGTAAGGCCATGGCGTGACGTCTCACTTTGCCACGCCGCCACGGCTACACTCTACCGCGTGAAGTGTCTGTGTTTTGTTGAGCTATAGTAATTTCACCACTAATAACAAACAGCCTCAACCTCACCCAGTCTGGATGTTGTGAGAAAGAACAGAGAAGAGCAGGAAATTAAGATTAACACAAGTTTAATTTGATAAATGAGTCCAATGATTTCCAATGCATAATTGAATACAAAAGAATGATACAAAGAAGAAAGATTACCTAAAGGCACCTTTAGGGAGAGCTCGGGTCAGCAAAGCTAGGGCTGTATTCACCGAGTGGTCTGTCTAACTATCAGTGTTAAAGCTTTTTAATGAACTTCAAAGCTGACTGCTGAAACTTCCTCTTAAGGAATTATTTAAGAAGCCACAGGTCCCTAATGGAGTTTTCTACATTCCTGTGTCGCCGCTGTAAACTAGTTACCACTTATGGGAGTACTTTATTGCCTATACCATGCCTAACAGCCGGCATTTACTGCTTACAGCTGCTGGCAAACATCCTGTCCTGAGGTTGACCCTTCTTCCAGCCTGAAGCCTGCTGTGACCTCTCTCCCTGCGGTCTCAAGTTCACAATACATGATATATTTCAGTTTTATGCATACACATGCAAACACATAGTATGAAACTAAATAATTTTAATTCTCAACAGTTCCAAACCAACTTAGACCATCTTGGTATCTGTCACTGGAGACAGATTTGTGTTGATTAGGTGACAGGGGTCAAATATGGACCTTTCACAGTAAAACATGACACTTCCTGTTCTCAGGGGGCAGAGCTGTCAGGATTTGACCATTGAATATTGTTTAGGCCCAGACGTGGATCAATACCAGAAGGTTTCGTGTCTCTGTGACTTTCCTTGTAGTAGCTATAACAATTTAATTTTTTTGGCGAGTTGTCAAACTTTGAGGCCTGGCTCCGCCCCCCCAGCATCTTCAAAAACTCACAATTTTAATAACTTTAGATCCCCCATCCCTTCTGAGCAAACTGACCAAATTTCAAGCTTACCGATCAAAATCTCTAAGAGGAATTTGATCAAATACGGAGGCTATAAATGACAAAAATGGGGTCAAAATCGAAACTTCAATCCAAGAAGGCCGACTTCCTGTTTGGTGTAGGACGTGGGTGCAAGAGAGTTTTAGGTAGGTCTCGGGAAGTTCTACAAGTGTACCAAATTTCATAACTGTACAATAAAGTAAGGTCAAAGCGGAGGCTTTTTTGAAAATTTAGCTGTTGAGCCATTTTTATTGTGACATTTGCGAAACCTTTAAAATCTATAAATTTCACGCACGACTGATGCCTCCGGCAAATTTGGTGAGTTTTTGAATATGTTAAAGCCGCGAAAAAGGCAATTCATTTATTGCCTGAATAATAATAATAATAAACGGAGCGATTACAATAGGATCGCTTAGCTGCTTGGGCCTAATAATAATAATAATAATGTAATATAGTCTGAAGTGTTCTTTCCTTTAAATATGACCCGCTGGAACAATTGTCTGTCCCTCTTTTTAAACACCATGGCAGAGAAGTAAAGTGGACCAAAATAATCCCATCCTCTATGTCTCCACGCACAGCAGCCACTCTGTTTGCAAGCTATTTAACTTTTTTCCAGCTGTAACCTTTGTGTCCTAAATGTGATGTGTGTAACTCGATTCAACTGCTGATTTCCATGTTGTCTGTAATGAGGGAACATGTAGAGACAGACAGGCAGGTCTGTTTCACTAGCAGGCCCAGCGGTAACAAGCAATATGCTAATCACAGTCCTAATGAAAGCACATCTCCAGCCCTGATTCAGCTGGAGAATAAATGCCTTCATTTAACCCAGCATGGGAGCTTAGCACCAGGAAAGTGCTGTTTTAAATACACAAACCATACAGCAAAGCTTGGCTTTCCTACAAAGCAAAACAATGTGTTGTCAATATCAGTGAGCAAGGTAAAACTACGAGGCTAAAGCACCTGTTCCCAAAAAGCTTAATTTTCACACCTTCCGGGAATACAAGCCAGGTGGCTCATTGTCATATTTAAAACATGCAGTTTGGATCATGTTCTAATCTTCAAGTAGCAACAGAGGTTTGTGTCGGAGATATCTTCCACAGATAGAGGTTAGTGCATTTGTGGGGTTTTTGGATGATAGCTAGATCTTGTCTCTCAAGCTTCAGCACACACCTGGGTGGATGAGTGTGTAGTAACTGTGCACATAGACATATGAACAGAAAGACATACCCTGAAGGGAAATACAGTACGGTGAAGGTGGATTTGTGTACAGTTAGGTATGTGCTACTTGTCAGCTTTAAAAATCCTTTATCTTAATATTATATTTCTTGCTAGTGTCAGGATCTGGAGTTTTGTGTGTCTGTGTGTGTGTGTGTGTTTTTTCTTTGTTAACCATGTTCTCAGATGATGCTGGAGTTCCCAGGTGCGGTGGGTGACAGGTGCGATTCATCTGCTGATTACTTGGAGGTGTACTTAAGCGGGAAGCTGCCAGCACTTCGTTGTCTGAGTGTTTGCCTTCAGCGGTAACGAGCGCAAGCCACAATTAATCCTTGCTTTGTTCTTTGCACTAAGTAACCTTCGTATGTGCTCCTTCGCAGGCTGTTTACCTGAACCTTTGGATAACCCTTGCTGATGCCTGACTTCCCAAATTCCTGTTTTCTGCATACGGACAAAGACCAGCTGGCCGCTTCCTTTTTCACCGTCATCCAAACCAAGGCATAAGCATAACCTGTTCACCCTCCAACGCAAGTATTACCTTCCTGAACTCCTCACTGTCCTTCACAATTCTCTCAAGCAATTTCAGAGAAACTTCTGTGTTGAACACTCAGACTCTGAATTCCTCAACCCCCCTGGCGGTTAGATTACGCTAACATAGTAAGCCTTTCCTTAAGTTATAGTCACCACGTTAAGTGTAGTGTTTTGATTTACTTGCCCCAGGTTTACTACAGCATTTTTTTCACCTGCTTCTTCCTCTTCTTTCCGTACAGTTGGGGATCTACCTGTTCCAGAACAGTTCTCATTTATCCTTGTTAAAGAAAATAAACCTTCTTCATAACCTAGTCTCCTCTTCTGAGCGTTTCTCTGCATGTGGGTCAGAACTATCACGAGCAAAATGACAGCTAGTACTGTGTTAAACCCACCTTCGCCTCAGTTCTTTGGGACATGGAGTGAACCAGATGACAGTAACAATCCTTAGAGATTTTGGTCCATATGGACATGATGGCATCAGAGTTGTTGCAGATTTGTCCGCTGCACATCCATGATACGAATCACCTGTTCAATCAGCTCTCAAAGGTGCTCTGCTGGATTGAGATCTGCTAAGCATGGAGGACAACAGAGTTCAGTGAATTCAATAGTTCAAAAAACCTTTGTGACCTGCGGCACTATTTTCAGGAAGTAGCTTTACAAGATGGGTTCACTGTGACCATAAAGTGAAGATGGTTAGCAACACTCTCCAGGTGGGCTGTAGCATTTAGATAATGCCTCATTGGTACTGTGGACCAAAAAAATACTCCTTACCACCACCCCACGTCTAATAAAATAAACAGAAAACGTATGTTTTTGATTTTGTTTTATAAGTATTATACCAGTGCTTCTCTATAGAGATGGGTGGAAAGAAAGTTTTAAAGTATACTGAGGTTGTCATTGAGCTGCAACAAATGTAATGCCAGTTTTAGAAAAATAACACAATGTTGTAAATTTGTTTTTTTTTTGCTTATTTTATGTAAACTATTCTCTTACTGATGTTGCTTTATAACAGAATTATTTTCTTAACATCAACACCTTGTACTCAGTAGAGTGACTGCTGTGAGTACATGTTATTCCACCATCATGACTAAATAGAAGAGGGAAGCAGTGCAAGCTGAAACCCAAGAAACTCTGGCATAATTTAAATTTAAAGAACACTATTTGAAGTTCACAGTGCTTTATATATGAGTATGCAGAATTGGACCTACAAAAGAACGGCCTAAACTGTAGTTTAATTTTTTTCAGCTGCCCTGCTAAGAATAAACAGATACAAAGTCTGTAGACCAATTGATCTGACAAACTGAGGTGGCAAATCAGATCGTTCCCAAGAGTCCAAACATCAATCCTGCAGCTACATGTTGAATAACTTTGCATTAGCATCAGCTGTATTGGCAGCTAAAAGTTATTTCTGCTTGGAGTGAGGACAAAACATTTTCAACAAAGCCTTCCTTGTGCAGTTTTAAAGACCAAACTAGAGCTGGATTGAACACGGTGCTCTATAGTGGTTCAAGTATCCCTGTTGTGCTCTCACTAACTTTTGTTCACATCTGTAGTGATGTATTTGACACAATGCATTTATTAAACAAGACAAAACAGTTTTTATTTGCTCAGTAACTGGAGATGGCCTTACTAGTAATTTCATTTTTAAATAGTATTTATAATATTATACTACTACCATCCCATTCATTAAAACCAGTAACAACTCCTTCCCTCTGACATGAGACAGTGTATGAGGCTCAAGGTAAAAAAGGAAAACAAAATTAATACATCTAAGCAAAAAAAACTAAACACTGCGCTGCATCAACCAAACAACACAAAGGCTACTATACAGTATAACCCTGCTTTGCACAACAATGTTAAAGCACTTTCAATAAGATTGTAATTTCAGACAGAAACAAAAGTCTCAAGACCCATTCTTAATTGCAAACCTGGAGACAGTGAAAATAGCACGAGTTCTGTCAGTGGTAGTATGGGATACCAGAGCTGAATTAAATGATGGGCCCATGCTTTAAGATAGAGAGGGCCCTTTGCTAAATTTATAATGGAAGAAACTTTTCAATAAAATAAAAAAAATATGTTTTATTATCCTAACCTCTCCATCATGTCAAACAGGTGGGACATCCAGAGAAAATACGTTATTTGTCTTTATTATTAAAACTGCATTTATATTTTACAAATATAATGCTTCTAGCACTGTTACAGTTTAATGGCAGTAATATGCTAAAATTGCTCATTTTAATAAAAATAGTTTTTACATGCAAATGTGTAAGTGATAAATTGCATGTTTAAATTAAGATTTTATTCAAAGATTATTCCGTATTTTATAAAGTGTTACTCATAAATGCATTGAATCAGAAAAAAGTTAGCTTTATTTATTTCTATTCATTCTATTCTTCATTTCCAGTTTATAGTAACTTCTCATAAACCCTACATTAAACATGCAGACATACACATTTTATAAAATCTATTTGCTTGCACAAAGTGTAATAGTCAAGGTGAATAAACCAACTAATGCATTGTTGTGAACTTAGCAACAAAGTTTTTTTTTTTAGGTGACTAGTTTGCTCACTGTACATACATTATGATATAGTTGTTTTTTTTTCTTTATTTTCAGAAAGAAGCATTAAAGACCCCCGTACTGAGTGTGCTGTTTCTGTTTCCAAAAAGATTGTGAGCAGTTGGAAGAAGAGGAGAGATCTGGGCACTGCGCAGAAAGAAATTAAGATCCCTGCATCTTGCTGATCGAGTCTCCAACTAGATGGGGATCACCTTACAAGATGATTGACCTAGTCCTGGAACAAGAGCGAGCTATTTCTCTGGTCTTGGTCTCAGACAAAAAACATGATATCTTGTTGACTTGGCAAGACATGGAAGTCTTCGAGTCAGTGCACAAGGCTCTGAAACCACTGGTGGAATTCACTGATGCCCTATCAGGGGAGGGCTATGTCACAGTCTCCTGTGTCAAACCTGTGCATCATCTCTTCCGTTCCAGCATCTTGGCAGTTCATGAAGATGACGCTCTACTGACGCAGTCCTTTAAAATCTCCATTCTGAATTAGCTTGGGGAGAAATTTGCAGACCTTTCCACTGACAGCCTGCTAGACATGGCATCATTAGTGGATCCCAAATTTAAAACAACATACATCACTATAGAGAAGTTGGAGGAAATCAAGTACAGAGCCATAATGGAGATGGTGGCAGATGTTATGCTGCCTGACCAGGTTGCAGAGTGAGGATCAGAGCCAGATGTTTCAAAAAAGAAAACACTTGGAAGTTTATTTAAAAAGAGGAAAACATCCTCTTCCCAGGTCACATCATCTCTTAAGACAGTTAATAAATGCAGAACTAAATGCCTACTTGCTGTATGGAGAAGGGATAAATGGTAAGTGGCAGAAAATATTCTGGGCTGTTGATCTTGATATATTTTGCTTACAGAGGGTGATTTGGAGATTCGCCAGGGGGGAGGAGAAGGTAGATGGAAAGAAACTCCGGGAGCGTATCGGGTAAGTGAATGGTCCAGGTAATCCTGTCTTACTTGCACTTGAGGTAGAGGTGGCACCAGGTGGATAATCTTGGAGGGGAGCACGGTGGAAGGTGAGCCAGGTTCGTTCACAGGAAGCCTGAGGAGCCTTGAAACCTGAATGCAGCCAACTGATAAGATAATCATTTAAGTTATCTTGCCAAGAGAGAGTCTGGGTTTTCTGCACAAGCAGACTGAATACAGAAGCTCGGAACTGGAGGTAACCTGGGAAGGAGGACACAAGAAGGTAAGTATTCAGAAAAAAATCACAAAGAGATTTGTCTTGGCTCCCTGTCATTGGCTCCCTGTTAAATCCAGAATAGAATTTAAAATTCTCCTTCTCACATATAAAGCCCTTAATGATCTAGCTCCATCATACATCAGAGATCTGATTGTTCCATACGTTCCTAACAGAGCACTTCGTTCTGAAGACGGCAGGTTTACTGGTGGTTCCTAGAGTCTCTAGAAGTAGAATGGGAGGCAGATCCTTTAGTTAGCAGGCTCCCCTCCTGTGGAACCAGCTCCCAGTTTTAGTCCGTGAGGCAGACGTCCTGTCTACTTTTAAGGCTAGGCTTAAAACTTTCCTTTTTGATAAAGCTTATAGTTAGAGTGGCTTAAGTTGTCCTGAGCTATCTCTGTAGTTATGCTTCTATAGGCTTAGGCTGCTGGAGGACATAATGAGGACTTTCACCCTCTTAGCTACATTCTCACACTACTCTCACAATTTGCTGTTATTTCAGCTTTTAACTTTGTTCTCTCTCTTTTCTCTTCCTAGAAGCTACACCTGGTCTGACTCTGTGTCTACCTGTGACACCTTTCTGGAGAGGGGAATCCTCCAAGCTTCTGCTGGCAACAACTTAATGCTCACCTTCTACAGATGATCCACTTCGCCCTGTCTTTCAGTGTTTAACCCTTTCTCTCTCCTAGACATGGCAATTGACTGAGCTTTTACTGTAACTAATTATATGTGCTCTCTTTCAGACTCTAACCTTGAAAACTGGCTCAGAGTTTATATGTTCTTTCTTTCTAGGTGAAACGACTGAAGGAGCTACATCCACTAACATTTTCTTTTCCTTCCCATAGAAAGGACTCCTGGATCAGTGCTTCTTTGTTTCTTCTTTTTGTCTCTGCTCTGTTCTCTCTAACCCCCAGTCGGTGGTGGCAGATGGCCGCTCACACTGAGCCTGGTTCTGCTGGAGGTTTCTTTCTGTTAAAAGGGAGTTTTTCTTCTCCACTGTCGCTACATGCATGCTCAGTATGAGGGATTGCTGCAAAGTCAACGCCAGTGACTGTCCACTGTACATTATAAATTGTAAATATGTATAGTCTGTAATGCAAAAACAAAAACCAAGAGCAAAGTGTACCGGAGTCAAATTCCTTGTTTGTATGTACAAACTTGGCAATAAAGCTGATTCTGATTCTGATTCTGTCTCTACATGCTCATCCGGGAGGAGTGACTGCTACAAATCTCTGACTCGATGCAATCTGTTGGGTTTTCTTAGAAAGAAAAACTCTTATCCAATTTGAATAAATAATCTGACTGCACTGTTCAATGGTTAGGACTAATTGGAATGTATGTACCTGAGTTTTGTGAAGTGCCTTGAGATGACATGTGTTGTGAATTGGCGCTATATAAATAAACTGAATTGAATTGAATTGAATTGACCAGCTAGAGTTACCACTGCAGGTTAACACTCGGAGTGTTGGCAGTGTTGGGTTCTTAAGCTCCTTACAGAACACCTGTAAACTCAGCTCCTACCATGCGTCTGGTGCCATCTAGAGGTTGGATGGGGTTAGTAGCAGGTAAAACAGGTGAACAGAAAAACTCCCAGAACTCCGACAAAAACCGCCTGGTGGCCCAGAAGAAGTGAAAGGAAGGGAGGAGACGTACGCAGAGATGAGAGACGGGTCGCAGATAAAAGACCGGGGCACCCAGGTGCAGTCCTCAGGACCGTAGCCCTCCCAGTCGACGAGATACTGCCAACAGCGACCCCGCCGACGGGAATTCACAATCCGTCAGACTGCTGGACTGGGTGCCCCAATCCATCCCAGTTGGGTGGAGGGGGTTCAACCGGAGGGCAAGAAGGATTTGTGATGACGGGTTTGAACTGAGAAACATGAAACGTTGGGTGAATGCGGAGACTCGAAGGAAGCTTTAAGCGGACATCTGAAGGACTGATAACCGCCTCAATCTCATACAGGCCAATGCACCTGGGGGCGAGTTTCTTGGACATCGATATTTATGGGATGTCACGTGACGAGAGCCAAACCTTCTGACCAGGTTTGTATTGGGGAGCTGGAACTCTTTTCCTGTCAGCAAATCTTTTGTTCTGCTCTGCAGTGTGTTGAAGGGCTTGTGAGGTGGCTGTCCAGAAATGTTTGTCACTTCAGTACGTCATCACATCCGTAGATGCAGAGATCTGTTTTTCGTCAGCGGAAAACAATGGTGGTTGGTAGCCCAGAGAAGCTTTGAAAGGGGAGAAACCAGTGGCAGCAGAAGTCTCGGAATTATGAGCGTACTCGACCCAAGGCAGGAATTGGCTCCAGTCTGTGGGGTTGGTTGAAGTTAAACAACGGAGGGTGGATTCCAGTTCTTGATTCATTCGCTCCGTTTGGCCATTAGACTGTGGGTGATATCCTGAGGTTAGAGACACCTTAGCTCCCAGTGCTGAAACAGAATTGTTTCCAAACCTTAGCTGTGAACTGAGGTCTGCGGTCTGAGAGGATCTTCAGAGGTATTCCATGGAGTCTGAAAACGTGTTTTACCAGAAGTTGAGCTGTCTGAGGGGCAGAGGGTAGTTTTCTGAGGGGGATAAGATGACAGGTCTTAGAGAAACGGTCGATAATAGTGAGTATGGTGGAAATACCTTTTCAAGTGGGAAGTCCGGTGACAAAGTCGAGGGCTATATGTGACCAGGGTCGCTTAAGAATACAAAGGGGTTGCAATAGTCCTGCGGGTGTTTGGTTAGAGGACTTGTTGCTAGCACAGATAGCACAGACTTGTACATACTCTTTGACGTCTCTATGAAGGGACGGCCACCAAAACCTTCTGGAGATTGGGGTGATGGTTCGACTAGAGCCAGGGTGGGCCGAGAACTTGGATGAATGGAACCAATGGATCAGGCGGGACCGGACAGTAGATGGGACGTAAGTCCGATTTGGGGGTCCAGTTCTGGGATCTGGCTCATCCCTGAGGGCCCAGGAAACCAAGTACTCCACATCCTACATGAGGGCTCCAACAACACAACTTGGTGGTAGGATGGGAGCAGGTTCCTCGTCAGAGTCGTCTGGGGAGAACTGTCGAGAGAGGGCGTTGGGCTTGATATTCTTGGAACCAGGTCTGTATGAGATCGAGAGGTTAAAACGGGAAAAGAAAAGGGACCAATGAGACTGGCGAGGGTTAATGCGTTTGGCTGCTTTAAGGTAGACTATGTTCTTATGATCTGTCCATACCACAACTGGGTGTTCAGCGCCCTCCAGCCAATGACGCCACTCCTCCAGGGCCAGTTTTATTGCCAATCATCTCTCAAGACAGTTAATAAATGCAGAACTAAATGCCTACTTGCTGTATGGAGAAGGGATAAATGGTAAGTGGCAGAAAATATTCTGGGTTGTTGTCTTGATATATTTGCTTACAGAGGGTGATTTGGAGATTCGCCGGGGGGGGGAGAAGGGTAGAGGAAAAAAAACTCCGGGAGCGTGTCGGGTAAATGAATGGTCCAGGTAATCCTGTCTTACTTGCATTTGAGGTAGAGGTGGCACCAGGTGGATAATTTTGGGGGGGAGCACGGTGGGGGGGGCCAGGTTCTTTCACGGAAAAAACCGAGGAGCCTTGAAACCTGAATGCAGCCAAATGAAAGAAAAATCCGTGAAGTTCTCTTGAAAAGAGAGTCTGGGTTTTCTGCACAAGCAGACTGGATACAGAAGCTAGGAACTGGAGGTAACCTGGGAAGGAGGACACGAGAAGGTAAGTACTCAGAAAAAATCACAAAGAGATTGGTCTTGGCCAGCTAGAGTTACCACTGCAGGTTAACACTCAGGCACCTGTTATGGAAATTCTTTTATTTAGTGCTCCAAAGTATTCCAAAGTGCTGTGAACTTTCATTTACCTCTCTCCACTGACCTCTGTGTTTAGTACTTAAAGTTGGTCTGTAAAACCATTACCAGAAGTTTAATGGTTAAAAACCATCCTGGAGGGTTGTGTCTGGGAAAGGCAGATGGCAGTCCCCCATAAATAACTTTGTTACCTCTGACCCCGGGTAGGGTCTAGAGGACTAATGTCCCAAACTCTTTTTAAGTTAGTAACACCCACATACTGTTTAAATACTGTCTGTAAACTGTGCTCTGGCTCTGTTTCACTGGATTGTCAATAACAGGGTCTTCAAACGCAGAAATGCCTTTGAATAAAACTTATAAAAAAAAAAAAGGCCCCGGATTTTCTCATTGTGAGTTTAATTTCTCTCCCACTTTGATAAAAAAAAATCTATTATAATTTGGCGTCACGAACAGGATTCAACGTGCCAGGGGACCCAGGAGGGGGAAAGGGACTTGGCCAGCCTGGAGACTTTGTCTTCAGTCCCTCCATTTTACGGAGGGGGTCCGGGGCCCTTCTGCTGATCGGAATCGAATTTTGTCTTCTGGGTGAGAAGTTGCTCTGTATGATATAGTGTATATATGTTTTTTTTACACATTAACCATCATCTCCAATTAATTGATTAGGTTCCGGAGTTGGGAGAAGGAGGACATCGGCTGAGGGCCAGCCCCCCGTAAAGGTATACAGGGGGGTTTTTTTTTTGGTAACAATAAAAAACAAAACAAAGGGGGTTTTGCGGGTGGTTTTTAGCATTTTTCTACACCTTAAAAGGGAGAGAAAGCCAGTGGGCAGACGTGCCACTGAACAGGTAAAAAGGCTAACAAAATGGGTTCCGGGAACCAAAGGCATCAGAGGTGGGCCCCTTCTCCAAAACTCTGGGATTTAAAAATAATGAAAGAAAAAAGGGGGGGATGATTGTGTAAATGTGCTTTATTTTGGAAAGATAATTTTGGTTTTTCCACAAAAGGGTAAATTTTTGAGTGTAAATAAGTTAAATTTTTAAATAAAATATTTTTATTTTAGGGGAAAAACAGTTGATGGATGGAGATAAGAAAAAAAATTAAGAAAAGTTAAAAAGCACAGAGTGCATAAAGAGTTAACACTTTACTGCAGGAAGTTTCGTTTGTCTTAAATGCTGCGATCAATTGGAAAAAGGAAGGTAAAAGTGAAAAGGGACATTAGAGAGGGGAAAAGAAATTTGTTTTAGAAAGGAGTATAGTGCATGTTCTCGAAGGAAGTGACAGGACAACTGACTGACTGACTGATAATATTTCTGTGTGCAAAATCTGAACCTATACTAAACTTTTTTCTTCTGTCGTTCACACACACATACACACATATATGGGATTTGAGTGCAACATCTGCGTTTTTGAGTCTGGACTTTAGAAACTTGCCCTTCCCATGGCTACTCCACCAGAGACCTTCTTCAGCATGGCCTGAAAGAGAGAGGCCTGCCTGCCTGCCTGCTGCAAAAGGACTGTGTGAGTTTCCACTAGAAAAAACCAGAAGAAGTCTGGCCCAAAAACCCACGAGATGGACAACGATCCATGCTGTTCGCCAGAGCCAGAAGAGCGATACACTGGATTTATATTGAAAGCAACTTTTATGCGGGCAGAAGAAGAGAAACAGCCGGAGCAAAGTTCTTTCTCTGGAGAAGTTAAAGTGGACAAGGAAGGAGTGAATGTCCCCACCAACACACCTGGAAAGGGCCTTTTTTTTTTTTTTTGGAACTGATAGAGGACTGTCCCTGACAGTCGAGCGATCGACAGAGCGATTAAGAAACTGATGGGGGTAATGTAAAAACCACCACATTTGCAAAATTTTTTTTTCCTATTTTTCTGCAACGAAGAACGCTTATTAACCGCTGCTCATGTGACGCTTGCTTGACGTTTACAGATTAGCGGGTTTTAAAATATTATTTTAGGGTTAGAAAACTATCTTCAAAAGGGTGATAACTTAGCTCATTTGATACTTTCCAGTTTTTTTTTTTTTAGAGAAGCAAGTTATTCTCATCGTGGAATATTCAGGGTGAATTATTCTAGTTATTAAAAGTTATTAAAAAGCAGAGAAAAAGTACATTTCAAAAACTCAGCAGTAATCATGTGTTCTATTTTTTTCAGGACAGATCTCATGAAGGAACATTTTTTAAAACCCCCGGCATGCGTAACACCTGCTGGGCTCTCCTTCATATTGTTTTTTCCCCGTTGTCAGAGTTTGTATCCCAAATCTAATGGGTAAAGACCTCATTAAAACAGGCTTAGTTTTACTGCAGATGGTCCTCCTACAGTCTCTGACACAGTACTTACAGTGGGGAGCTTTTTGTCCGCAAGTGCTAACTACACTTATGGAAGGTATAAATTCATTTTTTTTCACAGCTGCTGCTGGGAAGAGGTTATATTAGTTTTGTTTTCTTTTTCTCTGATTCATGCAACGTGTTTGATTTAAACTGTACCCCTTTTTCCGGTCCCGACAAAAACTATGAAAGGCTTGGGTTCTGCAGTTTATTTTTTTCCCCGGGGGAGGAAAGAAATCTAATCATTTTGTGTTGAAGAAAATTTTTAAAAACTTTTTTTTTTTTAAAGAGTAATTGGTTTAACAAACCTTTAAAAAAAGGAATGGAAAGAAATTTGGGGTTATTTTTGAAAGGGAGAAAAAAATCTGATTGGAAGTGGTACCACACAAAAATTTAAATAATTTCTATGTTCCCTGAAAAATTCTGCATAGAAAAGGCCTTCAGAACTGTGGAATTATTTCCCACCACAGTACCAACTTTTTTAAGCATGTTTTTTCCTTTATTTTTAAACAGATCTGTGTTTTGTTTTGTTTTTAGGCTTGTTTTTTTTTTAGCATAATGTTTGTCTGAAGCTTCTTATGAACTGGATTAGGAGCATATATGATCTGAGGTAAAGTAGATGCTGTGAACTAGTATTTTTTTTTTTTATCTGATTATTGTCCAAGTAAAAATAATACACTCACAGGTCTGGGGATATTTAGTCAACCCTTCAATCTCTGCAGAAAGCTAGCATCATTGTTTTATTAGCAGTACTCACCTGTGGTTCCTGGACTCCTGAAGGCCGTAACCCACAGATTTTGGGTCCATAAAATTATAATACTTAATTAAAGGTAGACGATTCCTATTAAAAAAAATCTAAGCCAATGATGAGTTCCAGTCATTTTAGTGGCTTTGAAATGCAATAATACTCAAAATTTTTTACTCTGGGGAACACAGATTGGGGGCTGAAGAGTTTTTTTTTTGGAGCCAAAGGCTAGGATTCTTTAAAATGGAAAAAGTAAAATCCTTTATTTTAGGAAAAAAAAAGAAAAAAAAGGCTCTCACAACACTTAAAGGATGGTCGGCTCAAACTACAGTTCCTTGTTTGATTTTTTTTTGGGGTTTTAAAGATTAAAAAAATACTTGGAGTACAAAGGTTACACAAGGTAATTTAAGATTACTAAGAAATAAAATTTGAAACATTTATTAGATTTTTATAGATTTAAAGAGGGGTTCTAGTAATAAATTTTCCCCCCCAACTCTCAAATTTAAAAAAGTCCAAATTAAAGAAAAAATGTTTTGTTTTTCCTTTTGAACCTTATGTGGGAACAAAGTTCCCCGTTTGGGTCGAGCTTCTTATCTGAATTTCTGGTTAAGTTTAAAAACTGCAGTTTTGTTTTGTTTTGGGGGGGGGTTAAGGCCCATAAAAGCAAAGCCGACTTAAAATACTTCTTTGCTTTAACCTGAGCAGAGAAATTCTTGAATACAGCTGGGATCAAATAGGAAAAAAAAAACAAAAGAAATATAACAATAAATCTCAGGATTGTAGTTATTATTATTTCAGGGTTACAGTATAAGAATTGGCAAAGGGTTTTAGCATCAGCAATTTGTATTTCATGTTTGGAGAAAAAATGTTTTTCTTGCTTCTAGATAGTTTTAATTTCTTTGGACTATTTTCACCCCATTTTTTAAAAGGCCTGAAGATTGTCCATAATAAAATTGATCAATTACAGCATTAAGAGATTGGCCCAGAAAAAAAAATTTTTTAAAAAAAGGGTTTTTTAAAAAATTCTTTTAATCTTTGAAGCTTCAAATTTGGCCATTTTTCGTCTTGATGTTTTGTCTTTTTTTTTTTGGACTGAATGTTTGTTTTATGGTGAATGACATAATAATGCATTTTTAGAATAATGTTTCTAAATCCAAGATTGTTTTAAAATCTCGAGTTTTGGAGAATTTAAAGAAGCAGCTTTTTTTTGAGGTGGGTGTTTTAAAACATTTTGCAGTTAAAGGGTCCCCAAAAGGGGGGTTGGAATGAAAAAAAACTTTGGGTCCCCCCCTAGGCTGCCCATAAGAGGTTGTTTCCCTAATCTGCCTCCCTGTCAGGTTTTTTTCAGCCTTTGCTTCAGGGGTAATGCTCAGAAACCTCCCTTCCTGGTTTATTTTTTTTATTTTTTTTTTTTTTTTTTTTTTTACCGTGTCCTGTCCAGCGATAGCGCTCAAAATTTGTTGCTGAGGGCCAAGAAATTGCCCAACAGATTTATTTTCAAAAGGGGAGAAACACAGTAATGTTTAAAGCCTGCTGTAATAAAAGAATTTTATTAAAAAACTTTTTTGGGGGAAATTTAATTTTTAGGACCGGAGATGAAATAAAAAGGGAAAAAAACAGAAGTTTGACAAAGAGAGAGAGGGGCAAAAAGGAAAAGGGAAAAAAAAGGGGGAGAGGGGGGGAGAAAGACGGATATTAGAAAAAAGTTTAACCCTCTTGTTTATGCCAAAAAAAACACACGGTATTTAAAAATGTAAAATGTACTTGTGAAAGTGCAGCCCAATATAGTCATCTGGATTATAAAACCCTGGGGATGCGCTTTGTATACAAGGTTTCCCACAGAAATAAAAATGCGGTGTGAGGCCCCCACCGCCCCGCCCCTTGGCCCCCGGGCGGACACTGGGGAGATCCGAGCAACAGACATCCCAAAGGGCCCCCCAAAACACGGGAAACCCCCCAGGGAAAACCCCACCCCGGGATCCCCGAAAAACCCCCCCAGAGAAGAGCAGTGGAGGTCCCGGGGAGCCCCCCAGCAGCGACAGTGAGAAGCCCCGGGAAAACCGCAGGGGACAAGCCACAGGCCCCCCCGGAGCCGCCCACTCCCGAGCAGATCCAGCCATGGACCAAGACCCAAAAGGACCCCCCCCCCCCCCCCAAGATAGGGCCCCCGACAGAGCCCAGGGCCCCAGGCCCGGCAGGCACCCCACCGGGAGTGAGCCAGCACACACCCAAGCACCAGTGGACCCCCCCGAGAACCCACAAGTACCCGCGGGCGAGACTCCAACCACCGGCAGGAAGGGTGGGGGGAGGAATGGCCCCCCATAATATGGGGGGGGGGGTTTAATGATCCAGGAGAGGGAGCAGTCCAACCCCCAAACCTGTCACAAAAAAAAACAGGCACTCACAGTCCAGTCACCCCACCCCCACCCTCATCCACACAAAAAACCCTCCTCCCAAGTAAAGCAAACAACAAGGGACGTCCTACACCCTCACTCCCCATGCATACTTATACTAAAGGGCCGGCATTGGGAGTTCAGCAAGGGTTTTCCCATCTTGCGGTCCCATGGCCCTGTCCCCCAATTTTACTGTACAACTTAACACTCTCATTTAAAATTTTTTCCCACGACTTTCACAGTAGGGCCTTGGGGGGTGGCCAACCATTCCGGGGGCCCCAAGGAGGGCAGAGACAGGCGACAGGCCAGACCGGGTGGGTCTCGGCCGGGCCCCCCCCCAAAACCCATCCCCAAAAAACCCCCATCCACCTCCGGAGGGGGGCATGTAAAAAAGGGGGGTCCACAGGCCCCCCAAACCAGCCCCGCCAACCAGAGCCCCCAGGACAGAGCACCCCCGCCCCCCCAAACGAGCTCCCCCCCAGGAACCCCCAAAACATGAACCTCGCCAAGGGGCCCCCCCCAACAGGGACACCGATATCGAACACATGTCCCCGAACCCAAACCCCACGAACCCCCCCCCCCCCCCCCCCCCCCACAGGTGAACTTAAAACCCCGAGGGCCGATGGGTCCACCCACCTAGCGCAACCCCTCACAACAGCCCCCCCTCTGGCACCCGCCGCACCCCGCTCCCCCCCCCCCCACAGTGCCCGCAACGCAAGGAAAGGGGCCCCGCGCAACACCCCCCCCCCGCCCACGGCAAAACAGGGCGACCCCCCCCGAGCACCGCACCCACAACGGGCCCCCCCGACCCCGCAGCGACGGGACAGACTCCCAAACCCGATCCCGGGGTCAGTGTCCCCCGCCACCCCCCACAAAGCCCCCCCCCAGCCAAAAAAAAAAAAAAAAAAAAAAAAAAATTTCTGCCAACATTCCTGCCCCTGCAATGCCCCGGGGGAAAACACTATCCAGCTCAGCTCCCCATTGCCACCCAGCCCATCCAAACGCCGGCGTCCATATCCCAGAATGGATACAACCCCCACCCCATCGGCTGCAGCCCTCCACGACACCCCCCCCCCACCGCCCCGATCCCCCCCCCACACAGGACAGCCAGCAGGAGCCCACCACCAAACCCCCCCCAATCCCCCCGCAGCGCCCGCGCCCCAGCCCCCCAGTCCAAGAGGGATACAGCACTAGCGGGGACCTGGGCCATGCAGGCCAACCGCTCCAAGCCAACACAGCCCCACCAGCCGCCCCGGTGCAGTCCAAGACCGCTCCCCGCCCCCCCCCCCCTACCCGGGAACGCAGCCCGGGCCCCCAACCCTGGGCCAGAACCACAGAAGCAGTGGGAAAAAGGCCACGGCACCCCGCCAACCCCCCCCCCAAACCCCGGGGTGCCCCCCCCCCCGCCGGCCCCCGCACCCCGCATGGCGCAATACGGGCCCCCCCAAGTATCCAGCGGCCGCCCCCTCCAAGGAGGGGGCCCCCATCCCAATCAATGCCGGTAAATCCCCTTACCGGAAACCCCCACCCCCCCCCGCCGGCAGACCAGGCCCAAAGCCCAGGGCCCCCAAAATCCAAAAGGAACCCAAGCGATCCCGGAGAGAGAGCCGACCCGCCCCCCCGCCCCAGAAAGTCCCCAAGACCTGACCCCCAAAAAACCCCGCCCAGACCCGAATAGGGGCCCCCTCCCTCTCCCGGGCCTCCGACCCACAGATGGGGGAAATAGGAACGGGGGGTGGAAAAGACCCCCCGCCCCGCCAGCCTTGGGTGTGTTTTTGGGTTTTGAGTGTTGGTTTAAAAAAAAACGGGGGGAAGAGGGGTTGGGACCCCCCCTCACCCCCCCCCCCCGCACTTGAACCTCAAAAATTCCCTTCAATTAAAACCGAAAAGGGGGGCGGAGGCACCAGAGGTTAGGGATAAAGAGGATATCCCCCCTTGATGGCATGGAGGGGGGACCCCCAAGGCCCCCCTGTAATGTCGTGAAAAAGATAAGGAGAGTTTTCCAAGTTGAACATTTAAAAAAATTGGGGGACAGGCTCCATGGACCCCCCAGAGATGGAAAACCTTGCTGAACTCCCAAAGGCCACCTGCACCCCAAGGCCCCCCCATGAGTGGTAATGTGATGGAGTGGGGGAGGGGGGTGTCCGGGGATGGGGAGGGGGAAAGGCTGGGGGGCAAATCTCTCCCCGGGTGCCCCTCCTGGCTTTTCCCCCTAGGCCCCCCGTTTTTCCCCAATCCCCCAAAGGACGGGGGAAAAAGGCGCAGCATCCACCGGGGAAAAGACTAGGGACAGGTTCGGGTTACATGCCCCGAAACCCTGAAAAAAGGGAAAAACCCCCCCCCCCCCCCCCCCCCCCCCCCCCCCCCCCCCCCCCCCCGAAAAGCCCCGACCCTCAGACCCCGATCCCAAATCCCCCCCGCCCGAAGTAGCCACCCACCCCAACAGAAAGGAGCCCCCCAAAAAGGCCCAAGCGGCCCCAAAAGTGCGGCCCCCCTCCAAACAAAGGGCAGACCAGCCCGCCCCCGCGCCCCAATTACCCCCCACAAAGGAGGGCCCCGAACGCACGCCCCACCACCCCGAACCCAAGGGGGACGCCAACGAGCGCCCATCCCCCGATTTCCGGGCACCAGACCACAGCCACAACCAGGGAAACAGGGCAAAAAAACAAGCCCCACCCAAAAGGCAAGTCAGGCCAGGTAGGTAATGCACCCCCCCACCAAGTCAGGCCCAACCGAGACCACCGGGCCAGCCGGGGTCAAACAGACCCCGGGCCACCCCGCCCACTACCATCCCAAAGGGGAAAAACCCGGCCTGCAAACCCAAGGGTGCCTTCCGAGTTTTAAAAACTGTTTAAGGACAATAGAATCAAAAGGCTTGTGGATTGTTGCCTTAACATGTTTTTTTTTGTATAATAATTAAAAGGGTGTAATGACATTTGATTTTGTTTTTATATTAAAAAGGGTAATGAAATAGTTTTTTTAAATACTTTTAAGAATTGTTTTGCATGAAGGATCTTGGGTTTATTTTTTAGGTTTAAAGTTTTTTCCCGGGGCCCTTAAGCTAGCTACGTTTAAAAAATAAAAATA
>JAHHUM010001048.1:39411-112738 GCA_036173005.1 Crenichthys baileyi | reverse complement strand
AGTAGATTTTGGTGTGTGGAACTGCCATTTTTTTTGCAGTTGTCTCTAAGTTGGAGTGGTGTATGTGCACCTGTTTATGTCACTGATCACACTTATGTCATTTCAGTTCAACCTTCCCTAAATAGGATTAAGAGGGAACTCATCCGGGTGAAGCCACATGAGGAATTCCAAGCATAGATCAACAGGAAAATAGGATTTTGCTAAAGTTTATTCCCATGGTTGGGAGTAGGAAAGAACATGCTTAGTGTCAAAAATCTGTGCAACGGAGGAAACCCCCAGAATGCAGACGAGGAGGCAGAAAAAAAAAACAACCCAAGCAGGATGGGCGAAGGGGCCATGGCAGGAGGGCCAAAAAACAGGGACAGAGTTCAGGCGGGCGACCAGGAGGTCGTCCCGAGCAGGCACAGAGTTCAGGCGGGCGACCAGGAGGTCGTCCCCGAGCAGGCACAGAGTTCAGGCGGGCGACCAGGAGGTCGTCCCGAGCAGGCACAGAGTTCAGGCGGGCGACCAGGAGGTCGTCCCGAGCAGGCACAGAGTTCAGGCGGGCGACCAGGAGGTCGTCCCCAAGCAGGAACAGAATTCAGGCAGGCGACGGCGAATGCCTTGCGAACCCTCAGAGGCAGAAGCAGAGCCTGGCGAACCCTCAGAGGCAGAAGCAGAGCCTGTCGAACCTTCAGAGGCCCAAAGCGGCAACTGTCGAACCTTCGGAGGCCGAAGCAGAGCCTGTCGAACCTTCAGAGGCCGAAGCGGCACCTGTCGAAGTTTCGGAGGCCGAAGCGGCACCTGGCGAACCCTCATCTCTGGCTTCAGAAGCCAGAACGAGAACAAACTGTTCCTTGAACTCCCCAGAGACAGGATCCGGCGGTGCTTCCTCCTCGAAAAACCCCTGTCTAGGGGCTCCGAGGCCAGAACGAGGACAAACTGTCCTTTGAACCCCTCAAAGACAGGATCTGGCGGCTCTTCCTCCTCGAACACCTCGTCGCAGGTTCAGAGGCCAGAACGAGGGTCAGTTTCTCACTGAACCCCTACAAACTAGGAGCCCGGAGGCGTCGGCGGGGACCCTCAGGGGCGTGCGCAGGAGCCGAGGCGTCGGCAGGGGCCCTCAGTGGCGTGCGCAGGAACCGAGGCGTCGGGGGGCCCTCAGTGGCGTGCGCAGGAGCCGAGGCGTCGGCGGGACCCTCAGGTGCGTGCACAGGAGCCGGAGCGTGGGCGGGACCTTCAGTGGCGTGCACAGGAGCCGAGGCGTCGGCGGGACCTTCAGTGGCATGCGCAGGGGGGCGTCGCAGAGACCCTCAGTGGCGTGGGGGAGCCAGGCGTCGCAGAGACCCTCAGTGGCTTTAAAGGGGGGCCGAGGCGTCGCAGAGACCCTCAGGGGCGTGAGCAGGATCTAAGGCGTCGCAGAGACCCTCAATGAAGAGACCAGGGGCTGAGGCGCCCCTCTTACGACATCCTCTGCGGCGTGTGGGGGAGGTTTTTTGACTTAGGTCAGGCCTGGAGTCAGGCTGTGGTGTGTCAGGCCTGGAGTCAGGCTGTTTTTGTCAGGCCTGGGGTCAGGTCTGGTGTGTCAGGGTTTTTGTGTTTTGGGCTGTGGTTTCAGGCTGTGGAGTGTCAGACCTGGCAGAGACAGGCTGTGGTGTGTCAGGCTGTGGAGTGTCAACATGGCAGAGACAGGTTTTTGGGGTTTCAGGCTGTGGAGTGTCAACCTGGGGAAAAGGTCCTGTGGTGTGTCAGGGTGTTTTGTGTTAGGCTGTGGAGTGTCAGACCTGGCAGAGACAGGCTGTGGAGTGTCAGGCTTGGCAGAGACGGGCGGAGTGTCAGACCCGCAGAGACAGGCTGTTGGAGTGTCAGACCCGGGCAGAGACAGGCTGTGGAGTGTCAGACCTGGCAGAGACAGGCTGTGGTGTGTTAGGCTGTGGAGTGTCAGACCTGGCAGAGACAGGCTGTGGAGTGTCAGGCTTGGCAGAGACAGGCTTGGGGGAGTGTCAGACCCGGCAGAGACAGGCTGTGGAGTGTCAGACCCGGCAGAGACAGGCTGTGGAGTGTCAGACCCGGCAGAGACGGGCTGTGGAGTGTCAGACCCGGGAGAGACAGGCTGTGGAGTGTCAGACCCGGGCAGAGACAGGCTGTGGAGTGTCAGACCCGGCAGAGACAGGCTGTGGAGTGTCAGACATGGCAGAGACAGGCTGTGGAGTGTCAGACGTGGCAGAGACAGGCTGTGGAGTGTCAGACCTGGCAGAGACAGGCTGTGGAGTGTCAGACCTGGCAGGGGACAGGCTGGGTGTGTCAGGCTTGAGTTCCATGAGCACCCTCCAGAGAAAACTGAGAAGGTGCTCAGGCCTGGAAGTGGAGGCGCCCGCCCTCCGCCCCCCCCGGAAGCTTTACAGCAGGCTGGAGACCTGGCGTGGGCTGCTCTGCAGCAGAGGCAGCAGCTCCCTGGAGTCCTGGCGTGGGCTGCTCTGCAGCAGCAGCAGCAGCTCCGGGAGTCCTGGCGTGGGCTGCTCTGCAGCAGCAGCAGCAGCTCCCTAGAGTCCTGGCATGGAAGGTGGACGGCAGTAAAACGCCTTACTGCAGTCTCATAGTCCCCTCCCATCTGCCTGATCCTCTCCATCAGTCCCGGAGAGGAATACATGAGACTAGTCCTCCTAAAGCTCTTGATCTAGCGGGCAAAAAACTTTAATCGCTCCTCCAGCTCCTTGGGGGTTGCCTCTGAACACCGGTGAAGATGGCATGGGCAGAGTTTCAGCGAGCCTGGGAAACTTTGCTGTGGCAGACGAAGATGTGGGCTTGCTTGCTGTAGCGGGCCTGGCAGACAGTGCTGTAGCAGAAGAAGATGCGGGCTTGCTTGCTGCAGTCCTCACGTCAGCTGGAAGGGAAAACCACCTCTTGGCCAGCCGACCAGCTGTTAACCCTGCACGTCGGCGATTCCTGCGGCAGGAGGAAGACGACGGCTTAGCTGCCGTATGCAAGCAGGAGGGAAACATCGGAGCTGAGGCGGAGGGGACAGAGCGCCCCCCCCGAACTCTCTGGCGCTGGGCTGCCTAACGCTCCATCTGTTCCACGGGCGGTGGAGAGGGCAGCCCCTCCAGGTGGGTGGGCAGATCCCTCATCGCCTCCTCCTTCAGACGTTACACCCAGCGACCCAAGGCGTCTGCCTTCCGCTTGTCCGCGGGGTCCGTAGTAGGCGGAATCATTCTGTCAAGATCTGTGCAACGGAGGAAACCCCAGAATGCAGACGAGGAGGCAGCGTGACAGTAAATGAAAATTTAAAAACCAAAAAAATCACCCTCATAAGAGGCAGGGGACAAAACAGAAGCAGGCTGGCTTGACAGGGGTGGCATGGTCCACAAAACAAGACATGAGTGGACACAAAGATCCCCCCAAAAACTAACTGAACAAGGGTGTATATATGGAGTGAAAACCCAGGTGGGGCAAGAAGACAGATTGACAAGGTGCAGGTGACCCGGATAAAGATACTTAAAAGAACAGAATGTGGCTGGGGCAAGAACAGAGACTCTTGAATACAAACAAAAACTAAAGCATGACCAGAACCAAAAAACCAAACTTGCAAAACTGAAAAAGACTAAAAAATAACCAGAAAAATAATAAAAAAACATGATTCAAAAACTGTGAAAAATATAAGAAAAACCCTGAAAAACAAACAGAAGCATGATTCAAAACCCTTAATTGTGAAAAAATAAAAAAAAAACCAAAACCAAAAACCAAACAACCCCAATCATAAACTTAGATAAGAAAATACAGATTATCGACTGGGACTGTTTTTAATGCAACCACAAAAGCTCTTACAGGACTGTCCCCAGAAGTCACAGCTCTTCGAAAACCGTGGTGTTGCAGAACAGGATGGTTTTGATCTGCTGACGGCCTCATTTGGGGAGTTTTTGTCTCCCCGAACGAGACCTGCTGGACCTACATCCCTGATGAGACCAACGGCGAAGATGGACACAAAGTGAGCGATGCTATACGGCAATTTTTTTAAAAATTTAAAAAGGGGTATGTAGCAGGATATTCACCCCGGCCGAGGAAGTTTTTTTTCCGTGTCTTGCTTCTGAACCGGGGTGGCAACTGCTTTGGGAAAATCATGACCCTGTCATCGCTGTGTTATTGTTGTTTGCCTTTTCACTCTGTGTGTTATTCCCTGTATCAGAGCAATGATATTTAGGATGGTTGAGGACTTGTTGATACAATGTTGTCCCAGTATTACCAACTTCTTGACGAGGACCAGGACTATGATGACACTATGGGGGAGAAGTCACTAAACTTAAAAAATAGTTTTTAATGTTTAATGAAGTGTATGCATAAAGCTTTTTGGAAGTGTATACATGGATGTGATATTGAACTAATCAATAATAAACAGGGGGGAATTTTTGGAAAAAATATAAAAATTATCATTGCTTAGTTTAAACCATGTTTTGTTTGAAGTTCTGCTCTAGTTAAGATGATTCCTGTGATTGGTTTTAGTGTGGACAAAAAGGGTTTTTGGAAAGTTAAGGAATGTGGTCTGGAGTAGATCAATCCCTGGACATGACATGCTCATACCATATTGGGAATGACTACTCTTCTAAGTTGAAATCTCTGTAAGAATTGGCTGAACCGATTCCTGCTTTTTTTTGAAGGAAAAGAGCTGTAAATAAAGGCTGGTGCAAGGACTTCTCCCTTTGTGAGAAGGAAGTCCTGTGCTGCAGAGGACTGTCTCATCCTTTTAAGTCAAACTTACTTTGGGTTCATTTGTGTCTTATTTTGCATTGATCGGTATTTTCAGCTTTTTAAAATAACAGTAGGTTAATGCGATTTATCTTGAAAGTTCCAGAAAAGTTTGTACCCCACTCATGTTGTAATCCATGGCTGTGGGTCACAACAGACAAAGCAATTAAAAATTTTTCAGAAAAATGCGATTTTTTTTTTGTACATGCGAATTTGTGCTCCTTATTTGGGATCATGAAAAAATCATGGTCTGAATGCTTCTGTGGGGTGAGTGAAACTCATTCTTATGGTGCGTTCCACACCGAACGCGGATTCTGTGAATTTTCGCCTCATTTGTGTACTTTTCTGGCCGCTTGACGCGTCATCAAAAAGCAGGAGCTTCCATCTCCTGCAAGCTGCTTTTTAAAAATGAACATGCCGGACATGGATTTCACGGATAATCACGGTGTTTTAACATTGGGAGGCCGAAAAAACGCCCCCGACGTCGATGTCCCCGGGTTCACAGTGATTATTCAGGGACGGGAAAAAGTTCGGAGAGTACCCCCACCTACTCCAGGGGCAGCGTTTGGATGATGGTCGATTTCAGCGGTACTTCCGTCTATCCAGGACCCGTTCGAAGATCTGCTTCCCCGCGTTGGGACACGAATCGGCCCCCGGACACCAACTACTGGCGACCGCAGTGAAGCCAGCCCGTAGCCGGACACCGAACACTCAAGCTCCGCGGAGCCAGCGGCATCCCCCCAGCTGATCCGATTCAGGCACCCAGATTTCGGCTAGCTGCTCTCTGTTGTATAATGGAATTTTTCTTATCAAAGTGGGAAAAATTAACTCACACAAGAAAAATCCGGACTTTGTCTTTTTAATTTTTTTTTCAAAGGGGTTTCTGCGTTTGAAGACCCGTCACTGACAAGTCAGTGAAACAGAGCCCCGAGGGACAGTTTTACAGACAGTATTTAAACAGTATGTGGTGTTACCTCAACTTAAAAGAGTTTGGAGGCATGGTCCCCTCTAACCCCACCTTCGGGTCAGAGGTAACAAGTTATTTATGAAGACAGCCATCTGCTCTTCCTCAGACACAACCCTCCAGGAGTGTTTTAACCATTAAACGTCTGGTAATGGTTTTACAGACCAACTCCTCTATAAGTGCTAAACACAGCGATCAGAGGAGAGAGGTAAATGAAAGTTCACAGCACTTTGGAATACTTTGGAGCATTAAATAAAATAATTTCCATAACAACTCCTTTCTTCTGATTACAAGATAATCACAACTAAAAGGAGAATTCTTCAAAACCATCACCTAAGATTATAATCAAAGTAAAACAAAACAAATAAAAAAACAGGATGTCCAACCACCAGTAATGAACCAGGACCAAATTCCAAGAGGAACCCATATTTTCATTCTGTGGAGCCGTCAGCAACTCCTAATTTATCATGGATACTTATCATGTTATTAGACACATCAGGAATAAAAATACAACACTGTTCTCCAAATAAATGACAAACACCACCCCCTCCTCTCAAGCAAGAGGTATCCAAAGTCATCCTATTGCCAATATAGAATCCTAGCTCTCTTTTGCCGTTTGAACATTGTCTTCCTTTCTAATAATGGACTGATCGAATGATAAGTAGAAGCTGAATAACATTCTCCAGACCAATTAGGCAGATACAGATATGATCTATTTCCACACATCCAAACCATGTTCTTAGGACACAAATACCCATCTCTACTAGGAAAAGTAAAAAGAACCCTGGTTAATTTACCTTCCATTCGGTAAAGCTGTAAGATTAAGAGTTAACACACTGCTCCTGAAATGGTATCAGGAGCAGTTCTGATAGGACATGACTCAAATTTATGTCTGTTGGTTAACGCACATGAAACAGATATAATAGTTTTGCAACCCTCTGTCTTTCCAAGGAAACAGGTGTGTTTTCTCCTCAATACAAATATCTAGATCTTAATTATTCTCTTACCCCAAAATCTATAAAGAATTCCTGTAGCAGCACATATTAAATTAGTCTCACTAGAAAATCTACTAACTTTCTGCTTTGGCCTTAACAATGTAAATTCCTCACCCAAGGAAAAATACCTCCACCAGCTGGTTATGTTGCCAATCTCGAAAGAAGTTAGTTTTTGAATAGAAGCAGTTCATAGGAACAGGTACCAAAATGGTTGATCATTAATAGCATGTGGAATCAAACAACAAAAAACAAAACAACTGTCATTTCTTATCTTCCTCACAGTTTGATGCATCAAGTGATGAATCCCTCTTCGAATCAGCTGATGAGTATTATTAGCGCAATTACTCAGATCAGCCACACATTGTCGTTGCTGTACCTTTGCCCAAATGAACACAAGAGTAATAAAAATACCTGCAATACCAATCATCAGCATCAGAACAGATCATCTTCCATATAGCTGCATCGTAACCTTGAAGTGGAATGTCCTTTCTTCTGGTACTGAAAGCAAACTGTTTTTTTTTCAAAGTAAACAAATCATAAGCAAAATTTAAAAATCCTGCTGCCTCTCCGGAGTGACTTCTGCGCTTCAAGCAGCCCCTGTTACCAAGATAGTACCGGTGGGCAGTCGTAGGAAACTCCTCTAGGTAGGAGGTTCAGAACCAGGATGCTGCTCAGTTGGTGTTCCATGGAACACCTTCCCAGTGTAGCATAGACCCAGGTGTCACGTTCTGCTACCTTGACTACGGTGTAGGATCTGATATGGGCCATCCCAGCATCTGACTTTCAACTGTGTTTTCTCCTGGAATCAAGGAGTGGAGTTTTGGAAGTGGCTGTTTTCAGCAATGCAGCTTTCGCAATCTGTGAAACTTGAAAAACGACAGTGGACAGGTTTTGACAGTAAACAACAATCTCTCTTCACACAAAGATGTGGAAGGTAGAAATCTTAGCAATATCCCCATGCCCAAATTAAGACCCTGTCCAAACAGCACTCAAAAGTCTCAATCGTAAATGAAAACAATAAGCCAGAGCCTTCCAACCCTTGACTAATTTTTAATTTCAAAGTCCATTCTCAGGCCTAGGTGCTTAATTACATGAACTTCATCAAAACATCCAGCAAAATCAAAAGAATTATCTTCTCACTCCACCTAGTATACTAGCAGTGATCATCAGCTAAATATTCTGAATATAAAAATGTGAATAATGATGTTTTGAGGAAGACCTGATTACAGGTCATTATTTCCATAGTTTTCAGAATACCCAAAGAAAATTTCAAAAATGGTCTAATCTGTGGAGATGTAAAATTTCACAAAGGAATCAACACCATACTTTCAGACAGGTTTTCAGAGTGTGATCTGATAGGAAACTATGCACCATTTATATAAACAAAGTACAACGTCTCTTTTGCATTGTCACTAAGTCCTCACTGGAGGTACGAGCTACCCTTTTTCCCATGAGTGCTAAAACTTTTGTAATTCATTCTGACATTCCCCTCTTCTAGCGCAGGGTCCAACCCATGCGACAATCCAGCAAAAAGTTAAAAAAAACTTCTAGTAACCAGGATCACATTACATAAAACCACAGAAATTAATTCTGACAAAATTATGTGTTACTATGAAATTACCAAACGCAACATAAATAAAATTCAGATGTTTCCTACTGTAATTCAGTTCCATTAACAACAAAACACAAAACTCTCAAGTTGTTGTGCAATACATCAATATCTCACTTAGAATTAAGTCACATATCATCCTGATTTGTCTTGTATGAAGATAAGTATTAAATTAATGGACATCTAATGTAATTTTCATGCATAAACTCTACAAATTTAATCTAATAAATAATTCTCACCAAATATGAAGTCATGACTCAGATTCTTTATCAAAATAATATTCCTTCCTTTAGCATATCTTGAACTGTCAGCTAGCTTTAAGGCACCATGGAAAACTTTCAACCTAATAAATCACCAATGATCCTGCATGCAAAACTTATTCTTCAATTAGGTTTAACTATTTAATTAACCTTTATTAGTAAAACACATAAATCTAAATGTCATGCAACATCCTTATTATTATACAAAAAACATGTTAAGGCAACAATCACTACAGCCTTTTGATTCTGTTGTCTCTTAAACAGTGTTAAAACCAGGAAGGGAGGTGCTGAGCGTCACCATGAAAGCAAAGGCATGAACAAACCTGTTCTTGTGGGCAGAGTAAGGCAGAACTAGCCTCTTATGGGCAGCCTATGGGCGGGATCCACAGTTTCTCCTTCCAACCCATCTAGTGTACCTTAACCTGCAAAACTTTTAACACACCTATCTCAAAAACAAGCTGCTTCTTACTTCTCCTGAAAACTCCAGATTTTAATCAATCTGGATTTAGAAACATTATTCTAAACATGCATTATTATGTCATGCAACACATAAACGAACATTCATGCCAACAAAACAAAGTCAAAACATCAAAGACAGACAATTGGCCAAATTTGAAGCTTCAAGAATTCAAAGAAATCTCTAACAATCTCTTTTCAAAATATGATTTCTCAGCGATATCTTCTTAATGCTGTAATTGCTCAATTTTATTATGACAATCTCTTCAGGATCCTTTTAATGAGTGCACATGTCCCAAAGAGATCTCAAACTATTCTAGAAGCATCAGCAACAGTTTTTTATCTCTAACTGAAATCCAAATTCACTGATGCTTAAACCTTTGCCAATTATTTATACTTGTAACTCTGTAATAATAATAACTACAATCCTGAGTTATTGTTATAATTCTCTTTTTGGTTTGCTCAATTTGATCCCAGCTGTATTCAAGAATTTCCTCTGCTCAGGTTAAATGCAAAGAAGTATTTTAAGTCGGCATTGACATCTTTTATGGCATACCCAAACAAAACAAAACTGCAGTGTTAGACTTAATCAGAAATTAAGATAAGAAGCTTGACTTCAAACTGGACTTTTGTTCCACAATAACGTTTCAAAAGGAGGAACCAACATCATTTCTTTAATTTGGGGCTATTTAAATTTGAGAGTTGGAGAAAACTGTTACTAGAACCCCTCCTTTATCTATCTAAATGCTAAAAAATGTTTTCAATATTTTAATTCTTAGTAATCTGGAAATTACTTGTGTACCGTTGTACTCCCAAGTATTCTTTTAAATCTTTCCAACCCCTAGAAATCAAACAAGGAGACTGTAGTTTGAGCCGACCATCCTCTTAAGTGTTGTGAGAGCTTTATTTATTTTCTTTTCTAAAATAAAGGATTTTACTGTCTCTTATTCATTATAAAGATCATAGCCTTGGCTCACACAAAATTCTTCAGCCCCAATCTGTTTTTCCCCAGAGTAGAAATGTTGAGTATTATTGCATTTCAAAAGCCACTAAAATGACTGGAACTCATCATTGGCTTAGATCTGTTTTAATAGGAATTGGTCTACCTTTAATTAAGTATTATAATTTTTATGGACCCAAAAATCTGTGCTCACGGCCTTCAGTAGTCCAGGAACCAAGGTTGAGTACTTCTGCATTGAACAACAATGCTAGCTTTCTGCAGAAATTGAAAGGATTGACTAAATATCCCCAGACCTTTTAGTGTAATTATTTTCTACTTGGACAATTAATCAGATTAAAAAATATTACTAGTTCACAGCTCCAATTTATCTCAGATCATATTTGCTCCTAACCCTTCATAAGAAGCTTCCAACAAACATTATGCTAAAGAAAACCCACAAGCCTAAAAACCAAACAAACCAGATCTGTTTTTAAAATAAGGAAAAGCATGCTTAAAAATTTGGTACTGTGGTGGGAAATAATTCCACAGTCCTGAAGGCCTTTTCTATGCAGAGTCTTTCAAGCAACATCAGATTAGTTTAATTTTGTGTGGTACCACTGTCCAATCAGATTCTTTCTTACCTTCAAAAATAACCCAATTCTTTCCATTCTCATTTTAAAGGTTTGTTTTGCCAAGGAAAATGTGTTTAATAAACCAATTACTCTTAAAAGTTTTAAAAGTTTTAGCTGGTGATATCTTAGAAAACAACAAGTATTTTAATATTCCTATGCAACACAGAACTGATTAGGTTTCCTTTCCTTCCCCAGAGGAAAAAATAAACTGCAGAACCAAGCCTTTCATAGTTTTTGTCAGGACCTAATATAAGGTACAGTGTAAATCAACACGCTGTATGAATCAGAAAAGGGAAGGAAAAAAACCGAATATAACCTCTTCCCAGCAGCTGCACCGAAAAACAATGACTTTGTACCTTCCATAAGCGTAAGTTAGCACTTGCGGACAAAAACTGCACCCCACTGTAAGTACTGTGTCAGAAACTGTAAGGACCATCTGCAGTAAAACTAAGCCTGTTTTAATGAGGTCTCTACCCATTAGATTTATGGGATACAAACTCTGACAACAGAAAACAGTATGAAGGAGAGTCCATCAGGTATTACGCATGCCATGGGTTTTAAAAATGTTCCTTCTTGAGATTTGTCCTGAAAATAACATAGAAACACATGATTACTGCTGAGTTTTGGAAATGTAACTCTTTCTCTGCTTTTTTAATAACTTTTAATAACTAGAATAATTCCCCCTGAATATTCCACGATGAAAAATAACTTGCTTCTCTAAAAAAATTGAACTGGAAAGTATCAAATGAGCTAAGTTATCACCCTTTTCAAGATACTTTTCTAACCCTAAAATAACATTTTAACCCGCTATATCTGTCAATGTCAAGCAAGCGTCACATGAGCAGCGGTTAATTAGCGTTCTTTGTTGCAGAAAATAGGAAAAGATTTATGCAAATGTGTGTGTGTTTGTACATTACCCCCATCAGTTTCTTAATCGCTCTGTCGATCGCTCGACTGTCATGGCACACATTCCTCTATCAGCCAAAAAAAAAAAACCCAAGCCCTTTCCGGTGTGTTGGTGGGGACATTCACTCCTTCCTTGTCCTCTTTAACTTCTCCAGAGAAAAAACTTTGCTCCGGGCCTTTTCTCTTCTGCCCGCATAGATGTGCTTTCAAATATAAATCCAGTGTATCGCTCTTCTGGCTCTGGCAAACAGCATGGATCGTTGTCCATCTCAGTGGGTTTGGGGCCCCAGACTTCTTCTGAGTTTCGTTTCGGGTAAAACTCACACTGTCATTTGCAGCAAGCGGCAGCAACCCCCCCATAAAAGTTTTTACTTTAAACCCCTTATTGATGCACTCTGTGCTTTTTAATCTTTTTTTTTATTTTTCCCTCCATCCATCAACTTTTTTCACTTTAAAGTATTTAAAACTATTTTTTTTCAACTATTCAACTTATTTCCCTCAAAATTTTTCACCCTGTGGAAAAAAAACTTTCTTTCCCAAATTAAAGCACATTTACACAATGATCCCCACCTTTTCCTTTCATTATTTTATAAATCACAGAGTCTGGAGAAGGACCCACAGCTGATGCCTCTTAGGTTCCGGAACCATTTTTAACCGTTCAGCGGCATGTCTGCCCACTGGCTTTCCTCCTTTATAAGGTGTTGAAAATTGCTAAAAATCACCCGCAAAACCCGTTGTTTTGCTTGTCTTATTGTTACCAAATAAAACCCCTCCTTTTATACAGGGCTGTACGGGGCCCTGGCCCCTCGGCCGTTCCCCTCCTTCTCCCAAACTCCGGAACCTAATCAATTAATTGGGATGATGGTTAATGTGTAATAAAAAATTATACACATTATATTATACAGAGCAACCTTTCACCCAGATATATTTGAAGACAAATAGTTCGAATCTGATCAGCCAGAAGCCGCAGGCAGGTAAAAGGACCCCCCCGTAAAATGGAGAGACTGAAGACAACGTCTCCAAACTGGCCAGACGTCCTTGTCCCCTCCTGCAGATTCCTCTGGCACGTCGGATCCTGTTCGTGACGCCAAATTATAATGGAATTTTTCTTATTAAAGTGGGAGAGAAATTAACTCACAAGAGAAAATCTGGACTTTCTCTTTATAATTTTTTTTATTCAAAAGGGTTTTTGGGGGTTTTAACCCCGTCACTGACAAGTCAGTGAAACAGAGCCCAGAGCACAGTTTTTTAGACAGTATTTTTAAACAGAATGTGGGTGTTACCTCATCTTAAAAAGAGTTTTGGGACATGGTCCTCTAGACCCCACCTCGGGTCAGAGGTAACGAAGTTTTTTTATGAGGGCACCAAACTGCTCTTCCTCAGACACAACCTCCAGGATGTGCTTTAAAACCTTAAACTTCTGGTAATGGTTTTACAGACCAACTCCTCTATAAGTGCTAAAAAAGAGGTCAGAGGAGACAGGTAAATGAAAGTTCACAGCACTTTGGAATACTTTGGAGCACTAAATAAAAGAATTTCCATAACAGTTGCTCCCTCTTCTGATGCGCGGTGGTTCACTAGGGACCGTCAATAATTTTCCGAACCAAACAATTGTGGAAAATCTGAGTGCCTGAATCGGATCAACCGTGAGCTAGATGCCGCTAACTCCGCGGAGCTTGAACATCCAACTTCAAACTAACTTCACCGCGGTCTACCGGCGCTGTATGCCCGCTGCTGAACGCCTGTCCATCTGTCTTCGGTGATTAAATACATCTCAGCTCAAAAAAAAAACAGCCGATTTTTAATGTCCACATCTCCTAAATATAAGATGTTTGTGCCTAAACATAACCAGGCCCGGTCCTTTCTGTACTTGTCTCGGTAAAAGTAATTAGTTCTGAGTCATACAACTCTGGCTTGCCGCACACCGCCACTATAATCTTGTCCTCCATCACTGACAACCGCTTCTTCTCCGCTGCGGTCCTTCACCCTACGTCACAGCCACATCCACATCCACATCCAGTCCCTGATTGGTTGACGCGACGCAAATTTTGGAAAAAGTTCAGATTTTTCAACTCGTCCATCGCTGTCGCGTTGCTCTGCGCGCCCTTCGCGCCGCGTCCTTCGTCTCCTCCGCGCCGCTCTTGAACACGCCTTCTACGTAGGGATAACATGTAAATCGGCCGCCCCCATCGCAGAATCCGCGTTCGGTGTGAACGCACCATTAGCCTCAAAGCGTCTAATACAGGAATTCTGTTAAGACAAATCAGTTTTACAAATCGATATATACACCTTCAGTGTATTTTTTATTTATTATTATAAAGCATTATCTCCACAGACTGATTCTATAAAGGAATGTTTTTTGTTAGTTTTTTTGGTCAACCATTGTCACTTTTCTACCCCATATCAAATCTGTTTGATATGGGGTTTAGATTTCAAGTTTATTAGTTTAACTTAAAACTGAAGTAAAGTGCAGACAATGAAGTATGCCATGATGACTCTGCCATATTATTAATTAGATTTCTGACATAATGTAACAAATTTGGCGATTAGCAACTTATCTCCATATTTTCTATCAATATTAATTAGGTTCTTTACCCAGTTCTCTTTACGGAGCTCTGCTCTAGAGCTCTAATGTATTAAGAATCTGTGCATTGAACAAATTAATTGTCATGGAAACTGAAATAGACAATATTCAAACTTAAAACCTGTGTCTACATTCACACCACAGGTCTTGAGATACAATTCAGATTTTTTGCTGAAATCCAATTTTTTATGGTTGGTCAAATTTACTAATTAAAAAGGCGACCGCCATTAGACTTCAGTCTAAACATTCACGACCCCAGAGCGACCTGCATGCGCAGATGAAGAAGTAATAATTGATGTCATCATATCTGTGTTATTATTAAGTTGTTGCGCAATGGGAGCCAGCAATATTATGGCCACATCATAAAAGGATGAAGAAAGGAAACAATAGCCTTTTGTGGAGCAGTGACTGTTATTTCTGTAGAGAAGTCTGTGTGGATGCATAGTTGGAGCCAGAGCAATGACGTAAAATTCGGATAAAATGCGACCTGACTGTTCTGACTGCGGACACTATTGGATACATATCCGATGTAGCTCCACATATGGATGTGGCACAGTTCAGATTTTTTTGGAGATGAAAGGATTGAACCACCACCTTAACGTGGTGGAGGGGTTTGAGTGTTCAAATGATCCTAGAGGCTATGTTGTCTGGGGCTTAAATGCCCCTGGTAGGGTCTCCCATGGCAAACAGGCTCTAGGTGATGGGTCAGACAAAGAGCGGTTCAAGAATCCTTCATGAGGACAAGTATATCGAGGCACGTGACGTCGCCCGGTACGGCGGAGCCGGGGTCCCACCCTGGAGCCAGGCCTGGGGTCGGGACTCGTCGGAGAGCGCCTGGTGGCCGAGTTGCTCCTCGCGGGACCCGGCCGGGCCAAGCCCGAACGAGAGACGCGAGGCCATCCCCCAGTGGGCCCACCACCTGCAGGGGGAACCGTGAGGGACCGGTGCAAAGAGGATTGGGTGGCGGACGAAGGTGGAGACCTCAGCGGCCCGATCCCCGGATGCTTAGGCTGGCTCTAGGGACGTGGAATGTTACCTCGCTGGGGGGGAAGGAGCCTGAGCTTGTGCGGGAGGTCGAGAGATATCGACTAGAAATAGTCGGGCTCGCCTCCACGCACAGCGTGGGCTCTGGAACCCATCTCCTTGAGAGGGGCTGGAGTCTCTTCTACTCTGGAGTGACCCACGGGGAGAGGCGGCGGGCTGGGGTGGGTTTGCTTGTTGCCCCCCAGCTCAGCCGTCTTGTGTTGGGGTTTACCCCGGTGGATGAGAGGGTCGCATCCCTGCGCCTTCGGGTTGGGGATAGGTCTCTGACTGTCGTTTCGGCCTACGGGCCGAGCGGTAGTGCGGAGTACCCGGCCTTCTTGGTGTCCCTGTCGGGGGTGCTGGATAGTGCCCCTCCCGGGGACTCCATTATTCTGCTGGGGGACTTCAACGCCCACTTGGGAAACGACAGTGACGCCTGGAGAGGCGTGATCGGAGGAATGGCCTCCCCGATCTGAATCCGAGTGGTGTTTTGTTATTGGACTTCTGTGCTAGTCACAGATTGTCCATAATGAACACCATGTTCAAGCATAAGGGTGTCCATCAGTGCACTTGGCACCAGGACACCCTAGGCAGGAGGTCAATGATCGACTTTGTTGTCGTATCATCAGACCTTCGGCCGTATGTTTTGGACACTCGGGTGAAGAGAGGGGCTGAGCTGTCCACTGATCACCACCTGGTGGTGAGTTGGATCCGCTGGAGGAGAAGAAAGCCGGACAGACTTGGCAGGCCCAAGCGCATAGTGAGGGTCTGCTGGGAACGCCTGGCGGAGCCCTCAGCCAGGGATGTATTCAACTCCCACCTCCGGGAGAGCTTTGACCAGATTCCGGGGGATGTTGGAGACATAGAGTCTGAGTGGACCATGTTCTCCGCATCTATTGTCGATGCTGCTGCCCGTAGCTGCGGCCGTAAGGTCTGCAGTGCTTGTCGCGGCGGCAATCCCAGAACCCGGTGGTGGACACCGGCAGTAAGGGATGCTGTCAAGCTGAAGAAGGAATCCTATCACCTGTGGTTGGCTTGTGGGACTCCTGAGGCGGCTGACGGGTACCGTGAGGCCAAGCGTGCTGCGGCCCAGGCTGTGGGAGAGGCAAAAACTCGGGCCTGGGAGGAGTTCGGTGAGGCCATGGAGAAGGACTACCGGTCGGCCTCGAAGCTATTCTGGAAAACCGTCTGGCGCCTCAGGAGGGGGAAGCAGTGCTTCGCCAACACTGTTTATAGTGGGGGTGGAAGGCTGCTGACCTCGACTGGGGACATTATCGGGCAGTGGAAGGAGTACTTCGAGGATCTCCTCAATCCTGCCATCACGCATTCCCTGGTGGAAACAGAGGCTGGGGACTCGGGGTTGGATTCTTTCATCACCCAGGCTGAATTCACCGAGGTGGTTAAAAAGCTCCGCGGTGGCAAGGCTTCGGGGGTGGATGAGATCCGCCCTGAGTACCTCAAATCTCTGGATGTTGTGGGGCTGTCATGGTTGACACGCCTCTTCAACATTGCATGGCGGTCGGGGACAGTGCCTCTGGACTGGCAGACCGTGGTGGTGGTCCCCCTTCAGAGGAAGGGTGACCGGAGGGTGTGTTCCAACTACAGGGGGATCACACTCCTCAGCCTCCCTGGTAAGGCCTACGCCAGGGTATTGGAGAGGAGAGTCCGGCCGATAGTCGAACCTCGGCTTCAGGAGGAGCAGTGTGGTTTTCGTCCCGGCCGTGGAACAATGGACCAGCTCTATATCCTCTACAGGGTACTCGAGGGTTCATGGGAGTTTGCCCAACCGGTCCACATGTGTTTTGTGGACCTGGAGAAAGCATTCGACTGTGTCCCTCGTGATGCCCTGTGGGGGGTGCTCCAGGAGTATGGAATCGGGGGCCCTTTATTAGGGGCCATCCGGTCTCTGTACAAGCGGAGCAGGAGTTTGGTCCGCATTGCCGGCACTAAGTCGGATCTGTTCCCGGTGCATGTTGGACTCCGGCAGGGCTGCCCTTTGTCACCGGTCCTGTTCATAATTTTTATGGACAGGATTTCTAGACGCAGCAAAGGGCCGGAGGGGGTCTGGTTTGGGGACCAGTGGATTTCGTCTCTTCTTTTTGCAGATGACGTGGTCCTGCTGGCCCCCTCTAGCCAAGACCTACAGCATGCGCTGGGGCGGTTCGCAACCAAGTGTGAAGTGGCTGGGATGAAGATCAGCTCCTCCAAGTCAGAGGCCATGGTACTCAACCGGAAAAGGGTGGCTTGTCCTCTTCAGGTTGGAGGGGAGTTCCTGCCTCAAGTGGAGGAGTTCAAGTATCTCGGGGTCTTGTTCACGAGTGAGGGAAGAATGGAGCGGGAGATTGACAGACGGATCGATGCGGCTGCCGCAGTAATGGGGGCGCTTTGCCGGTCCGTTGTGGTGAAGAGAGAGCTGAGCCGAAAACCGAAGCTCTCAATTTACCGGTCGGCCTACGTTCCTACCCTCACCTATGGCCATGAACTTTGGGTCATGACCGAAAGAACGAGATCCCGGATACTAGCGGCTGAAATGAGCTTCCTCCGTAGGGTGGCCGGGCACTCCCTTAGAGATAGGGTGAGGAGCTCAGCCATTTGGGAGGGGCTCAGAGTAGAGCCGCTGCTCCTCAAAATAGAGAGGAGCCAGTTGAGGTGGCTCGGGCATCTATACCGGATGGCTCCTGGACGCCTTCCTCGGGAGGTGTTCCAGGCACGTCCCACCGGGAGGAGGCCCAGGGGACGGCCCAGGATACGCTGGAGGGACTATGTCTCTCGGCTGGCCTGGGAACGCCTTGGGCTCCCCCCGGAGGAGCTGGAGGAGGTGTCTGGGGAGAGGGACGTCTGGGCGTCTCTGCTGAGTCTGCTGCCCACGCGACCCGGTTCCGGATAAGCGGAAGACGACGAGTACGAGGATTGGAATTGGGTCGTTCTGCTTGCCACGAAAAAGTCAGATGGGGGTCAGATATGGGCAAAAAAAAGGTAGATTTTGGCCGCATTTACCTGCAGTGTAAAGTGAGAATATTTTCTCATTTATTCAAAGATTTTTTGATTCATTTTCAAAACTAGACATCTCCCTAAAAGCTGATGAGCAGACAACTCAGTTTCCTGAAATGGTAGCAATCCGACTGTCTGGGTGTGTTAAGGTAATGGGACTTTAATGCTGATCAATGCTGACTTTGTCACGCAGATATTTTGTGTAATTTACATCTGTTTTTCTTGGTCTAACTGGCTGGACCTGTGATGTGATATGCTGGTAAATATCTCCCAAAGTTCATCTTGTCTTTTTAAATAATATCGTATTCATTTAGCTGGCAACAATTTGGAATAAATATTCCACTGGTGCAGGCAATACCCAAGCTTGGAAAATGGGGTCTGTATTTCAATAATTCCTTCAGTAAAATGTGATTACTTATACTTATTATATCAATTAGCTCCATAGTAAGAGCTTTCAATCTAGCCAGCCTATATTTCAATTAAAATAAAACTGCAAATGAGAACTATGAGCTATAATAATATGATAGTGTGTGTATAGTGAACCTGACTGTGTGGATGTCTGTGTTTATGTCTGTAGCCTCTTATTAAAACTGCCACTGCCAAATGGGAATGCAGTTTAATGTCATACATAGTTAACCTTTTGGGTTCAATTCAATTTTTTTTTATGTTACACATATTTCCTCGTAGAGAAAATAGAAGGGACATTCAGAAAAATAATCAACTAGATGACCCCTGACTATGAAGATGTTACATTTTCTTGTTTTTGATTCGTGACTTTAAAGCAATTAGTTACTTTTTAAATTGAATTATGAAGCAAGCTTATTGAATCTTTTCAAGTGTGCGCATATTTTACAGTTTACTGAAAAGAAAAGTTTCTATCTCTTTCCCTACAGCCCCTGTGGATTACAACAACAAACTGTGGCAGCCTCTCCTGAAAAGGAAGGTAAGGAAAGTACAGCTTATGGAAAGTAATTGAGAGTCTGTTGGGTCAGTTAGGAGCAGGGTTGTGTTGTTTTGCTGACACAAGTCCTCATTAGAACATGTTGCTGATTAAAAACAAACCCATCTTGTCATCTTCCTTATTCCGCCTTCTCCTTGTGTTTTTCCTTTTCTCGGTCTGTCCTACCCCGTGCTGCCGGTTCAACATCAAAAGGATAAATTTGCATATTGAGAGAGGGGCGTACTGAAAGCCAAACTTGTTTAGCTAGCCAGTGTTCTGGTGCTGATTTAATGCATGCTGACAGATGAAAGGAAAACTGCTCCACTAACCCAACATACAGCCTGCTTTTTCTTAGCTGGCACGATATATGATGTAAACCTTTTTTACAGCTATCTACAAGAATTCAAGTCAAATAGTTGAATGAATGGCAACTTTGGGCATTGTAACAGTCTTTTTAACTTGTTTTAATAATTAGCCATTTTTAATGCCTCATATGAACCTTCAGGTATCCACACCCTATGTGGTCACATTACAACCACAAACCTCAATGTATTTTGTTGGGATTTGATGTGATACACCAACACAAAGTGGTGCATAATTATGAAGTGGAAAGAAATGGAAATATGGTTTTCAAAGGTTTTTACTGAAAAGTAATGTGACCATTTCTATTCAGCCTCTCTGAGTCAATACTTTGAAGTTTTTTGGTGTACATCTTTACCAGCTTTTCACATTCTTTGCTCATTTTCTTTTAACAAACAGTTCGAGCTTCGTCAGCCTGGATAGGAAGAGTTTGTAAACAAAAGTTTTCAAGTTTTAACATAGATTCTCAAATGGATTTAGGGCTTGACGTTGACTGGGCCATTCTATCAGATGAATTTGCTCTGGTCTGAACCATTCAATTGTAAGCCTGGGTGTATATTTAGGGTCATTGTCCTGATAGAATATGACCCTTCACCCCAGGTGAACTCTTTAGAAGCCTATAACTGATTCCATCCAACTTTGGATAGTTAAAAGTTCAGTTCACACTGTTAAATTTAATTAACGCTGTTCATAGTTCAGCACTAAATTAAGGTCCAAATATCATCCAATCCTCATTGATTTATCAATATTTTTATGAAACAAGTTATATAATCTATAATATTATAATTATATAAATAATACAGTCTTGCATTTATTAGCACATTGATTATGTCATCATCTAGCAGTTGCAATAAGCTTTTGCCAACTTAAATACATCTGTTAAATTATCTCCCGTCCTCAGTATTTTAAATTAGTTTTTCAACTCTCAAAAACATCTGCTCTAATTGACAGGTTTTCATTTTTCAGTTGTTAGAAAGCAAAATGACTGTGAAAGATTGCTAAAAAGATTGCCCAATTAGAGTACCCTACAGTCAAGGTAATTTAAAGACATTTCTACTTATTTAGGCTACACTTACCTCCACGATGGTTAGAACAAAGTTAGAAGTGACCAAATGTCAATATCTGAGCCCTGGTTGAGGGTTGCCCTGTGGGGAAATTCATGTTTGGGTTAATGGGAGATGTTGGGCCTCTGCTGGGGGGTGATGTGTCCCGGGGGTCCATGGCTAGATCTTCTCTGGCGTAGATGGCTGCCACAGGGGCCTGTGGGCTCGTTGCTGCAGCTCCCTGGGGCTTCTGCACTGTGGCTACTGGGTGGTTCCCCTGGGGCTCTCCTCTGTTCTTCTCACTCCGTATGTTGCGGTGGTCCTACCGGGATTCCCATGCTCTGGTGGGTCTTTGGATGTCTTTGGCTCAGATCTCCTCCGTGTCTGTCTCGGGTCCAGGGGGGCAGGTCTGTGGCTCCTCACACTTGCTATTTCATATTTTTATGGAGATACCTTATATACACAAGCACGCTCACACATACACCCACATGTATTTGGATTTAGGTGCTACCAAATACACAGATGTTTTATATTGAGCTGCAGTTGCCACTAAATACATCTTGCATTCATTAGTACCATGCACTTTCAGTAACAATGCTTTTGTTATATATGCGTTTCAGCAGGTGTAGAAGCAGTCTTCTAGAGTGTTATCTTGTGTTCTCTTCATCCCTCTTTCTCTACTCTATTCTTTCATCCATCTCTCCCTTTCTGCCCCACCTCTCTCTCTTTCTTGCTTTTTTTCCCCTTTCCTTTCCATCTCTGTGCCCATTGCAATTGAAATAATCCCAAAACAGTTTGTAATAAAGTTTTTTTTTTATTTATCAAGTGGAGCATTATAGTGTTAACCATAATCCTCCACTTGTGAAAGTAAATCTGTTGGGCTTCTTCTAGGCACTCAACAATTCTGAGGGCTACTCTGCCGGACAGGTCACGTAAAACAAAAACAAAAAAAAATGGGTGACAAAATGCATCAGGTTTACCTTCATTCCTCTATTTCCTCTGCTGAACCAAACTCGCACCTTTTGCTTACATCATACTTCTGCACATTTAGAACAGAAACTATGAGCAGTTTAGATGGTTACAGAGTTGACAGTCAGTTTCATAGTGAATGTATAGGAATACATTATAGGAATACAGGAGATTAATACATCTACTAAGTGTTATCTTCTATTCTGTTTTGCTATTTTTTAAGGCAACTCATGAACAGATTCCTGTACAAAACCTGTCCTGCTTATACTCTATCTGATTACCATAGAAAATATGGTGTAGAATTTTCACAAATACAGAGACTGATCAGGGCTGCTAAGGAATGCCAGGAACACACTTTTTGTTTACACTGTAAAAAAGAAAAATTAATTTACGGACCAAATCCGTGTTTACACTGTGAAAATCTATAGTCGATGCTGCCGCCCGTAGCTGCGGCCGTAAGGTCTGTGGTGCCTGTCGTGGCGGCAATCCCAGAACCCAGTGGTGGACACCGGCAGTAAGGGATGCGGTCAGGCTGAAGAAGGAGTTCTATCGGCTGTGGTTGGCTTGTGGGACTCCTGAGGCGGCTGACGGGTACCGTGAGGCCAAGCGTGCTGCGGCCCGGGCTGTGGCAGAGGCAAAAACTTGGGCCTGGGAGGAATTCGGTGAGGCCATGGAGAAGGACTACCGGTTGGGCTCGAAGCGATTCTGGCAAACCGTCCGGCGCCTCAGGAGGGGGAAGCAGTGCTTCGCCAACACTGTTTATAGTGGGGGTGGGAGGCTGCTGATCTCGACTTAGGACATTATCGGGCGGTGGAAGGAGTAGTTCGAGGATCTCCTCAATCCTGCCATCACGCATTCCCTGGTGGAAACAGAGCCTGGGGACTCGGGGTTGAACTCTTTCATCACCCAGGCTGAATTCACCGAGGTAGTTAAAAAGCTCCGCGGTGGCAAGGCTTCGGGGGTGGATGAGATCCGCCCTGAGTACCTCAAATCTCTGGATGTTGTAAGGCTGTCATGGTTGACACGCCTCTTCAACATTGCATGGCGGTCGGGGACAGTGCCTCTGGACTGGCAGACTGTGGTGGTGGTCCCCCTTCAGAGGAAGGGTGACCGGAGGGTGTGTTCCAACTACAGGGGGATCACACTCCTCAGCCTCCCTGGTAAGGCCTACGCCAGGGTATTGGAGAGGAGAGTCCGGCCGATAGTCGAACCTCGGCTTCAGGAGGAGCAGTGTGGTTTTCGTCCTGGCCGTGGAACAATGGACCAGCTCTATGTCCTCTACAGGGTACTCGAGGGTTCATGGGAGTTTGCCCAACCGGTCCACATGTGTTTTGTGTACCTGGAGAAAGCATTCGACTGTGTCCCTCGTGATGCCCTGTGGGGGGTGCTCCAGGAGTATGGAATCGGGGGCCCTTTATTAGGGGCCATCCAGTCCCTGTACGAGTGGAGCAGGAGATTGGTCCGCATTGCCTGCACTAAGTCGGACCTGTTCCCGGTGCATGTTGGACTCCGGCAGGGCTGCCCTTTATCACCGGTCCTGTTCATAACTTTAATGGACACACCATTTCTGCTACCTGTATGACCCCTTCTCTTTTCCAATGGTTATGGTCAAACTGACAGAGAGAGGTATCCCAATCGTTGTGGTTTTTAGTATAACAATGGCCATCAGTGGGCTCTAGATGGACAAACTGTCTACTTTTAAGGCTAGGCTTAAAACTTTCCTTTTTGATAAAACTTATAGTTAGAGTGGCTTAGGTTATCCTGAGCTATCTCTGTAGTTGTGCTGCTGTGGGCTTGGGCTGCTGGGGGACGTAGTGGCCACTTTCGCCCTCTTTGCTACATTCTCACACTACTCTTCAATTTTGCATTATTTGCTGTTATTTCAGCTTTTAACTTTGTTGTCTCTCTTTTCTCTTCCTAGAAACTACACCTGGCCTGACTCTGTGTCTACCTGTAACACCTTTCTGGAGAGGGGCATCGTCCGAGCTTCTGCTGGCAACAACTTAATGCTCACCCTCTACCAATGATCCACATTGCCCTGTCTTTCAGTGTTTAACCCTTTCTCTCTCCTAGACATAGCTACTGACTGAGCTTTTACTGTAACTAACTCTATGTGCTCTCTTCAGACTCTAACATTGAAAACTGGCTCAGAGTTTATCTGTTCTTTCTTTCTAGGTGAAACGACTAAAGGAGCTACATCCATTAACATTTACCTTTTCCTTCCCATAGAAAGTACTCCTGGATTAGTGCTTCTTTGTTCTCTTTGTGTCTCTGCTCTGTTCTCTCTAACCCCCAGTCGGTCGTGGCAGATGGCCGCTCACACTGAGCCTGGTTCTGCTGGAGGTTTCTTCCTGTTAAAAGGGAGTTTTTCCTCTCCACTGTCGCTACATGCATGCTCAGTATGAGGGATTGCTGCAAAGTCAACGCCAGTGATTGTCCACTGTCTCTACATGCTCATCCGGGAGGAGTGAATGCTGCAAGTCACTGACTGGATGCAATCTGCTGGGTTTCCTTAGATAGACAAACTTTTTATCCAATTTGAATAAATAACAGAATCTGACTGCACTGTTCAATGATTCCGATTAATTGTAATGCATGTACCTGACTTTTGTGAAGTGCCTTGAGACGACGTGTTGTGAATTGGCGCTATATAAATAAACTGAATTGAATTGAATTGAATTGATTTCTAGACGCAGCCAAGGGCCGGAGGGGGTCTGGTTTGGGGACCAGTGGATTTCGTCTCTTCTTTTTGCAGATGACGTGGTCTTGCTGGCCCCCTCTAGCCAAGACCTACAGCATGCACTGGGGCGGTTCGCAGCCGAGTGTGAAGCGGCTGGGATGAAGATCAGCTCCTCCAAGTCAGAGGCCATGGTACTCGACCGGAAAAGGGGGGCTTGTCCTCTTCAGGTTGGAGGACAGTTCCTGCCTCAAGTGGAGGAGTTCAAGTATCTCGGGGTCTTGTTCACGAGTGAGGGAAGAATGGAGCGGGAGATCGACAGACGGCTGCCGCAGTAACGGGGGCACTGTGCCGGTCCATTGTAGTGAAGAGAGAGCTGAGCCGAAAAGCGAAGCTCTCGATTTACCGGTCGGTCTACGTTCCTACCCTCACCTATGGCCATGAACTTTGGGTCATGACCGAAAGAACGAGATCCCGGCTACAAGCGGCTGAAATGAGCTTCCTCCGTAGGGTGGCCGGGCACTCCCTTAGAGATAGGGTGAGGAGCTCGGCCATCCGGGAGGGGCTCGGAGTAGAGCCGCTGCTCCTCAAAATCGAGAGGAGCCAGTTGAGGTGGCTCGGGCATCTATATCGGATGCCTCCTGGATGCCTTCCTCGGGAGGTGTTCCAGGCACGTCCCACCGGGATGAGGCCTAGGGGACGGCCCAGGACACGCTGGAGGGACTATATCTCTCGGCTGGCCTGGGAACGCCTTGGGCTCCCCCCGGAGGAGCTGGAGGAGGTGTCTGGGGAGAGGAACGTCTGGGTGTCTCTGCTTAGTCTGCTGCCCCCGCGACCCGGTCCCGGATAAGCGGAAGACGACGAGTACGAGTACGAGCACTGTGAAAATAATTTCTATATGAAACAAAATCTTATTTTCCCTGTAAAATATGGGTTTTCCAGTTAATGGCACAGCGGAAACATAGACGCCGATCTACAGCTTAAATCAAGCAAAACAAGCTGACAAAACTCTTTTCTAGATCCTACATTAGCAGCAGATCAGCTTCTATAGCCCATCCTGTGCTTTCACGTGTGAACCAAAGGTATAGTAGGCCCAGCTTGAGAGGTGATGCAACAAATGGATTATTGTTTTTGATGATTCTGATGTTCTGATTAGACCCAGGCACTGCAGCTGGTAAGAATCAGGATGTTTAGCAGGCTAAGCGGCAGCTTCGAAAAAGGAGAGTGCCAGGATTAATTAGAGGACATTTCAGACTAGTTCTAGCAGAGGCTGACTGACTTGCTGTGTTTATGAGTAATGTCTATTCAAGTATGTGTTTACAAGGCCATCTAGGCACAGCTTTATGTGAACACATTTACTAAGGTTATGGTTTCTGTTTCATTTCACTGGTGTGTGAAAAACGGAGCCTTTTTCTTCGCTTTGAGATTGCTTGAAATTGCTGCAAGCTATTTTTTTCCCAGAGGGCTGAGCCCACAATAGGAGAATCAAGCACAAATGACAGCTGTATTGAAATTATGTTTTGTTTGTGTTTGTTTCAGCATGTAAGAGTGAAAAAGAATATAAATAAAAGAAAATAATTTAACTGACTTGGTTTCATCTGCTTTTGTCTGACAGTGTTGTTAAAAATCAAATAAAGTAATCAAAAATCTGTGAGGTGATTGCTGAGAATTAAACTGCCACAATGTTTATGTATTATGTCTTTAATAACAAATAAGTCTTCCAGGTATTCTGTTTTTTTAGAGTTGACTTTGCTAATTTAACCATTTTTGATATTTGAAACCCACTTTGGGTTTGTTTCCAGAGGAGAAACCTTTTTCAGAAACCAGGTTAGTTTTGAAATAATGAGGTTCGTTTTCTCTGGCACTTCTTTTACCCCTGTTGTTTACACTGCAAGAACCAGGACAACATCATGTAAGCAAAGAAGAAATCGACACCCCACCCTTAGTTGATCTGCGCTCAACTAAGGGTGGGGGTTTGTTTGGGAGTGTGCAAAACATTTCTTACTGATTGAATGTTCCCAGCATTTTGTTTGAGTTATCTCCCAGTTTAAATTCTTTGGCATCCTATACTATCTGTTAATTTTGAAGTATACAACAGGAATAATTGGTATTATTATGGGAAACGACATTGAAATCCTATGGATCCATGTTAAATATGTGTTTAAGAGTGGTCACATGCAAAGACATTATTGAAATCAGTTTTCGATGATTCTGATGTTCTGCTCAGACACAGATGCTGCAGCTGCAAAGAATCAGAAGGTTTAGAGAACATTCCAGTGGATCTACCAGTAGCAGAATGACCTGCTGTGTTTATGTGCAAAGTGTATTCAAGTATGTGTTTACAAGGCCATTTATTGCAACGAGTCCATAAAGCCATGTATTCCTTGAAATACCAGGATATTTTAAATAAAGATGTGATGACCTTTGCCATAAAAACTGAAAATGGGGTGTCTCTGGGTCTTTCAGCAGCAAAGCAAAACAGAAATGCTTCACTAGACACAAAATCAACCTTCATCCATGGCCTTCTCAGTCCCCAGGCCTAAATCATTTCAGAATAAAATCCTATAGAAACCTGTGGGATGAACTCAAGACTTCCGCTCTGACTTCCTCCTGGACCCAGGCCTCCTGGAGTTGCGTTCTAACCTCAGCTGAATACTTCCACCTGCCTGTCCACCCTCCAACGGGTTCATCCTCCTTCTAGGAGAATCACTTAAAGGGGAGAAACACAAACTTTGTGCTCTTCTTACCGCTGCACCCACCTGCCGACCTCAGCCATCGTAGAAAAGACTTATCCCTCCCAAAGCTCAATGAGAACTCACCTTTAATCACCTTTATTTGGAAATTCCTAAGCCTCAGTGTTTCTCTTTTAGAGTGATCCCAGTTCCTGATTCATGTTCTTTTTGTATTGTTAAATGAACTGTTAAAACCCTGCCCTGGTTTCCTCAAGGTTGTGTCTCTCAGAGTCTTTAAACAAACCATTATGACAAAAAGAGGACCCTGGACCCTCTGCAGGATCTAGACTTTAGAAAGATATTGGTTAAAGGTCCTTCTCTCTGTGTGCTTCAATCTTAAAATGATATAGAAAGAAAACTAATTGATTATCTTGGCAATAGATGGGTGTATAAAATATTAATAGAAGGGGTGCCAATAACTTTTTAAAATACACTTTGTACCCCATAAATGTTCTCAGATTAAAGGTTAAATGTTTCCGATCATTTTGAGGGCTAGATTTTGCAATAAAAGATAAATTTAAGGATATTTGTTTGCACTGTCTGGGGGCAACATAGCCTGCAAATATACTAGAAATGTTTTTTTTTGTTTTTTATTTCTGAAATTCCAATTTAAAGTGTTTTGTGTAGCTGTCTGTAGACACAAAACAGGTAATTTTCTTTAGTTTAAGAGCCATGCTATTCTTAATGATGTTTAGGTTAAAGTAGCTAAACAAATTTCACCTGAAATTGATCAAGAACCAAAAAGCAGCTCTAAAGCCTTAAACGTTAAACAAACTAAATAATCTAAACTATATATATATTATATAGTATATATAATATATATATATATATATATATTAATCATATAATATTATATATATAAAGATCTTCTATATATATATATATAGATCTTTACTGTATATATATACAGTAAAGATCAAAAGTTTTGGACACACCTTCTCATTCAAAGCGTTGTCCTTATTTTCATAGCTTCACACTGAAGGCATCAAAACTATGAATTAACACATGTGGAATTATATACTGAACAAAAAAGTGTGAAACAACTGAAAATATGTCTTATATTCAAGGTTCTTCAAAGTAGCCACCTTTTGCTTTGATTGCTGCTACGCACACTCTTGGCATTCTGTTGATGAGCTTCAAGAGGTAGTCACCTGAAATGGTTTTCCAACAGTCTTGAAGGAGTTCCCAGAGATGCTTAGCACTTGTTGGCCACTCTGCGGTCCAGCTCACCCCAAACCATCTCGATTGCGTTCAGGTCCGGTGACTGTGGAGGCCAGGTCATCTGGCGCAGCACCCCATCACTCTCCTTCTTGGTCAAAAAAAAAATCATCTAAACAGCAAAATATATATATTATATATATATATATATATATTATATATATATATATATATATATAATATATTATATATATATATATATGCTGTTTAGATTATTTAGTTCACCATCCGTTGTAGTATATTATCCTCATGTTGAACTAATTAGTTTTACAGTCAGACCTTAATGGACTTATCATGTTTTGTGTAATTTTCAAAATTATTTATGATCAAACCAGTTTCACTCTTAGACCTCTATTAATGCCCACCTACCCTGTTTGTGAACCATATATTCTCTCCACAGTGTCAGGTGCAGTGAATATATGAAACTCGACACACACAACTTACTGTATTAAGGTTACTACGGTGCCGTTACTGGTCAGAGACGGTTAACGGGGTTCTTATCATTCCGGTCCTGGGAGATTAGAGACAAGATATCCCTGACCTCATGGAGGACTTTTTATGAGAAATGCCTTTCAATAATTGAGGCAGGCTGGTGGAAACTTGGGTTGGATAGCACATGTGTGTAATGTGTGGTGGGAGAGATATGCCACATCAATTTGTATTCCTGCCTGCAACTAGTCTAATTTCCATTCCACAAATCCCCTCATTTGGCCACTACTTCAATTACCATCTCAGACTTAAATGATGAATTATCAGTTTTGAGTTTCTTTCTCATTTTTCTAAGATAACAAGCCATTATTGATTCCTCATTTGTGTCTTCGGCCTACTTTTACTTTAGCTGAACTTTTCCAATTCAGCTGTCAGTTTGGTATATCTTGTCCTTCACCAGGACCCTTCCAGGTGTTTGGAATTACAGTCTGTGTACATAAAATCAGGTCCATAATGTGACAAAAACAAATTAAATGTATCTATGAATGGAAATGTACTCTGTGAAGTAGCTGTACATGTACAAATACTGTGCCCCAGCTATAATGCTGTCACAAGCAATATATCATCTATTCCTCTGTGTTAAACTGCTGACTGACTTGTTTGTCTTTTAGTCAGCAAGGCAAATACATGTCAACTTTTAATTGCTCATTATCAACTGGTTTAGTTTAGGGATCCTGAATATGGAGACCCGTTTCATTCAAATCAAACAAATACTGCTTTTGATAAATTATTAATAAATATTCCATCAACAGGGCCAAGCTCAATTCGTGGCAGTGGCTGGCAGAAGCACACCGTTGCCTGGCAGAAGACAGCATGCCGGAGGGCGCCAGGGGATTCTGCGAGGATGCCAGAAGGTGCCAGACCGGCCGTAAAAGCCTGCCACGGTCTTCGTCATCCTTTCAGCACGTCATACACACACATAGTGCTATTTATTTTCCATCTTAATTAAATACAGCCGCCTTATGTTATGGGTCTAACGCTGTTTATTAAATAAAAACCAATAAAGACATCATCATTTAAAAGTAACAGGCTATAACAATAATGACATCCCGTTTGCCGATAATCAGCATTGGTTTCCACAAAAAAAGCGGCAACGGCCGTGGCACGCTTTTACGGCCGGTCTGGCACCAGGGGAGCTAGGGGCTTCCTCGCGGAATCCCCTGGCTCCCTCCAGCAAGCTGTCCTCTGCCGGCCATAGCCACGAAATGAGCTTGGCCTTGCTGTCCCAGCGCGACCCACAGATTAAAACTCCGCCCTCTCATTTGAATAAAAGAACATGAAATAAAAAGAGCTTAAAATGAAAAATGGGGGTTAAAAAGTAAAAGTCACTGAAATACGTAAAGTAGGTTTACAAAATAAAAGTGTCACAAAATAAAGCTGCATTATGAAATAAATAAATAAATACATCTTTAAGAGAATTAATTAAATCTGAATTAAATGAAACAAGATACAAATGTCTTTTAACATAATTTTGTTTTATTTCATATTTATTTATTTCACGGAATATTTATTAATATTTTATCAATAGCAGTATTCATTTATTTATTTAATTTTGAATGACACGGCTCTCCATACCTGAAAAGTCTTGTCATTTGACAACAAGGTATTTTATTGAACCAATCAGTATTAATTTAAAAGACTAAATACCATAAACTTCAGACTATAAGCTTCTACTTTTTTCCCACACTTTGAACACTGCGGCCTATACAACGGTGCGGCTAATGCATGTTTTTTTTCATGCCGCCAAAAACATTTTGCCTGGTAACAGTGGACCAATGAAATTGATGAGTCGTTCACAGAGGTCAAATGAACTTGTGCGATAAATCAAGAGCACTTTCACAATTTAATTACCAGTATTGTAAATCAGTCATTTGTATTTATATTCACCCTCATCAACATGGAAAATCACCAGTGGGGTTCGAAAGGGTGGACTGCTGCACGATTAATGGGACCGGGTGCACTCAAGTGAGAGCGACGACGAAGAGGCTGAAGTGAGTGACGAGATCCTGAGGCTGTTCAATTCGGACACTGAAGAAGAGGACGTTGATGGTTTCAGTGCGCAGGAAGAAGATGAAGAAGGCGATCAATGACTTTTGACCTGGTAGGCTGCAGTGTATATCAGTCGTTAGGAGATATTGGAATGTTGTTCGTGCACTGTTCAGTAAAAAAGCATAAGGAACGTAATTTGAGTGTTACTGATAATGTACGTATATTTAAAGGTAGCCGTGTTACAGGCACTGTTCAAAAAAAATGCATTTGCAATATCCATTTGTTTATATTACCATACGGATTAAATTAAAAGTTAAAAAAATCCTCACGTGTAATATCTTTCTGTGTAAATGTCTCATATTACAAAGTGGAACACCCGCGGCTTAAAATCCGGTACAGCCTGTACAAGTACAAAATCGGTTTTCTTTCTAAAATTAGAGCATGCGGCTTTTAATCAGGTGCACTCTGTAGTCCGGAATTTACGGTATATAAAATACTAAATATTATATATTCTGTTAGGCCCAGCCTTGGGTGGAGACAAAGATTGAACTATACACAGAGAACAAAAGAGACTTGGAAAAAAATCACAGAATCACAGAATGCACAGCATTAACCCATTTTCATGACAGCTCCCAGGATGTCACAACTGGATCAGTGATGTCATAGAGCTAAACTCTGGGCGCAGCAGCTCTCTTCCTCTTTGCCCGCAACTCACAACTGGCTACGTAGGGGAGGACGCGTGTGATCGTCTTGATTTCACTGGCCGAGAGAAAGACTGCATCTTCGATCCAAAGTAAACTACGGTCTGCTGTTTGTGCATCTGGTGACTGTACCCTGGCCGAAAATAAGGCTAGGTGCCTGAAACTGGCTGTCTGAGCTTCTGCAGAAAAGACTCTCAGCCAATGATTCTCCAAGAAGATATGGTTTGTCTCTAATTATGAAGTGGTTTCCTTCCACTGCCCTGAAGAAGATGACTTTTAAAACTGCAGCTCCGGACGCCAGGTCGAGCAGACACTCGCTATGTCTTCTTTGATCATCAGACCTGCTGAACTCAACCTGCTGTCCTGTTAATAAGAACAGTTCACATTAAGAGTTTGTGTCTGGGCAGATAAAATTAGTTTACATTAAAACAAGCTAAATTTACTTTAATCAATTATGTTTTGAAGTTACGACAAACTTTATTTCAATGAGGGGTTAAAACACAGATGGTCCGCTATTGTCAGGTTACTCTGTATTGTCTGTGTTTTCCCTTCATCTCCTTTCACTAAACCAATTAAAAATATGTCTACTTTGTCCATGTAAACTTGCAAAATTGTCTCTGATATAACAGCTGCTAATTTTAAAGCTAATGCTCTGCTAATGCTAAGACGGTAGTGACCCTTAGTTCTGCCGTGTTTACTACACAGATCGCTCTTTGTGTGCTGCGATTTGCCATAGCATAGCACCAGCTCTTGAACACACATTATTTGTATTAGTGGTACTTAAAATTTCACCCGTGAAATTGTGAGTCAATAAATGTTTTTGGCAACCATCTTGGTACTCCATGACTCCATTCAATCAGCCACTGTGATAACTAGTGAACATTCAGAATGATTTGTCTAAAAATTTATTGATTTATAATTTGTCAAATTAATTTTGAAACATTTTTATTAAAACGTGCTTTATTTTACTTTGTAGTTTATTAGTTTTCCTTAGTCTCTTAATTTTTACTTTGTAGTTTAGTTATGTGTTACTAGCCTAGTTAAAGAGTTTCTTGACTAACCTATTTTACCTAGAAGTTTTGTGTTAATAAATTCTTATATTTTGGAAAGAAGTTGTTTGTGAGTATTCTGTATATCCCTGCAGGGCTTGCTGTTTGAGAATGTATTACATAGTTGCAATTCATTTTCTTATTTTTCTCAGATTCAAAACTTAATGTTTGATCACATTCCCCCCTTTATTAATAAAAAAACATGGTATTGATATGTTGATTGTTTTATGGAAGCTGCTATTGCTAAACAGGAATTGAATTATGTCGTAATTTTCTGTATAATCCATTCTGGCACATCATTAAGGCAAATTCAAATAAAATCCCAACTGTAAATCGTTCAGACTCTGGCCACTAGTCTGGTTCATCAAAAAGTCACATTACAGTTACATTATTTTTGATAATCATGGAATCCACCTGCTGGACCATTGCACCCATACTCCTAAAACATCCTTTTTACTGAAAGAGCCAGAACCCATTTTGACATTAGGTAAAGCATATTCCTGGCAATGACGTAATACATGCTCACTACACCACATTTCAGTACATGACAACTATAATTTCTCTTAAATTTAGGAAGAGATGTGCCCCTCTACTCTCATTGCAGTCACTCTGCATTTATATACCAGGAATACATCAAACTAATTTGTAATTAGTTGTAACCTAAAATATAGTTTGTTTAATGTATCAGACTTTGAATGTGAATGTGCCTTCTCTTCAGTGGAATTAGTACATGTTTGAAATGGCTGAAATACAAAACCAACCTCAGTTTTTAGAGAGTGATCATAGCTAACATGGTACATTACTGACATTTGTGGAGCATAGAAGAGTCTCTTTTCCAAAAAAAAACAACTTTTTTTCAACACCTGTAAAAGACGTGTTGGAGAAAATACATTGTAGAATCCATTTATCAGAGTCTCTATTACATGGCACAGTTCTTATATTGGAATTAGTTGATCAGTTCCCTCGTGATGACTCCCCCATGTAACTGCAATCCTTCTGAGGAGCTCAGTTGAGAGACTTTCACACTTAATGTCAGCAAAAAAATGCATTGCTTGGAGGATACGCTGAAGGTGCTTTCTGGAAAACAACACCCTACAATTACTTGATGTAATTTAATTCACATTGTACTGTAAATGAGCATCCAAATGGGCGGCTCAGTTTATTTGAGCATGAATTGGTCACATCGGGTTCTTGCTCAAAAGAAATGTTTTTGTAAAGTGCTGGTAATTGGCCTAATTACACCGGATAAACAGGTATAAAAATTTGACTAACTATTGCTGAGTAAAGATGCTGGGCAAAAGCAATTTTCTTAATGGGGAAAATTCAACAGAGAATGCATTGAAGTTAATAGAGCGTTATTTTAAAGACATCTGCTGCTATGCTGCCAAATCTTGCACAATGTTATCCAAATTAGCGACATCCTGTAATCCTGAAAAAAATCCAGTCCAAATATTTGTTCCAAACTAAAATGTAAATGTTTAATACCAAGATGTCGAGTTACAAAGGCATGATTTCTTTACACAAACACAATGTGAACATAATGATACTTTGATTAGCTGATTCTGTCATGTGTGTTAGAGTTCACGCAATGAAGGACCCCAGAATGCAGACAAGCAGGCAGCATGACGGTAAGTGAAAAAAGATTTAATTAACAAAAAACTCACTCACAGGAAGAGGCAGGAACAAAACAGGCAGATGAGGCAAGCAAGAAAGGCATGGCATGGTCCGAAAAACAAGACATGAGCTTGATCGAGAAAATGGCTCCACAAGGAATAAACAGAACGGGGATGTATAAATGGAGCGTGAACCAGGTGAAGTGAGGAGACAGATTTGCTTAGTGCAGGTGAACCGAATAAAGTTGATTAACAGACAGGAGAGAACAAAACGTGACTGGAGCAAAACAAAGACTCTTGAATACAAAGTAATAGAAACTAGAAAAACATGAAACTAAAGCATAACCAGATCCAAAAACCAAACTTGACAAAACATGAACTAGAAGACAAAAACTAAAACATGACCAGGAAAATAATAAACAGAAGCATGATTCAAAACTTCAACTGTGAATAAGACCAACAAAACCCAAAAACACCCACAAATCATAACAATGTGATGGTTAGTGCAAATGTGGACAGAAAAACAATATCTTCTTTTGCTAAGTTTGAGGACAAGTAAGTGTTTGACTTTCATTATTAATGTAGTGTTTTGAGTCTTCATTTTAATGTTGCACACCTGTCCTCGGTGCACAGTTGGTTTGATCACAAAATAACATTTGTGATCACAAAATAACATTTGTGATCAAGCTCACAGAGCAACATGGTTTTTTTTAACATTAATAATTTGAGATGACAACTCGTTTGTGACTACTCCTGTAAGAATAGTTCTAATATATTAGGTTCTGGAATAAATTTTTGTTTTCTTTCATCGGAGTCCTGTGGAAGTTTATTCATTTTTGAACAAGACTAATGTAAAGTAAAACCAAGATCAACAGCTTCAACTCATTATACCAAGTAAATATATGTAAACTTCTGAAATTAAAAGTAGAATGAATCTCTAAAAGCTTCTATCATTGTGCATGTAGCAAATACCAATAATTTTGTTAATCTTAACTGACCAAAACAGCAAAAGCCTTGTCTGGTTTTAGGCTAAAAATAAAAAAGGTATGTGTATTTTTAAACAGTGTATGTACATATGTAGCAACAATTGTATATGTGATTTGATGTAAGTCTTCATATCTATGAAATATAGACAGATATCTATGATATCTTTATCATAGATATCTGTGATATCTACCGACATATTCAATAAATTTAAATGTACAGGGGTTGGACAATGAAACTGAAACACCTGTCATTTTAGTGTGGGAGGTTTCATGGCTAAATTGGACCAGTCTGGTAGCCAGTCTTCATTGATTGCACATTGCACCAGTAAGAGCAGAGTGTGAAGGTTCAATTAGCAGGGTAAGAGCACAGTTTTGCTCAAAATATTGAAATGCACACAACATTATGGGTAACATACCAGAGTTCGAAAGAGGAAAAATTGTTGGTGCACGTCTTGCTGGCGCATCTGTGACCAAGACAGCAAGTCTTTGTGATGTATCAAGGGCCACGGTATCCAGGGTAATGTCAGCATACCACCAAGAGGGACGTACCACATCCAACAGGATTAACTGTGGATGCAAGAGGAAGCTGTCTGAAAGGGATGTTCGGGTGCTAACCCGGATTGTATCCAAAAAACATAAAACCACGGCTGCCCAAATCACGACAGAATTAAATGTGCACCTCAACTCTCCTGTTTCCACCAGAACTGTCCGTCGGGAGCTCCACAGGGTCAATATACACGGCCGGGCTGCTATAGCCAAACCTTTGGTCACTCATGCCAATGCCAAACATCTGTTTCAATGGTGCAAGGAGCGCAAATCTTGGGCTGTGGACAATGTGAAACACGTATTGTTCTCTGATGAGTCCACCTTTACTGTTTTCCCCACATCCGGGAGAGTTACGGTGTGGAGAAGCCCCAAGAAGCGTACCACCCAGACTGTTGCATGCCCAGAGTGAAGCTTGGGGGTGGATCAGTGATGGTTTGGGTTGCCATATCATGGCATTCCCTTGGCCCAATACTTGTGCTAGATGGGCGCGTCACTGCCAAGGACTACCGAACCATTCTTGAGGACCATGTGCATCCAATGGTTCAAACATTGTATCCTGAAGGCGGTGCCGTGTATCAGGATGACAATGAACCAATACACACAGCAAGACTGGTGAAACATTGGTTTGATGAACATGAAAGTGAAGTTGAACATCTCCCATGGCCTGCACAGTCACCAGATCTAAATATTACTGAGCCACTTTGGGGTGTTTTGGAGGAGCGAGTCAGGAAACGTTTTCCTCCACCAGTATCCCGTAGTGACCTGGCCACTATCCTGCAAGAAGAATGGCTTAAAATCCCTCTGACCACTGTGCAGGACTTGTATATGTCATTCCCAAGATGAATTGACGCTGTATTGGCCCGCAAAAGGAGGCCCTACACCATACTAATAAATTATTGTGGACTAAAACCAGGTGTTTCAGTTTCATTGTCCAACCCCTGTATGTTCCAATGAGGCTTGCTTGTCACATAAAGATTTTTTTGAAAATATCTTAAGCAGGTATAAAAATATTTTTTTATTGGTCTGATGTAATATTCTTATATTTTTTTCTAATATTCTTAACAGGCGTATTTCATTAGTCCCTCAGACGAAAATCATAATTAACAGAAGAAAAGCTTGAAAATATCTGTTAGTATGCAGTTAATCTATATAATGTCTTCCACTTAATCAGCTAGGTAACTGAAATAAATGAACTTTTCAGCAATATTCTAATTTACTGAATGGGTCTGTATACCAAAGATAGATAGATATCATAAATAGATGTCTGATATCTGTGCTTCTTAAGGCCCTTCATTAACATTTTCTGTTCTGTTAATAGACAACAATAGCCCTTTTACATTGTCCATTCAATGCAGGAGAGATTGGTCTTTGCTGAGAAATACAGTATGTCTAATTTGTCAACTTAGAAGTGGAATCAAAGGGAAAACTGTGTAAGGAAAGCTGATACATGAAATATTTCTTTGAAAAATATTTAGAACATATTTCAGAAATGATGCTCAACACTTTAGCCTGACGTTAACATGTTTGAGATTTTTCTTCCTTTGCTCCCAAAATGCCTGATAGAATTGTTAAATATATCAACAAACAGTAATGTATTAAGTAATTTAAAATGTTTGCACCTCATATTTTTTTAGGTCATAGCAATTTATCTAAGTCCACTTCTCCTGCTTAATAGACACGCAACATCAAACAACTAGGGCACAATCAGAACAGAAACTAATTTCGTAACCAATACAAGAAGATCAGCTCGTCAGTCTAAGAATCATGAGCCTCCTTTGCAGTATGGTCCTTCTTTATCTCACTGTCTGAACGTAATGAGTTTGAGAAAAAACTGGACTGTGAAAAATAGATGGTGTTGTGCAACAAATGGGGTCAGCATAGAAAATTGCTATTGTTGCTTTTATCGAAGAGTGGATTAACCCTGTCCTGTAATGTTGTCTGGCTAATTCTCATGCAAATTATTTCTGTTCTGAGTTATAAGTATTCGCTGTATGCAAGAATGAGACAGAGAAGGCTGAGGCATGTATGAACATAACTATTTAAACAGAAAGTTACAAAGGTTAAAGGGGGTACATATGATAGTGTTTTTGTATATCAGTAATACATGTTTAGGTAATAACGAAACCATACAGCTATATTTTGCTAATGCATCTTCCTGTAGATAATAGATTTCACAAATAAACAAAGAAGGTTCCTTTTTTTTTGTTTTCTTTTTATCTTTTTCACACAGGAGTTTTCCGCTGTGAGATCACAGCTTTGCTGAGTCAGGCAGATCATTGAAAAAGCCAATTTAGTTGTATTTTGACTGATTTAACACAAGTTTTTCATTTGGTAAACATCCAAAAATTATAGTGTTGCTTAGACCCTAATTTAGGATTTTTCTGTTCAGGCATAATTTCCAACAATAGCAAACCAGATCACAGTGTTGTAATTTGGAGTTCCTCTGGGTGATGTTCTGGGAACTTATCTTGTCTGTTCTTTAGGTCAGTATAACTCAACAGTTCATGGATGTTTCCTATTATCATTTCATGATTTGATATCAGTGTAACTATATTTATACTGTTTAATTTGAGTACTGTATTGCACCGACTTCGCCAAAACAAATTCCTTGTATGTCCAAAAACGTACTTGGCAATAAAGCTTTTCTGATTCTGATTCTGATTCTGATTTCCTGAGTTTTTACTGTGTTCATTCAGCCATACAGCTCCTCGTACAGCCTGGGAAAAATAATTGAAGACCTTTTCATTTCAAAAAGCATTTAGTAAGACTTGGGCTTTTATGACTGCTTTGTGTTTTTTACCCCAGTTTGATCTATTATACTATGTTATTTATTTTATAGGGTTTTCTGTGAAGAACTTTGTAAAACTTGTCTGTTAAAGGTGCTGCACAAATCAGCTTTTATTTTCACTTCTATTAACAACACATCGAAATACAATTAATCTGTTCTGGCTGCAGATCCATAAGTTACTATAGGTCAATAGTGATTTAACAAATCTTTCAGTCTCAGGTATGTTGATTGTTTATGGATGCTGCTATTGCTGAACAGAGCTTTGTATAATCCATGCACTCTGCATTCATATACCAGGAGAACATGTCACTGACGCGCAACACACTGACTCTTACTGCCTCCACAGTATGTCTATGAAGCGCAATCAAGTGCAAACTCTAATTAAGGTTTTGGCCATTTTAAATATTATTTTGAACATCCATCCATTTTCTAGGGCTGCAATAGGGGCTGGTGCCTATCTCCAGTGTTCAGCGGGCATTAGAGAGACCACTTAACTTAAAAGTAACGGTGGGAGGAAGCCAGAGTACCCGGAGGTAACCCAAGCATGCATGGAAGAATTTGCAACCTCCCTGCAGACAGAGACCTGGTCAGGATTGGAATCCAAGACCTGATTGCTGCAAGGCAACAGGGCTGAACACTGCTCCCCTCTACAGCCCATATTCCGAACATTGTAACCAACATTTTAGTAAGTAGAGCAATAGGCTTTGTTTGTTAGTTGTTGAATGTGTTTCTTTTAGTTACCCCAGTATGTTGGCTGGTTAAAAATAAATTAAACACCATATTTTATTAGTCATCAGGTTTCATCAATCATTTCCTTTTAGTTAACATGTAATTAATCTTTGCAGTAATATACGCCAGAAATCTACTGATTCTTATTTTAGTATGTAATAAAGCTTATCCTTGGGAATGGTAAAGAATTTGTTGGTCAGACTGATTTTGATTATTTTTAAATAAATGTATTTATGACTTTATAATATTTTTCCAAGGCCTAATATTTCTGTACTTTTAAAAGGGAGTGCCAATCGTCTTCATTTTCACTCTATGCAAGTTGCCACCCGAGAATTTACAGGCTTTTGTGTGATGTTTAAAATATGAATAGTGCTTTGAACATGTTTCAGCACTGAATATAAAAAAAAAATTGTCAGCTAAGTGGAAAAAGGAAATTGTTAGACAAGATGTTGAAGCAACTAAATGAAAAATCCATTCCCTGCTTTTTGTATTTAATAAGTCACACTCTAAGGAGAGTATGCAAATAATAAAAATGTTCCCCCCACTCCTTCACATCCCTCTCTGAACAGCTCGTGGTTCTGGCACCGACATCCCAGCACAAATAGAGAAAACACAGCTAAAATTCAGCCTTTATCTGAGCTCTATAAAAACCATTGAATTTGCCGAGCATTGATTTATGACGTAAGCATAATTTTTAATTATCTGATTACAGGCACCTATGGATGCCAGTTATTTGAAAAACGTTAAATGCATCAGAGATTTTTTTTATTCTCTGTATGTCATTTGGTCTTTGAAAATTACAATTCCTAAATAAAACATAAAGTGCTGCAGCTGTATTAGGGAATCTTGTTTTGTCATGGAAATGCATTGTCCCAGTGAAATAGAGGACACACTTGGAAGAAAGATGATGTTGCTCACAAGATGTTGCTTTTTTGTGTCTGTTTGAGATTGTGTACAGCCATGGCATGACCATCAATTAAGCAAACTAACCAGTGGTTCATCTCATCATACATCTACCTTTGAGCTTTTATTATTTCCTGCCCAACATTTTTGTCTTTAATGGTGGAAACACTAGTAATTCTCTTGTGCTCACAGAATTGACAGTTATCTTTCTTGTAAGAGCTCTTGCTCTTAGATGTTTGTGCCACTCACCACTTACCAGCCATAGTCTCTATTTACAAGAAAATCTGTAAAATTCATTAAAGTCTCTAATGAAATTTCTTGGTACCTTTAATAAATAATGAACATTTGCATGTTTTAATAATTACCGAGTTCCTTATTCAAATGCAAAGTGTTTTCTTAGTGATAGTTTCTGCAAGTAATTCTCTCTCTCTGTACACACACACACATATATGTGTGTGTACACACACATATATAAAATATATATATATATATATATATATATATTATATATATATATATATATATATATATATATATATATATATATGTGTGTGTGTGTGTGCGTGTGTGTATATAATCTATATTGTGTTAACTGTGTTGACTGTCTAACCACTGGTTATTAATGTAACTCACAACAGTCTAGAAGTACTGCCAGTAATTGCTCGTTATTTTCTCTCAGCTAACTAACTTCTTTGTTCCAACATGCAATTACCTGCACTAACGCAACAGGTACTCTGCTGCCACTTCTGTTTTAATTCAGCAATTTAAACAAATAGTGAAAATAAGTGACTAGAAAAGCAGTTCATTTTTTATTGAGAGGGTACAAGGATATTTGTTATTAAAAGGTCTTTAAAGGAAAAACTGAAGTTATTTGTAGCGATGGGACCTATCCTTTCCAATATGGGTGTAAGAGCCTAAACTGTTTTCATCTTTGGATCAGATGTCAGCCTAAGGCCACCAATCCACACAACATGGTTGCCATATTTGGACAGATTTTATTCTGGAAGATAAAGTTTATAGCCACAAAGAGGTTGCACAGTAAGTAATAAAATATACAGAGTTATGCCAAAATGGTTTGCTATGTATACTATGTAAACTTTTACCTCTTGCTATGTAAAAGTTTAAGATCAATGTTGGCCATGTTTTTAGGTGAAACATTTAAAGAGGAGAAAGTTATTTCGGATTGTTATAGTAACAAGGAATGCCATGTAGTATGAAACATTTTTAAAAGTTAATCTGTTGAAAGACTTTGAAACAAGGAAGAAATATTTATAATGTAAAAACACATGGAGAAGCTGCTATTGTATGGTAATGCTACTAAAACTTGTTAAGAGTTCCATCATATGTTTGTCAAGTCAAGTTTATTTGTATAGTGCTTCTCAGCAACAAGGCACTCAAGGCGCTGTACATAAGGAAAAACATTACAATGATACAGAAAATCAAACAATGGAGGTCATTTAAAAAACTAAAAATAAAATAAAGAGAATAGAATGATGGACAAGAAAATGAGAGGAGAATTGGACTGAAAACGTAACTAAATGTTTAGATGGCACAGTCTAAGGCCACTCTAAACAAATAAGTTTTTAATCTTGATTTAAAGCAACTTAGGGTTTCAGCGATTTTACAGTTTTCTGGGAGTTTATTCCAGATTAGTGGAGCATAAGAACTAAAAGCTGCTTCTCCATGTTTGGTTCTGGTTCTGGGTATGCAGAGTAGCCAGAAGACCTGAGAGGTCTGGGTGGTTGATACACAGACAACAAGTCTGTAATGTATTTTGGTGCTAAGCCATTCAGTGATTTATAGACTAACAGAAGTATTTTAAAGTCTATTCTCTGAGCTACAGGGAGCTAGTGTAGGGACTTTAGAACCGGGGTGATGTGCTCCACTTTCTTAGTTCTAGTGAGGACGCGGGCAGCAGCGTTCTGGATCAACTGCAGCTGTCTGATCGACTTTTTAGGCACCCCTTTGAAGACACCGTTGCAGTAACCAATTCTACTAAAGATGACGCATGAATTAGTTTTTCAAGGTCCTCCTGAGATATTAGTCCTTTAATCCTGGAGATGTTCTTTAGGTGATAGAAGACTGACCTTGTTACTGTCTTTATGTGCCTCTGAAGGTTTAGGTCTGAGTCCATCACTACACCCAGGTTTCGAGCCTGACTGGTGGTTTCTGGCTGTATTAACTGAAGCTGTGTGCTAACTCTTAAACGCTCTTCCTTTGGTCCAAAGATTATTACTTCAGTTTTGTTTTGATTCAGCTGAAGAAAATTTTACCCCATCCATGCATTGATTTCTTCTATGCATTTACCCAGCGCTTGAATGGGTTCATTGTCACCTGGTGACATCGTAACGTATAGCTGTGTGTCGTCTGCATAGTTATGATAACTTACATTGTTCTTTATTAAAATCTGAGTTAGGGGTAGCATGTAGATATTGAATAGGAGGGGCCCTAAGATGGACCCTTGGGGAACGCCACATGTGATTTTTGTAGTCTCTGATGTAAAGTTACCTACTGACACAAAAAAGTCCCTGTCCTTCAAGTAGGATTTAAACCAATCGACTGCTGTACCAGAAAGGCCGACCCAGTTTTCCAGGCGCTCTAATAAAATGGAGTGATCAACAGTGTCGAATGCTGCACTAAGGTCCAATAATACCAGCACTGTGGTTCTTCCACAGTCTGCATTTATACGGATGTCATTGAACACCTTGACAAGGGCAGTCTCTGTACTGTGGTGAGCACGGAAGCCTGACTGGAAGACATCGCAGCGGTTGGTCATTGTTAGGAAGTTGTTAAACTTGAAACACAGCAGGTGATTTTGTCTCTGTACGTTGGCTTTGTAGACCAACATTTTGACAGCAGTAGCTTCATTAAATTAATTATACATTTTAAAGTAGCTCAGGTTTACCAGCTCTGAACATGATGATTATATTTTTATAGACATGAATCATCAACCTGATGCTTATTATTTAATTGTTTTCTTGTAAATAAACTGCAGTTAAAACAATATGCATATTTAACCAGATCTTCTAGTCTAGCATTCTAATGTTCGCAAGAAGACTTTACTGTCCCAACTCGAGATTGATACCATGGCAATGGCAAGCGAGGATGACAGGTCAGGGGAGATTTATTATTATTAACCCCAACATCTGAGAATTAGTTATCCAGTCCTCCTGAGAAGTTTAAATGGGGTGAATACAGGAGTTGTAGACCTTCTTGTGAGTGCTGGAAACCATAAGTTTACACTCTCTGCCAAGGGTAAGTAATAAGGTAGCACTATTTATGATGCCTACTTGGACTATCACCGAGACCAATAAGCTGGTTTATGACAGTGATCCTTGAGATAAAGGTCACCACTAGTAAGGAGAAGTGTTCCCCATGGAAGCAGCAGCGAAGAGAAACATGGAGAGAAATTATCCACCTATAATAGCAGCAGTGGACCAATAAAATATTCCAGTATTTCCCAGGAAATACTGCAACCAGTCCATACCAGAGGCTCTAGAGGCCACCAAAAACACCTCACAGCTCTGGCTACTTCCCTCAAGAAGTACATTAGAGAAGCAGAAGCTATGAGTACAAAGTCCTGACTTGATTCTGACACAGAATCTGTTGAGGGAGATAAAGATTAGGGTGATTCCAACATAGAAAACGTGGAGCTCATCACCAAACAAAAATTGTCAAAATATCAGTGGAAACATGCAAAACACTTGTCAGTCGTTATAAAAGCATTTCATTGCTGTAATGCCAGTAAAGAAAGTTCCACTGATAATTAGGAAGATTAGAAATAATTTTCAGCCTGCTATTTAAAATGATTTTGATAAAAAATGTTAAACATTTTACTCTTTTTACTTTGTGTTATCTTTTGAGAGATGCCTCATTTCTTATTAAAAACCAACCTCTTGGTTGATTGAAAAAAAAAAAAAAATAAATCTGCCTGGGGTATAAATAATCGGGTACTTTACAATTTTCGCTCCCTGGTCTGCTTGTTAAATGGAAGGTATGCCAAAAGATCCCTTTATTGGGAACTTTGAATGACTTCCACTCTGAAACTAGTTTCCCAGTTTGGGAAGTTTTCAGGGCACATGGTACTGGCAAACCGAGAACACACTGGAGCAAGTATCACTTTTGGTCTGGGAATATCTGAATCGCCCAGAATGAGTTTTGGAGTTGGTATCACTGATGAGAAGGATGTCTGGGTTTCCTGCCTGGACCTGTTACCCCCATGTCCAAATCTTAGATAAATGAATGGATCGTTGTTTCCCTCCAGATCTGTTGATTTAGATTTCCCTGCACATGTAACTCCCTTATTTTTTCCACAAGTCGCAGCCCCTAATTTCTTCCTCACCGTTACTACAGCCTTGACACAGGCTTTTCATTAGTTCAAAGCTAACAGTCTTGTCAGGTTATAGCGTTGCTACTTGCTATTGCTAGCACCAAGCATGCTGCAGGACATTTATGGGCTATTGTAAATGTACTTTCTTGCACTTTCTTGATGAATTTTCATACATATAACTGGAATCAATCTTTAGTGGGAAGAAAAAATAACATGTAGATTTAATTTTTGGAAGTTGTTTCTGATGAAGGTTGTCAAAGTATCTTTTACACTAGATTTACATAGGTAATACAATCTTAGTAGAGACAGTTTCATACTGTAATATAGGTCAGGAACAATCAAGTGAAATACCAAAAAAATTAATTAGCACATTATGAAACAGGTCAGTGTTATAAGACACTTCAAACTGCGCCCCACACCCCCCACAAACCCCCAGTTTGAAAGGGAAGAATAACTTGGCTACTGCAGTATAGCTTGCTGCTTATACGCTGAGTACCATTGAGCATAATCAGCTATACACAATTCTATACACACTTCTTTTATTGCATGACCTTAATAAAATTTGAGAGTGTGTTCTGTCGGTTTGCTAGAATTATTTAATTTCGTGGACTTTTGAAGGAAGTAGCTCTAGGCAGAAGACATGGTTGCAAATTTGCATGATAAATTACAAAATGATTGCTGTGTCAGGAAAAAAAGGAATTAACCTACCCAAGAGAAATGACCGTATGATCAAAACAGTTTAAATATCCTGAAGAGTGCAGGATAATTTTATTTTATTGGTTTCATATACGTTTCCAAGAAGTTGAGCATTAGTTTAGGACTAAGCTTAGGTCTAAAAAGGCAATAACACATTTTAAAAAAATATGTGAAGAACAGATTTTGCAATTATGTGTTTCAGATTTTCTTAAGAGAGTAAGTCCATGTTCTCTAACTTTCAGCAAGACATTTTTCTAGTTCACATTTTAGGACTTTTCTGGCACCCTCTATGCATTTTGTCTGAATATTACTTGATATAGCATCTCTATTCCAACATATGCAGTTAACCAACATATGCTAATAAACAGGTATTAGCATACAATGTTTAAAAATATACAACTTTTTTTCTTGATGGCATGATTTCTTGAAGGAACTCAGTTAGGATTAGCAAAACAATGTTTGAATGACAAAATTATTTCTTTATAGGGACAAGACTGCTTACCAGTATAACACCACACAGCCATCCGCCTATTTACACAATCAGTGAATCAAATCAGTTAGCAGGTGGGAAGTAATTATGAACAGATTTCAGAATTTCTTTGATGTTCACAGAGTTTAAAGTTTTCTCTTTATTTATACATGGTGTCTATTTTACAACTACGCTGAACTCAATTCAGCCACTATCACCCAGCCAAAGTAAGTCCTGTGGAACGGCATCGGAAACACAAAAAGTTGTTGACAAAGGGCAAATAGAAAGGGTATCATTTGTGTTAAAATTAGAAGCATTACTTGCTGTCCATGTTAAATTTAGTAGCCAACTGTGTATTGCAGCGTTTGTATTCATGTGGCACATGACTGCAACAGAGAGGATAGAGTGCATGCAAAGGGAGAGAAGGGAAAGGAGGGGGAGACAGGATTAGAGGCTGAGGAAAATAATTCTGAAACGTGCACAGGAAACACCTCTATTTTTAGCACATCCTCGGAGAGCAAAGCAACGGCAGAAACTGAATGATTCCGGGTGAGGAGAGTGGGCAAAGGGTTGGGGGAGTAAATAAATAAATAAAACCTTGCATTATTTTTAGCTCCTCTGCATTTATATATTCACGAATCTGTTTAAATGTTGTTGTTTCTTGCCTTCAGCAAATCCCATCCTTGCTTTTGTAGCTGCTTGTCATAATTGGGCATGTCACAGAAAACGTGGTGTGGTAAAACGCTATCAGTTGTGGCAGGTTAAGGATTCACGTGTTGGAGCAAAAAAAAGAAAGGAAGAAAGTGTGTTTGGGTTTAGGCGATGCATGTGTGTGTGTGAGCTGCGCACATGTTTGAGAGTGACAGAGTTGGTGTGTTGCTCCGCGGTGAAACATACTGAAATGGCTTCCCTTCAGGGGTTTGTCAAAGTATGAAGCAAAACGTGACTGTGTAGTCAGTGTTTCACGAATGAATGGAAGGAAGCATGGGAGAGAGAGAGCAAAAGTAAAAGACTTTGAATGAGAGGACAGGTAAAAGAAGAATGAGGGGATAAGATGAATGACTCATGGTGTGAACGAAGGAAAAGAAAGGAAAAAAATCCTCAATTAGATGGTTTAGGGATGACAGTGGTTGCTCGCGAGTAGGTGGAAGCACTGGACTGTGGAGGCTGTCACGTGCAGAGCTTTTCGATTCGTCTGTTTCTGTGGCCCCGCTGAAGCTAAAAATAGAGTGAATATAAATAGAAACTGGTCTTGTTTTTTTCTGTTCTGACCAGACAAAATGGTCCCAGGGTCTTGGATCATATATTTATTGCACTAAAAATTATTCAAAAATGAGTTTTTCCTTCCCCTTAATTATTTTCCGAAATCCTGCATGTTTGTAGATTTTTTGGGCAACTTAATGGTTAAATAAATTATATGTGGAGCATATGTGGTATTTATGAACTACTATTCCATAAAATACTGTAATGGCAATTGCACTTAAGATATTTTAAACATGCCGTTCCAGTATGAAGTTTCAATAAACTCATCACTGTCATGAATGTCAAAGTTATTTTGGGCTTTTAATGATAGATTTGAACAGTTATTCATCAGAGAGGACCTACAGGGGTTGGACAATGAAACTGAAACACCTGTCATTTTAGTGTGGGAGGTTTCATGGCTAAAATGGACCAGCCTGGTAGCCAGTCTTTTTTATTCATTTTTTTATTTTTTGCACCCAGTAAAAAGGGGGAGTGTGAAGGTTAAAGTTAGCAGGGTAAGAGCACAGTTTTGTCAATATATTGAAATGCACACAACATTATGGGTGACATTTCCCCAGAGTTCAAAAGAGGAAAAACTGTTGGTGCACGTCCTGCTGGCGCACCCCTTGGACCAAGACAGCAAGTCTTTGTGATGTATCAAGAGCCACGGTATCCAGGGGAAATTTGCCAGCATACCCCCCCAAAAGGGGACGAACCACATCCAAAAAGGATTAACTGTGGAAGGCAAGAGGAAGCTGTCTGGAAAGGGGGAGACCCGGATTGTATCCCAAAAAAAAACATAAAGCCCCCGGCTGCCCAAATCACGGCCCCAGAATTAAATGTGCACCTCAACCCCTCCTGTTTTTCCCAAAAAAAGGTCCTTTTCGGGAGCTCCACAGGGTTAAAATTTTACCGGCCCCGGGCTCCTATAGCCAAAAACCTTTGGTTCCATTTCCCCCAATGCCAAAAAAACGTTTGGTTTCAATGGGAAAAGGAGCGTAAATCTTGGGCTGTGGACAATGTGAAACATGTATTGTTCTCTGATGAGTCCACCTTTACTGTTTTCCCCCACATCCGGGAGAGTTTATGGTGTGGAGAAAAGCCCCAAAGAAGCGTACCACCCAGACTGTTGCATGCCCGAGTGAAGCATGGGGTGGATCAGTGTTTTGGTTTGGGTATGCCATATCCCCATGGCATTCCCTTTTGGGGCCCCAATACTTGTGCTAGATGGGGTGCGTCACTGCCAAGGACTACCGAACCATTCTTGAGGACCATGTGCATCCAATAGGGTTCAAACATTGTATCCCTGAAGGCGATACTGGTGTAAAAAGATTGGTTTAATGAACATGAAAGTGAAGTTGAACATCTCCCATGGCCTGCACAGTCACCAGATCTAAATATTATTGAGCCCAATTTTGGGGGTTTGTTTTGGAGGAGCGAGTCAGGAAAAATTTTTTCCTCCACCAGTACCCGTAGTGACCTGGCCACTATCCTGACCAAGAAGAATGGCTTAAAATTCCCCTGACCCGGGCCCAGGACTTGTATATGTCATTCCCAAGACGAATTGATGCTGTATTGGCCACAAAAAGGAGGCCTTACACCATACTAATAAATAAATGTGGTCTAAAACCAGGTGTTTCAGTTTCATTGTCCAACCCCTGTACAGCTTCACTGATTTAAAACGTTCAGTGCACAAGTTTGATTGTGGATTTTGCTTTTAACCCTGGAGTGACAAAACAATACATACAGTCTCATATGAGGCCTAATAGTCTAGAAGACCAGTTACAATTAGGGACCCAATTAGATTGGGGTTACCACATTCAGCTTGTCAAACAAACTGGACCTTTTGAATCGTGTATTCCCTTCCTCTGCTAACGTGGTACTTAGAGTTCCAAGAATAGTTCTTCATACCAAAGAAACTTGTACTTTTCGTCTCCTGAGCTGCCATTTCTTCTAAGCATGTCATGGATTTTAGATATTGTAGGGAGAGCTTCTTTCACCTTTGTGCGGTACTGCTCTCGCGTATGGATAAATCCCACAACCTCCATATTTGCATTTATTAGCTTTAGAACTTTGTTCTTCTAAGTACTTAACAGGAGTTGCAATATTCTTTAATTTGACCAAATTTCTGTCAGAGCTTTTAACTCATCCAACCTCCTCATGTAGCCACAAGCCATTTTACCTTGTAATTGTGTTTTTGGACCACAATTCACTTTTTTGATCTGCACCAGATTGCGCGTTCACATCTGCTCAAACACACTGGATTTTGTGAGCAAATAAGCTAGAGTTTGATTCAGCAGGGCTGGTGTGAACACACCTGAAGACGTTGGCTTGTTAAGTCTCCAAGCTACTGTTCTTGGACAACAGTACTTCATGTTTCCTCCTCACTGAATAAATCACTACATAAATCCTCATTTTATAAACTCAGAATTTTGCTTTTTTTTAAAAGAACTTCAACATTAAATTAGCATGACCTCAGCCAATGGGAGAGAAGATGAGGCAGTGACGCTGTTCCAAAGACCGTCTCAGTCCCACCCCCTTTGTATTTACATTACCATCTGCATGTTGAGGAGGAAATGACAATACAGTGCCAAGCAATGTAAAAAAGACAGACGGAAATAAATGGGCCCAGAGAAATCTGTTGGGTAAAAAAATACGACAGGGATATGTTAGAGAAGAAAATATGTCAGTGGCTAAGAAATAGAAGGACAGAAAATAATTTGAAAAATTATTTTTTAGGGAAGAAAACACGTTTTAAATATATTTGGTTGGTAATAAATATGAAAGAAATAAAAGGTGTAGGTAAAATAAATCAGCACTTGTATTAAATAAACCAAGAAAAATATATGATTTAAAAATGTGTGGTTTAAATAAAAATACGGGTTTAAAATAGAAATGTATATTTATATCTGATTAATTGATCGATTATTGAATATGTCTCTTATTTTTGTCATTGTGTTGCATTTAATGAAATGTATAATTAAAAAAAAACACTATTTGCTAAAAACACCTAGTTAAAAGCAGTTGCTTAAAAGGTTTATAACAGTAAAAACAGTGCCAAATTCAGTATCCTCATATTAAAAGACAATGAAAACAACCAAAGCTCATCCTACCCCCTTGCATGCATGATCACAGTACCAAACTGGTTAATGAATCATTTATTATCTGTGTGACTTAACAGGTTTCCAGGCTGTCTGTTTATCTTAAGCGCTTATTAATGAGCTTAACTGATGATGGGATGAACAAGTTTCTGTATCAGTTGTGTTTACGCAGGAAACATCTTTTACTTCTTTCTGAATTTAGTCGGGCTAATGTGAGAAGTATCTGATAAAATGCTGTCTGCCTGTCTGAGGGTTGTCTGTAGTGATGGGACTTGCGGCTCTTTAAAGGGAACCGAATCTTCAGGATCCGTTCATTTCAGAGCTGTTTAGAGGAGCCGTTCAAATGATCCATTTTTGCAAATGTACGTATTTCGAAGAACAACCCATTTTATCTCCAATATAGAGTTAAATATATGAATTTCTGTAGACCTGGTATGAGTGGGTAAAAGTCACAAAATCATTGAATCATCTGTATTAGGTAAGATTGATATTTTTATTAAAAAAGCTGCAAAATAGTCCTTTACTACACGTGTGTGCATTGGTAGCATTTTAGTATTATTTGTAATATAGAATTAAAATAAAGAAAGCAATATGTAACACAATAGAAGATAAAAATGGGCTCTTTAGTTTCTTTGACAGAAACAAAGATCATATACAGTACAGCAACTGTAAGCATTAACCAAATAATGTGTGCAAATTTTTTGTTGTGCGATTCATTGTTCCATCGTCAAGCAAGGAGCTTATTGAAAGAAGGAAAACTTGGTCATCTTGACTCCTGTAACAAGTGGGTTGCTGGTTCGAACCCCCGCTCCGTCTTTCTCAGTCATTGTGTCCCTTGGGGAAGACATTTCCCCTGCCTTGCCTGCTGATGGTGGTCAGAGGGCCCAGTGGTGCTGATACAACTGTCAGTGTGTGAATGTGTATATGACTGGGTGGATGGATAATTGTAGTGTAAAGCACTTTGGAGTCCTCGAGCTTGATAAAGCACTATACAAGTGCAGGCCATATACAATTTTACCACTTTTACCTGCCGTTGTTCTTGTCTATAATGAACCTCTTCATTTGACTGCATTCATAGATTCTGGCTGTGAACAAAATATTATCAAGGCTTCACTCATATCTCAGTTAAACATCAACCTTTCTCTCCCTTCTCCCATCAAGGTGTCCTCCCTTGATTGAGAAGAGCTTCCACAAATCACCGAGCAAACAGTACCCCTAGAACTGGCCATTTCTGGCAATCCTCAAGAGCAGGTTTCCTTTTTTGTGCCCCCCTAGTTTTAGGGTTTAGTTGGTTAAATAAACAATCCTTAGTTCGACTGGTCCAGGATCAGAATGAAATCCTGTCTCTAGGCAGCTCTTCCAAAACTTTCTCCTCCGACTTAGGAGAAAGAGGCTGACCCACCTAATCTTTCTCATGTTCCTACCGAACACCACGACCTGAGGCAAGTTTTCAATAAATACAAAGCTTATTCTCTCCCACCACACAAACGATATGATTATGCCATCAATCTTTTACCCAGGGCTCCGCCCCCCACCAGCAGACTCTTTAACTGTTCTGGACCAGACTATCACGACCAGAGACAGAGAACCCAAATTCAGCCAAACACAAAGTGATAAGTAAAAAGGTTTATTCAGAAACTTAGGATCAGAGAGCAGAAGAACAAAGCAGTCAGCTTCCAGGGAAACCACTTTAGAACAGAGAGACTAGTTAGTGGCTGAATAAAACTCAGGATCTGCAAGGGGATTTTTAGATAAACCCAAAACCCTTCTCAGTCTGGTGATGAGGAACAGAACCCAGAGGAGGAAGAGATCCAGACAGTTAATGAGGAAGCGTCCAACAGACTGAAGTCGGATTGCGGAAAACTGATCCAAATCCTCCGGGGAACCAGCTGACGCTGTGACAGGAAACCCAAAGAGAGCTGTGATTGTCCCCCCCTTGACAAAAACCCCAGGCCAAAACTAGAGAGCCGGGCGGGCTCAGGCTGAATAAAACCAGTGGCTAGGCTGAGACGTAAATCCAGTGACAGAACCAGGGGGTCGAATACCAGGGCTAGAGGCGTCAGGGAAAAAGGGGAAGGCAGAGACAAAACCCAGAGGCAAAAACAGAGGCGAAATCCAAAAAATTCCCCAATCCGTCAGACAAGGGGAGCAAAGCAAGAGGGAATAACCCTTTTAAGGCAAGGCAAGGTCATGGAACGAGATCAGTCGGGACAGGAACGCTGGATAACTACTCACAAAAGTTTTTGAAAAATTTGCACCGCCTGTCCCCCCCCCCGGTCAGAGGGCTGTATATAACTGCAGCTCCACAGGTGTGTGGCATGACGGTGATTGCGCAGCAGCGCAGCAGCAGACAGGTGAAGCAGATGAGTTAATTGCATGAGTGAGAGCAGAGCAGGCAGACGGGCCAGAATCATAACACAGACAGAGAATCCATGGCAAAATATATCAATGAGTCATTAGCAGCTGGCATCATACGTCATTGCTCCTCTTCGCTCGGGACAGGATTTTTCTTTGTTTCAAATAAAGATGGATTCCTTTGCCCGTGTGTTGAAATTAGGGGTCTAAACCAGGTAACCATGAAGAACAGATATCCAATCCCCCTCATCACTTCTGCATCTGGAAAAATAGCCTACTGTTGTATAAAAAGACACTTCGCCAAGCCAAAACAGCTTATTTCTCATCATTAATAGAACAGAACAAGAATAATCCTAGGTTTCTCTTTAGTACAGTTGCTAAACTTACACAGAGTCATAGCTCTGTTGAGCCATCCATTCCCTTAGCTCTTAGCAAGTCATGAGTTTATAGGATTCTTTTTAAATAAAATGTTTTTTCTAAAAAAGAAAATCTTTTTGATATACTCCCCGAAAAATGATTACTTCATCCTCAGCAAAGGGACAACATTGAAAAAACGAAACCCTTTGTCTGGTTGGACTGCTTTTCCCTGTGGAGCTTCCTGAGTTATCAGAAATATTAGCTTCATCTAAAAACCTTTCAACTTGGTATGTTGGACCCCAATCCCCAAACAAATTATTTAAGGAAGTTTTTCCTCTGATTACCCAGCCCCATTTTAGGTATGATTAATTTTATCCTTTAGTAAATTGATATGTACCACAGGCTTTTTTAAAGGTAGCTGTAATTTAAAAACCTTTGCTTAAAAAACCCTTCACTTGATCGAGATGACTTAATAAATTTACAGGACCTAACCCAATCTTCCATTCTTATCTAAAATTCTTGAGAAAATAGTTGCTAATCAAAAATTGTGAGAATTTACACAGCAATGACCTGTTTGAAGAGTTTCAGTCAGGCTTCCGAGCTCATCATAGCACTGAAACAGCTCTGCTGAAAGTCACTAATGATATTCTTCTAGCCTCAGATAATGGAGGCTAATGGAGGATAATTGTGTCTGTGCTGGTTCTGTTAGATCTCAGTGCTGCATTTGATACAGTCGATCACAATATTCTCTTAGAAAGGCTGGAATATCCGTGGGGATCGGGGAAAAAGCGCTAGGCTGGTTTAAATTTTTTTCGCTGACAGATTCCATTTTGTTCATGTAAATGATAAATCATCTTAAACTCCAGGGTTAATTGTGGAGTACCACAGGGTTCAGTACTTGGGCAAATTCTCTTTACTATATATATGCTCCCAATAGGTAAAATTATCAGGCAGCATAGAATAAATTTTCACTGTTACGCTGATGATACTCAGCTTTACTTATCCATAAATCCTGATGAGCCCAACCAGTTAGATAGACTACAAGCATGTCTTGAAGACATAAAAACATTGATGACATTAAATTTTCTGCTTCTAAATTCAGACAAGACAAAAGTTGTCGTCTTTGGACCGGAGTCTTTAAAAAAGAAACTGCTTAGTCAATCACTTAACCTGGATGGCTTTAGGTTGATCTCCGGTAATAAAGTAAAAAACCTTGGTATTACTTTTGACCAGGACATGTCATTTAAATCCCATATTAAACAGGTTTCTAGGATTTCCTTCTTTCACCTCCGGAACATTGCCAAAATTAGAAATATCCTGTCCAGGAGTGATGCTGAAAAACTAGTCCATGCATTTGTTACTTCAAGGCTGGACTATTGTAATTCTTTACTATCAGGATGTCCACAAAATGCAGTTAAAAGCCTTCAGCTGATTCAAAATGCTGCAGCAAGAGTTCTGATGAAAATTAAAAAGAGAGATCATATTTCCCCTACTTTAGCTTCCCTTCATTGGCTCACTGTTAAATCCAGAATAGAATTTAAAATTCTCCTTCTCACATATAAAGCCCTTAATGATCTAGCTCCATCATACATCAGAGATCTGATTGTTCCATACGTTCCTAACAGAGCACTTCGTTCTCAGACTGCAGGTTTACTGGTGGTTCCTAAAGTCTCTAGAAGTAGAATGGGAGGCAGATCCTTTAGTTATCAGGCTCCCCTCCTGTGGAACCTGCTCCCAGTTTTAGTCCGTGAGGCAGACACCCTGTCTACTTTTAAGGCTAGGCTTAAAACTTTCCTTTTTGATAAAGCTTATAGTTAGAGTGGCTTAGGTTATCCTGAGCTATCTTCATTATTTTTTACCTCCGTCTTCTTCCCTCCCTGTTGGATGGACTAAGGGGGAGTGAGGTTTAGCCTAAACCGGCTCAGTTATGGTTGAGGTGCAAACACACCCTTCATTTCTGCTACCTGTATGACCCCCTCTCTTTTCCAATAGTTATAATCAATCTGAAAGACAGAGGTATCCCAATCGTTATGGTTTTTAGTATAACAATGGCCATCAGTGGGCTCTAGAAGGACAAACTGTCTACTTTTAAGGCTAGGCTTAAAACTTTCCTTTTTGATAAAGCTTATAGATGGAGTGGCTTAAGTTGTCCTGAGCTTTCTCTGTAGTTATGCTGCTATAGGCTTAGGCTGCTGGAGGACATAATGACCACTCTCACCCTCTTCGCTACATTCTCACACTGCTCTACAATTTTGCATTATTTGCTGTTATTTCAGCTTTTAACTTTGTTCTCTCTCTTTTCTCTTCCTAGAAGCTACACCTGGCCTGACTCTGTGTCTACCTGTGACACCTTTCTGGAGAGGGGCATCGTCCAAGCTTCTGCTGGCAACAACTTAATGCTCACCCTCTACAGATGATCCACATGGCCATGTCTTTCAGTGTTTAACCCTTTCTCTCTCCTAGACATGACGATTGACTGAGCTTTTGCTGTGACTCCTGGATCAGCGCTTCTTTGTTCTCTTTTTGTCTCTGCTCTGTTCTCTCTAACCCCCAGTCGGTCGTGGCAGATGGCCGCTCACACTGAGCCTGGTTCTGCTGGAGGTTTCTTCCTGTTAAAAGGGAGTTTTTCCTCTCCACTGTCGCTACATGCATGCTCAGTATGAGGGATTGCTGCAAAGTCAACGCCAGTGACTGTCCACTGTCTCTACATGCTCATCCGGGAGGAGTGACTGCTACAAATCTCTGACTCGATGCAATCTGTTGGGTTTCCTTAGATAGAAAAACTTTTTATCTAATTTGAATAAATAACTGAATCTGACTGCACTGTTCAATGGTTAGGATTAATTGGAATGTATGTACCTGAGTTTTGTGAAGTGCCTTGAGAAGACATGTGTTGTGAATTGGCGCTATATAAATAAACTGAATTGAATTGCACTTGAGCCAGTTCAGGGAGCAACTGTTTTCTCCAAACTTGACCTTTGTAATGCTTTCCACATAGTCCAAGCACGCCAAGGAGATGAGTGGAAGACAGCTTTGAAAACAGCACGTGGACATTCTAAGTACCTGGTGATGCCTTTTGGGCACACCAATGCACCAGCTGTCATCGAGGCCTTCATAAATGACACCTTCCAAGATTTCTTAAACATTTTCTTTGTGGTTTACCCTGATGACATCCGTATCTTGTCTAAGAACATTGATGATCACAGGAAATATGTCCGCCTGGTTCTTCAACGTCTATTGGAAAATCGCCTCTATGTTAAAGCAGAAAAGATTGTGAATTCCACCTTGCATCAGTTGGATTCCTGGGCCACATCTTTAACGGCGGACAGGTTTGTGCAGATCTGGATAAGATCAGAGCTGTCATTGAATGGCCTATTCCAGAGAACTGTAAGCAACTCCAGAGATTCCTTTGTTTCACTCATTTCTAAAGGAGGTTCATGAAAAACTACAGTCAGATTGTTTTGTCTCTGACCTCACTCACTTCCACCTTCTTCTGATTCCCTAAAGCAGATAGAGCCTTTAACAAACTCAAAGGACTTTTTACCAATGCACCTGTTCCATTCAGCCTGACCCCAAGAAACCCCCAAAAACAACCTGTTTGTTTTTTGATGCTTCTGACTCAGGGGTATGGGACATACTCCCCCCAATGATCCGATTCTGATCAGAAGCTCAATTCCTGTGCCTTCTTCTCCTGCTGGTTGACCCCATCTGAACGTAATTATGATGTAGGCGACAGGGAACTCCTCTGCATTAAGTTGGAGTTCAAGGCGACATTAGTTGGAAAGCACAGAACTCCCAGTGCAGGTTTGGAGTGACCATAAGAATTTGTCCCATCTACAGTCTGCTAAACACCTTAACCCCATGCAGTACCGTCGCTCGCTTTTCTTGTCCCACTTTCATTTTAAAATCACTTTCTGCCCAGGGTTTAAAAAAATAAAACCTAATGCACTCTCCCATTAGTTCTCCTGTGAAAATGAGAGCCCAGCTGAGCTCATCCTGCCACCACACTGCAGGGTTGGTTTTCTTACTTGGGAGATTGAGAGTGTGGTCAGACGTCCGCTTCAACACGAACCCGACCCAGGTACTGTTTTGCCCAATAGTACTTATGTTCCTGCATCCACTGGTTTCACACCGCCAAGTTCTCACGTCATCCCTGAGTCAGTTGGTCGCCCTCATCGACCATAAGTTCAGGTGGCTATCTCTGCATTATGATGTCAGGAACTATGTCCTTGCCTGTCTTGTCTGTTTCAGAATTAAAGCCAGCAACCAACCTTCATCTGGTCTTCTCCACCTTCTGTCCATACCTAAACATACCTGGTCCCACATCACATTGGATTTTGTCACAGACTGCCTCCTTCCAAGGGTATGACCACCATCCCAACCATAGTCGACTGTTTCTCCAAGGCCTGTCATCTCATCCCCCTAAGGAAACTACCCACATCATTTCAAACAGCTCAATTCCTCATAAAACATGTTTTTCGTCTACATAGAATCCCTTAGGATATTGTGTTAGACCAGGGCCCACAATTAATCTCTCAAGTCTGGAAGCAATTCTGTGCTTCCCTGGGTTGAATATGTGCACAACCCTCATGTTTCTTCAGCTACTGGTCTCTCTCCCTTGGCTATCAACCTCTCTTGGCTACACCCCCTCAGATAAAAGCAACATCTGCTCCTTATCACATTCGCCGTTGCAGACATCTGGTCCAACAACATTTCTGCGCTTCAACACACTGCCGAACACAATCGAAGGATGGCCGATAGCAAACAAACCCCATCTCCCCAATACTTCCCTGGTCAGAAGGCTCTTTACTCTTTTGGCTCTTTATTTGCAACATTCACCTCAAATCCATGTCATCTAAACCTTCTCCTTCTCAAGATTTATTGTCCCATATGTGATAATGTGATCATCATCATCAGTCCCACTGACGTTCGTTCGTCTTTGCCTTCCCCAGAACCTTCACATTCATCCCACTTTCCACATGTCCCGGATTAAATCAGTCCATTCCAGCACCCTGTTTAATTACTTTTAATTATTTGTTATTGATCACAAGTTATCTTGTTATTGCAAAACTTACGAATATTATCATACATTGCATGTTCTTTCAATATTGAGCTGCGCTAATTAAGTGAATATGATAAGCCAAGTTGCTGTACATTCATAAAAATCCAGTGTGCGAGCTTCCTCCTATGTTCAGGGTGTGAGTAGAGTTCAAGGTGTGGCCTTTATCAGTCACACACACACACACACACACACACACACACACACACACACACACACACACCCACACACACACGAACAAAAGTCACAACAGCAAAATTAATAAAACACAATGCTTTCTGTCATCCTTTCAGTTGAATTAATTTGTCCTTCTATACATTTCTTGACCTGTATTTTCCTATCCCCACTGTTTTATGTTTTGCATTACAAAACAAGAAACACTGAAGAAAGTCCTAAAAACTGTGATGAATGGCCTTTTATTCTGGTGTGGGCAAGACTTAATTATATTTGATTGGATTGGCTGCTACAAGAAATAAAGAAAGACAGCTGTAGCACTTGAGTTTGTAGTAATACGGTCATTAATCTGCATTCTATCCTTGAGCGAGACGTCCGTTTTATGTGTGACGATATTCATCAATGTGAACTCCTGAAGATGTTGGTGTTAATGTTGTTTATATAGTTGTCCTTCCACATACTTTTCAAGGACAATTTACCAAATGCTTCTGAGAAGCAAACCATCTGGCATGTCAAGTTAAGTTTTCTTTCCTTAGTTTTGGGTGTCTTGTTTGTCATTGCTTACCAAAAATATGACCACTTTTTTAATGAGTGCTACCAGAAAGTTTCTAAAGGCATCCAATAAACTGAAAACCTGAACAAATATCATTTGCTTTTATTTATGGTTACAAAACAAAACTGTCAGAGCTTCCAGTTCTTGTTACTTTTTGAAATTATTGCCTAACCCTAACCCTAACCCCTAACCCATAACCCCCCCTGCTGAACGGAATTTACTCGATAAGTAATTCTTACTTGGGTTGGATGTTTTTAATAATTTCTCTGTTTTTTTTGCTATTTTAATAGAACATATTAATCACTTGTATCTTGAGACTAAGATTTGGAGCTTGTTTATTTTATAAGACCTCTGTATACCTGAACTGCTGACACTCACATAACTGGTCTCCCAGCCAGTGCTGTGAAGCCTCTCCAGATAGTCCAGAACGCGGTGGCGGTGTAATGGCTGTCAACTACTTGAATTCTCTGGCAAAGGCTTATGTCACAACTCAGTCACCCTGGTTCTCAGGGAATTATCTAGCTAATGGTGCTTACCACGCTCAAGACAAATGAGAATCTTCAGGTGTCGTTCCATGTTGGTAGAATGACCTTCCGTGCGTTACAAAAACTAGGGCATCCCTGTCTGTCTTCAAAGAGTTGGAGTAGCTCTAACTCAAGTACCTACCCTGTTCTTCTTTACACCCCTTTTTTCTGCAGTTACCCCTATGCCTGTACTCTATTTCTACACTTTCACCGCTTTAAAGTCTGACAGAAACTGACAACCAGTCTTCGATTTAAGCTACTTACCACTAGCTTCTTCGCTTTTAATGAAAGTGTCTGCCGAATAATACTGAAAACAGATAAACAGTTACTCTTTTCTAACACAAAACTTTAAACTCTTAATCCTAAAACACTATATTGTCAAAAGTATAGAGCCTCTTCAATGTCTTTAATAACATTTCATTCCCTAAAGAAATTAGTTAATTCTATATCGGCCCATCTTTTGCAGCAAAAACAGTTTCAGCTTTATTCACTAAATGTGTGCACACAAATAAGGAATTTGACTTTGGTTCCAACTTTGCTCTCAGTAATAACATTTTGTATAATATAATTATATAAAAAGGAAAATAAAAATAAAAGTTTTTTGTAAACATTTATATATATAAGTTGTTTTTAGAAAGAGGGAGATAAGGTTTATTTACTGCAAATATGCATGGTATTGATCTGGACACTGACTGCTAAGTGTTCATCAGAGAGAGAGGCTGGGGAAAGAAACTCTCTCTGTAGCGGCTGGTTTTTGCAACTCGGCACCACAGAGCGTTTGGGCAACAGGCCTATAGTCAGAAGAAGTTAGGTTTCTTTCAGGTCTCTGTCTGTATATTAGAAGTTCATTTGAGAGGTTTGCACTGTTCAAATCCACAAGAACAAGGATGAGAGAGTCTGGGTGTTTTTTCTCCATGTTTGTTATCAGCTCAGTAAACAGTTTTTCTGCCTCTGATGTGCAGACTAATATTGAGACGCACAGTTAACACCAGCCAAAACGAACGAAGAGAACTCTCTTGGCGAATAAAAAGATTTACACTCTAAAAATTGACTCCCTGTGAGGACTACATGTCTTCTGTAAAACTAACAAGATGGTGCCAGTGTGAATTGTAGGTCGTTTGTCACTACTTATTTTATACATGATTTTGTTGTTTTTATTGTTTATTTTTCAATATACCAACTCCCTGCTAGCGTATGATTGCCAAACCTTTTTAAATTATGTTTTTTGTAAGGAATCATGGGCACTTTTCTGGCAGCTGCTCTCGACATCTTTGCTGCCACGGTGTGAATTTGTGCAATCTGAGGCCTCTGAGTCGGAATTCCCGGACATACAATGCAGTGCCGAAGGCTCTGGCTGGGATAGCCTTCATAAATAACAGATCACTGGCTAACAAAATGTTTATCTTTAATTATTTTTCATCACCCAGAACCTGGATTTCCTCTTTCTGACCGAGACTTGACTGCTAATTGTCAGGTGCAGCACTTTTACTGAACTTTTGCTGCCGAACTCCTGGTATTTTAACGCTCCACAAATGTCAGGCTGAGGAGGAATAGTGACTGGTTTTCAAAGTATTTATAAATGCAGACATAGCTGTCTGTCCACCTGCTTCACCAACTTTGATTTGGCCATATTTAAGGTGGCTCACTCTCATATGGTACTGTGTGCTGTGATTTATTGGCCTCTTGGTTATAATAAGGATTTTCTACATGAATTCTGAAGTTACACTAAAGTATGATCATATTGTTATTGGGCACTTTGACATTCATGTATGTTGCCCTGTCAAATCTGTGGCAAAGATTTCTTGGAGATTATTGACAACTTATTTAATCTGGTGTAGTTTGTTTGTGGTGCCATGCATGGACATGGACACATTTGGTTTTGTATTTTCTCATGGTTTACCTGTTTAAACCTGATGCTGTTTTCTGATCATGTGGAAGTTATGTTTGAGGTTCCTGTTGCTTGCAATACAGTGTTTAAGCTTAATTTTATGACTCAAGGCTCCCGCATCATTAACCCTTCCGCTGCTGCCCAGTTTTCCACAGTTTTTAATCATAACTTTATTTACCTGGAGATGGTGGATCATGACACAGAGGAGCTTAATTCCTGGTTCTAAACAGCCTGTCAGGCTTTAATGGATACTGAGGCTCCATTAAAGACCAGATTAATTCAACATAAACATGAGCCATGGCTAAGTGACTCCACTCGTCATATTCCTTTAATTTATATTATGTAGCTGTTTGCATTTACTTAGTAAATTGACTGAACTTATATAGCAATTTTCTATTAATACTGAGTACTCAAAACAGGTACTTCTACCTAGTTGCACTCACAAAAGTGTCCACATTCATACATTGATACGCAGATTAATAGGGAACATTGCGTTAATGTGAATTGTCCAGGGCCACATCTACATGTGGCAGAGAGGAAGCTCAGATTGAAATCTGACTACTCTTCTCATTTAGCCACACTCACTCCTGTTTACTTGTAGTACGTTTTCTCTGGTTTCTCTCATCAGTTTCCTTCAGTTGCCCAACTTTTTGTCACTTGCTGGTTGTTATGCATCACCCTCCTCAATATTAATACCCCTCCGTTTCGGTCATACATTGTTAGACTCTCCTGCTCCTATACTTCTTACCCTCCCTGTGTCTTGTTGGTTTGTATCCCAGTTTTTCTTTTTTGTGTGTGTCTCTGTGTTGTGTTACAACTTGTATGTTTGTCTTATCCATTTAAATCGTCAAAATGATCCTGCTTATTGTCTCCATGTGCTTGGTTCCTAGAACATAGTTTATAAAATCAAAGTTTAAATATAAAGGGAGTTTCTCTTTAGGTAAATATGCCATTCATTTTACTAATATCTTAAACTACTTTTTCCTAATTTAAAGAGTGTCTCATCAGACATCATTAAAATGGTAATTCTATGAATGATTCATTTTGTCTTGAAACAAAACTTTCCATCTTAAATTTTTTTTGAAAAAGCAATTCTAAAGTCAGCACCATTGAGAAATTGTTTTGATGCAAAGGTTCAAAATCTGCATAAAAGGTCAAAAGCCACTGGCAGTGTAATTTTTCTTTGTGAGGATATACATTGTTTAAAAGACTTGTGGAGCTGAAATCTTCAAGGATTTATGACCTTGAGAATCACAAAAACAATCATTGAAGAGATAGCTTTGAGAAATAAAAAAAACATCTCAAAATGGATTATATTATTTTAAATGGACTTGCAGGCTTAAATATTCAGCTGCCTAGAGGATAAGGAGATGCTCAAAATAGAGTCTACACCTTGATGTCACTCCAGATAGAAGACTTTTTTCAGTTTCTGAAAATCTGGGTTGCGCAATATTAAATAAATGCAGCAAATCCTCAATACCATTATTAAGAAGTGATTTTAATGGAATTGACTGGAACAGCCAAACAAAACTGAAGTAGCAAGGTTCAGAGACACTCGAAGTACTTAACAGAGGGTTAATCTGGAGCAAATATTTCTATTTGATGCCAATTTCAGGGAATACATTTAGTGACATCAACTTTCAACTTTTATTCATTAGCAAGAGTAAAGAAGAAGACTTGATAAAATAATGAAAAAGAAGATGAAGTTTTGCAAATAGAAAAAGAAGAAAGCGGATTAAACTTTTTATGTGCATGACTATTGATTGTAATTTAGTGTCATTTCATGTCGTGTGTTTAATTTGAGTAACACGTTTTAAATTTTGCTGTTAAAAATTATTTTGAAAGACATTATTGGTAAATATTGACAATGTATTGTAAGTTTAAAGAACCAAAATGCAGGGACATTGGATCTAGGTGAGCTTCATCAGGGGAATGTGGAACAGCTGTGGAGGAGAGGAAAACGCAGAGATTGAGAGAAGATAAATAATTATCACAGATAGAGCTGGACGGAACTAGACACAAAAGAAACTACAAACCTGGGGGGAAAAGACTAGCTGATCTAAGTAAATCAAAGAAGTAAAGAGAACGGCACAGCAAGCAGGTGTGAGCAATCAGGTTAAAATGAGAAACAGGTAAGGATAATTAAGGCAAGGGGCTGAGGAAGAATGATTAATTCAGAGGAGCAGAAAAGAGATGAATAAAACCCTAGGAAATTATAACAGAGAAAATTCAAAAGTACGAGGAAAACACAAGAATTAACTCAGAAATCAAACAGCAAAACAGGAGAAATGAAGAAAACAGAGACATGAAAGAAACCCAGAACTCAAACGTCTAAGGATCATGACAGAACACTAATGGCAATAATAATAAAAAAAAAATGTATAGACATTTTTAACAATAATAAAGAACTCAGAAATTATCAAAACACAAGCACAAATGAAAACCAAAACCCAGACCTTCAAGGATCATGACAGACGAGCCACTGACCAGAACCAAATAGGTTTACCTCATGAATTAGACTACAGTGTTACTGGATTAAATGCTGAATGACACACATGGCATTGGCAGTTGCTGATTTTGTCATTTAGCTTACTTAAAAGCATTTTAACGATTTTAGGCTATTTTTGAAAGTTAATTATACGGCTTTACATATTTACTTGAATATACTATACACTATTTTCCCCTTGAGTGTATGCTTTTGTGGTTGCAGCTTTCATATTGCTGTAAACTGTTAAGCCTTGCGAGATAGAGGACCCCGGAATGCAGACTAGCAGGCAGCATGACGGTAAGTGCAAAATGATTTAATAAAAAACAAAAATTCACTCAGAAGCGGCAGGAACAAAACAATAAACAGACAGGCAGGACAGCCTTGGCATGATCCACAGAACAAGACGTGAGCATGATTTGGCAAATGATTTCGCGATGAATGACAAAACAGGTGTGTATTTATGGAGTGAGACCAGGTGAAACAAGACAGATTAACTAGGTGCAGGTGAACCGAATAAACTTAATTGACAGGAGAGAACAAACGTGACTGGAGCAAAACAGGAATTCAAGAAAACAAACTAATACACTATGAAATTAAAACATAACCAGATACAAAAAACATAACTTGATAAGACATGAACAAAACAAAAACTAAAGCATGATTAGGAAAATAATAAACAGAAGCATTATTCAAAACCTTAACTGTGAAAAACATATAAAGAAAAAACCCGAAACCAAAAACCAAACAACCCCAAATCATAACAGTAAACAATTTATAATATTAAACTGCTCAGCCTCACTCAAAAGACAGTCCGTCACTCTCTGACATCTAATCAATAGATTATTCTTTGTAGACACAAAGTTCACTTCAAGTTCAAAGGTATTATTTCTTTCAAATCAAAAACAATTAAAAAAAATTGGCACATCATTATTGACGCCAGGATGTCACTTTATCATGTTAAAAGACAGCAGTTAAACAGAGTAAAGTAATTAAATGTAGAAGACGGGCTAACAGCAGTGACATCATCACTTCACCTTGTAATGCATTTAAGAAATACTTGATAAACATTACTTTGTCTTTTTTCTTAAAGTATATTACAGACCCAAAACAGGTAAAAACATGATTGTTGTCCTCGTAATATCTCAGTCAACTAGTGCTTATTTGTAATTTCAAAAACAATATAAACAATAAATTTAATGAAGTTGTTATGATTCTGGCACGTCTGCTCTAGCCTGTCTCTCTGGCTGCAATCAGCAGATGAGATGCACCTGGTGACTGCTGCAGTGCAGTGCAATCTGTGGCATTCCAAGCACCTGTGTCTTCCCTGATATATACTGACTCTGACAAGCAGACGGTGCCAGATTTTTGAAAGTCATCGTGGGAGTAGATATCCAGCGTTCCTGCCTGGCTGAGCGTTGTTTTGACCTTGCCTTGCCTCTTGGATTTTTGCCTCTGCCTGCCCCTTGTCGGACGTCTCTTGTTCCGATCATTGACCCTGTTTCTGTCCCTGGATTATTGAATCAGCCTAGCCCTTGGATTATTCAGCCAAAAGTCACCTGTCTCTCTCACCTGCGCTGTGGAGATCCCTGCCTCCTACCCACTGAGGTTTCCCCTCTGGGTTTTAACCCAAGACAAGAACAGTGATTCCTGGAAGCTGTGTGGAGTTTAACCTGAGTGACGTTTTCCTGTGGCTGAATAAACTTTTTAATCTTTCAGTTCTGTGTCTGGCTGAATCTTGGGTCCGCATTTTTCTAATTCGTAATAGAAGTTTCTGCAATAATTATTTGCAATCTATTGTTTGAAGTCAGTTTGGAGGTAGAAAAGTTCTCAAAAAATCAGTGTTTATTTTTTTTTTGACACCTCTTGGAAATTTTAACATTTTAAATATCCAGATTGCTGTGATTTGATGTGTTTGATTCATGATGTCAGATCATTAAAACAAAAATAAACGTGCAAATACTCCTCAGGATTTTTCTTGGTATGTTTAAACATTTTGTTAACAATCACGTGATCATCATACGTCAACTCCGTAATTTTGTCGTTTTTATACATAAATGATGCACAGGCTGAACTTGGTGTGAGATTTATTATAAAATTAATATAATTGTGCAGTTGGTAGCACTGTTGCCTTGCAGCAAGAAGGTCCTGGGTTTGACTCCAGGCTGGGAGTCTTTCTTTGCATGTTCTCCCTGTGCATGTGTGGGTTCTCTCCGGGGAATTCCGGCTTCCTCCCACAGTCCAAAAACATGACTGTTAGGTTTATTGGTGTGAATGGATGTGTGCATGGTTGTTTGTCCTGTTTGTCTCTCTGTTGCCCTGCGATGGACTGGTGACCTGTCCACGGTGTACCCTGCCTCTCGCCTGTAGACTGCTGAAGAAAGGCACCAGCTGCCCCATGATCCTATACGGAAGAAGCTGGTATAGAAAATGGACGGACGGACGGACGGACGGATGGATGGATGTGTTTTCTCACCCTCATTGGGCTCATCTCTGGGGCGTATGAGTCTGCCTTCAAGAGGGAGATTGACCATCTGGTGTCCTGGTGCAGCCAGAACAGTCTGGAGCTTAATGTTCTAAAAACAGTGGCGATGATCATGGACTTTAGAAAGAGCACAGGCCCACCCACCCCCATCATCCTGTGTGACTCACCAGTCACCATTGTGGACTCCTTTCCTGGGGACCTTCATCGCTCAGGATCTCAAGTGGGAGCTGAACATCACCTCCCTCATCAAGAAGGGTCAGCAGAAAATGTACTTCCTGCGGGAGCTGAAGAAGTTCAGCCTGCAAAAGACAATGATGGTGCGCTTTTACTCCGCCATCATTTAGTCCATCCTCACCACCTCCATCACCATCTGGTACGCTGCTGCCAGCATCAGGGACAAGGGCAGGATGCAGCGTATCAGTCGCTCTGCAGAGAGGGTGATTGACTACAATCTTCCTTCTCTTCAGGAACTGCATGGCTTCAGGACTCTGAGACGAGCAAGAAAGATTACAGCTGACCCCTCCCACCCTGGACACAAAATGTTTCAGAATCTCCCCTCTGGAAGGAGGCTGTGGTCCATCAAGACCAAAACCTCTCACCATAAAAACAGCTTCTTCCTGTCTGCAGCTATCCTCAGTAACAAGGCCCTAGTCCCACATTGACACTTTCTCCTTGCAAATAGTACAAATATCTCAGCACATGAAAATACTATTTCATTTAATTCTATGTTGTTGTTATTCTAAATGTTTAACATTTGCCACGATGCTCTATTTTTCTCATAACATTACTTCACAACTTTTTTTTGTTTTTAATTACATATTTCCAAATTCATTTATGTCAGCTGTATGTTTGTTTAGCACCTTACCACCAAAGCAAATTCCTCATACATGTGAAATATCTTGGAAATTTTTTTTTCTGGTTTTGATTCTGAGATGTTACTTTGAAATGAAACATTGCAAATCATAGATAGGTCTTAACCTCGTACTCTTACAAAACACAATAACAAATCAAGAACTGAATACCAGCAAGTATCTCAGGAAGAGGTTGAGAGACAGACGCAGCAAGAGAGAAGGGTTATGGAAAATCCTTTTCAAAAAAGTAAATATGCTTTTGGAAGAATTTAAAAGTAGTAGTGAGAGTGTGATGATTAGATAGAAGTCCTGAACACAAATGAAAATGAAAAAACTTTGTCTGGATTCCATCGCCTGCCATATTCAAATAACAAAACAGTGTCACAAAAAACAGTGAAAGATTTCTCTAGTATAATACTGCAAGGTATCAATTTCTGTACTGTGTGAAAAAAGGAATGCCAGACGTGACATTTAGAGATGATCAGGTTTCTCTTATTTCACTTGTTTCTCTTGTTTTTTCTCTTGTTTCTGTTTCACTTCTTGTTTGCAATACAGCATCCCTCCAATCAGTCGTGATGTAGGTTGATGTACTTTTCTGTATGTAGACATCCATGTCCCTTTGTGTCTAAACAAAGGAGGTAGCTGGGACTATGGCTGGATCACAACAGAACAATTCAATGTAAATTAATTCAAGACAAGACAAGATCGGGCAAATACAGAAAATTATTTATGAGTGGAAAATGTGGGCAAAACCAAATTCTGAAACACCGCACAAAGACAGGGCTGCTTTTAAAATAGCTCTATGAAAGCAAATAGCATCTGTTTGCCTATAGTTATATGAATCTTAGCCAGGGCTCCATATTTATGAAGAAAAAAATACCATCTTCTGAAGCCCAAAAACAGAGAAAAAAATGACCTAATGCGATGCAGGCTTTACAGTAAAGCCGGTCAGGGATTTCATGTATGGAGATTTCATTCTTTCTTCTAGGTTTGCTTGATAAACTTGCAAATAAATTCTTTGATTAAATAAATAGTCTTAAATTGGGGGGATTGGGATGATAGAAAACAAAGATCCTTTTTTATTTACTAATTAAAACGCACAGTTTATGGTTTTTATCTGCAAATGTACAGGAGGCATCATTTCACTTAGTTTTACAATCTGCTATATAACTTATTAATGTAGAAGCACCATTCCATCATATCTCCTCCAATTAGATGCAGATTTTAAAGTTTTGACAGGTCAGAACCAGGAGTTCTGTTTTAAAATAACAATAATTTAAAAAAAATTTTCATCTTTTTGATAACTGCTTTAAATATGATGATCTTTGATCAATGAATTTCATTTCCCTTTGAGAATAATAAAAGTTTTTTTGAATTAAATTAAATTGACTATGCTTGTTTATGAGTGAGGAAAGACAGCAAGCCAGTCGGTAATGGTTTACAGCAATCTTTTCTTCCTGATAATAACCACCCAGATGTTTGTCCGCCTGAATGTAATATTTCATGACTTTGTGTGTGAAAATAATCTTAAATGTTCTCTGAAATTCTCATGCTATTAAGCTACCTGCATCATTACAGATATACCTTGGGCTTTTAAAATAAAGCATTTTGTGCTCTGTTCATTAAGAAGCTAAACATTCTTTGTCATATATGTGCTACACTTTGCCTCTTTCATGATGTTGTAATTTATATTATGTCTTGGAACATGTTTAGTGCATTTAGAACATCTTTTTTAAATAATATAAAAATTATGTGATTCAAAGTGAGGATAATAAAGCCATTCAAACCCTAAATGATGTATTATAAAACAAAGGAGTGAACAATATGAACATAGGGATTAATAGGTGTTAAATACACCATTACAAAGACAAAATAAAAAGCTTTTTGTTTGATTCATTGAGAAATTCTATATTAAGACATGTTAATCTCCATTACTTTTCTTTGAATGCATATCTATATTTCAAAATTTCAAAATGTTTTAAGCTACTCACAAGTTTTTTTGCAAGTTGAATTAAATGTTTATTAAAGATTAAAAGACAATCATTAATAGAATATCATTGTCCCTCAGTGGGGAAATTCAGATTCACCAGCAGCAAAGTGACAGCCAAATGGCAGGATAACCTACAGGTATTTAGTGTTGTTGGCAGACTGGATGGGATGCATTTGATAAAAGTGTTAAAAAAGTGTGTTCTTTCTTAGGAGACTTGACTTGTACTTGGGAAACCACTTGTGAACATCACTGCTGACTGTAAACCTTGAAGATACAAAATAAAACATAATTTTGGAAGTAAATTATTAAACATTTTACTTTTAGTCTGAAGAAAAGCTTTCGTGTTTTTAAGAAAAACCCTGAAAATATGTCCATAGCATAATCTAATAGATCTAGTAGATGTTGTGCAGATCAGTAGATTCCTAAAGAGCTTCAGGCTGGAAAAGTTTGTAATATCATATATTTGATGTTGTTGTTAAATACGGAATCTATTTGTGGTCCTCAGATGTCGTGGACACTGTATTGACAGCTTTGAATACAGAGCATAGCATGAAACTGACTCCTTAAGTTTAGCATCTAGTATCCTCCCATTAAACATATACTCATATTGTGGTTGCTACTGGTAGTCTAAATGACACATCAATAGCATTATATAGTTAGTAGCTTTATGCACAGTTGGTAATAAATACATCAGATGAATCAGCAGAGAAAGGTTTTTTTTTACTTCTGTGTTGAACATTTAAAAGTAAAGCTAATGTCTCCTAATTTTTCTTTTCATCTAAATTAATGGCAACCAAAGTTGTGTGTTAGAATAAATTTCTAGTTAAAAAATCTCCATCCTACTGAATGCCTTGGGCAGACTGAAAATCAGACACAAAACTCCCTCCTCTAATTGTGCTGCGTGCTGTGGAACAGAAGCAATCATCTTTCCGATGACAGCATGCCTGTGGATATGAGCACCAGCATGGACATAGAAATTTGGGAGCTTGGGCATTCTAGGAATAAGAACATTAATGAATTTCATCTTATAAACTTTATAAAGGCCGTGCATAAATATTTTATCCATGCTAGGAATCCATTACAAAGTTAAAATCTTCCTGGAATCCGGGTGCACATGTCCTCCAGTGCACCGTTTTAAAGCAAAAAGCTTTTACTGCATCGGAAGAAGAGGTCCGTATAAATGTTACCTGTTGCAATGCTGTCCCCTTTGTGAGCAACGAGCAGGGCTGTCAGTGTGTCCTGGTCTATGACCTGCCCTTTCATATGGTTTTGTCTCAGGGGTATTTGATGTTGTAAACTGGGTTATGCAATGTCACTGGCTCACCCTCTTTCACTGTCACAGTAGCCACTACTTTTCTCCAACTCTAAAAAGATGGTTCCTTTCTTTAGTGCTGCCCTATCATCCCTCCCTGGGCTTCCTTTGAGCCTTTTTCATATGAAATGGTGTGTGTGTGTGTGTGTGTCTCTTTTTTTGTTTAAACACAGACATCCAATTTTCAATGTCTGATAGGGTGCAGTGAGGTGTTTCTGCCTTGATTCTCAAGTTTATTGATGGTAACGGTTTGGAGCCTGGCTGTTAGCATGATCCAAGCTCTTTGTCTTGAAAATAAAGGTTGGATGGCAGAAAGTGCATCTATTTGCTGCAGTCAAATATGTATCACAACTCTCCTGGATCTGGATCTGTTTGTTTCACTAAACACACTTGGTGCTCGTATACTTGTTAAGGTTTAAAGAAATTTCTTATAGATATTCAAAAGTTGTGAAAAATATTTAAATACTGTGGTGACACTTACACGTAATGTTGCACAATGGATGGATTGCCAGTGCTGGAAGACCTTGCAAATGATAGAAGTAGTAGGGAACATGTTTCAGGGATCACCAAGATTTCCTTGCCAATGACGATTACTGGCTAATATGCCTATTTAGACTTCTTAGAGCATTGCTCTTTGATTTATGTGCTGAACTGGATCCAGTATTGGAGAGACAGACCCACCAAAACCACACCATGCCTGTTCAATTATAGGTGTTAAACAGGGTTTCTGGCAACAGGCTCGTACTGGGGCAAATTAGTGGACAAGTATGTGCTTAACATATTCAACAATAAATTAAATCCCTGCCTGAAGCCACCTTTAGGTACAATAAATTTCTGTGAAATTATCTGTCTGGGATATTTTAGCCAGTGGTAGGCACAGTAATGCCTACTGTCCTGGATGGCATTGTTAATATGACCTGTCAATAAATCAGATTTTCTTACACTGTGGCTACCAAACATGGTATTTGTTTCACTCTCCACCTCACTCACCAACACCTTGATTTCTGCCTCAGTGAATTTGCGTTTCTTTGCTCTTTTCTCCATGGTTCCCATTGTTAACCATGAAATAACATTGATCAGCTGGTTCATTTAAACATTCAAACACACATTGACCATTTCTGGTTCAATGTTTGGAAATTTTTTGCTGGTGCATAAGCATTGTTTCATAAGTTTGGCTTTTCTTTGGCGTATGCCATTTTTGGCTTTTGGGCATATGTACACTTTTAGTATAAATCCTATGCAATGTATTATAAATATGACCCCAGCTCACCAGGCCTTCTTGTAGTATTTGGGTGGTGTCCTGTGAAGGGGTGGCATCTGGATGGTGTCCTGGTGTTCTGCCATCTGGGGATTCAGTGGTGCTCCTGGAGGACTTCATTGCCCAAGGTGGCAACGACAGCATTACCTGGAGGGGTGTGATTGGGAAGAATAGCCATCCTGATCTGAAACTGAATAAACATAAATTTTAAATTTTGGAGATCTTATAACAAGGATGGTGTGCAGTGTTATTTTTTCTGCCACGCAAAGTTATTTGTATGTAGGCCACAAGGTTCTGTTGGGTCTTATCTGACCACAGCACCTTTTTCCAAATGCTTTCTATGTGCACTGCATGCCTTGTGTCAAACTGCTACCTGGAATTCTTACTTTCATTTAACAACTTTTCTTTAAAAGCCAGATACTGGAGTTGAGCCCAGGTTTTGGAGTGTGCAACTGATAGACTGTCGAAACATTCTCCCACTGGAGGCATGGCATTCGGAAGCTCCTCCAGAGTCACCATGGACCTCTTGGCTGCTTAAGGCTGCTTACCTCTGATTAAAGTTTTCCTTGCCTGGGTTGTCAGTTTAGATCAGGGGGTTTTTCGCAATAGCTTCTACACTGAGCAAATTCAAGCCAGTTTTGCTTAATTTTCATTCCAATTTTGGATTCTTGTTTGTATGCACATTTTTGGATCATTACTGGAGTTCCTGCTTTAGCTGTACCTTTAGATTAGTTTTGGTTGTCATTTCAATATGTGTCATTGCTTGGAGGTTTGCTGTTTCTCCCAGCACAGTCTCAAGAGCATGGAGAAGATTTCAGAAAACAGACAGTTACTTTAGGAGAGCTGAACAGTGTCATCAGAGGTCTTTAACCCATGAGTAGGAGTGGTATTTGCTCCCTTGTGCAAGGAGGTGCAGGATAAATGCTGCCAAAGCCCTACAAAATGACGTGGGGGCAATACAAATGAGTACCATTTTGAGTTGTTGCAATGACATTTTCCAATTGGAAATGTGGATTGATCATTTTTATTTTCTTCAATTTTTATTTTCTTCAAAAGATGTGGCATCCTTTTGTTCGTAACAACGTTGTTACTAACAAAAAATTAAAGGAACATATCAGCTCTCAATGGGGGAAAAATCATGCTGGATATCCATGCTCAAATGGGTTGTGTATTTTGGTTTCTGTCACTCCCATCCTTCCATTATTCAGCGCCTGCTGGTCTGGCCCTCGCTGGTCTGTTAAATGAAGCTATGGTTCAATAGCATCTCCATAATGAACCTAATCATGTGCCAGTCCGGGATTGTTCTCAACAGTTTCAGATGTAGTCCACAATGCCACATAGGTGGCTGTCAGATCCAGGAATACTGCTCCAATGTTTTTGTTGTCAGAGTTCTTTTTCCCCCGTCCAATCTCAGTTTTAACTTAGTAAGTGCAGGATTTTTATTTGCTCAACACTTTTTTGCCATGACTCTGCCTACCTGACTCACAGCATTTGGATTCTCACCACAAACATCTTGACCTCTTCAAATGAGTCTCAAGGGCTTTCTCCTGAAGGTTTCTGCCCATGTGGTCTCTTGCCCTCTTTTTCAGTTTCATGTGGCTTCAGCATTCACCTCTTACTTCCACAGTTTGATATGATTTGAAACTGATACAAAGTGAACAAATAGATTTAATGCTTTCAATAGACCCAGCTATATTTAGCATAATACAATAGCAGTTACAATAGCAGTTAATTTCAATTCAATTCAAAAACACTTTATTAATCTCAAAGGGAAATGAAATATTGTTGTAGCTCATTATGTAGGTTTCTTCCAAGAGCTGTTCTAGATGCTGATTGCTGTGGGCAGGAAGGGTCTCCTGCAGCGCTCTGTCTTACAGCACATCTGAAGAAGCCTCTGACTGAAGATGCTGTTGTTGTAGGACAGTCTCATGAAGAGGATGCTCAGGGTTCTCCATAATGTTCTAATTTTATGAAGAATCCTTCTTTGCACAATGATCTCCAGAGGTTCTAGAGGAATCCCCAGAACAGAGCCAGCATTCTTTATCAGCTTGTTGAGCTTTTTTAGGTCCGTGGCTCTGATGCTGCTTCCCCAGCAGATGATGGCAGAAGATATCACACTCCCCACAACAGACTTATAGAAGATACGCAGCATCTTGCTGCAAACACCGAAGGACCTAAGCTTCCTCAAGAAGTACAGTCTGCTCTGTCCCTTCTTGTAGACGGCTTCACAGTTGCATCTCCACTCCAGTCTGTTGTCCAGGTGAACACAGACGTATTTATACTCCTCCACCACCTCCACCTCTTCTCCCATGATGGAAATAGTTTTTGACTTATTCCTCATCGGAGACGTTTTCTTGAGAAAAAGGTCTGACATACACATGGAAGTA
>JAHHUM010001048.1:0-38258 GCA_036173005.1 Crenichthys baileyi | reverse complement strand
TTAAAACTTTCCTTTTTGATAAAGCTTATAGTTAGAGTGGCTTAGGTTATCCTGAGCTATCTCTGTAGTTATGCTGCTATAGGCTTAGGCTGCTGGAGGACATAATGACCACTTTCACCCTCTTTGCTACATTCTCACACTACTCTTCAATTTTGCATTATTTGCTGTTATTTGAGCTTTTAACTTTGTTCTCTCTTTTCTCTCCCTAGAAGCTACACCTGGCCTGACTCTGTGTCTACCTGTGACACCTTTCTGGAGAGGGGCATCGTCCAAGCTTCTGCTGGCAACAACTTAATGCTCACCCTCTACCGATGATCCACATGGCCCTGTCTTTCAGTGTTTAACCCTTTCTCTCTCCTAGACATAGCTACTGACTGAGCTTCTACTGTAACTAACTCTATGTGCTCACTTCAGACTCTAACCTTGAAAACTGGCTCAGAGTTTATCTGTTCCTTCTTTCTAGGTGAAACGACTAAAGGAGCTACATCCATTAACATTTACTTTTCCTTCCCACAGAAAGTACTCCTGGATCAGTGCTTCTTTGTTCTCTTTGTGTCTCTGCTCTGTTCTCTCTAACCCCCAGTCGGTCGTGGCAGATGGCCGCTCACACTGAGCCTGGTTCTGGTTCTGCTGGAGGTTTCTTCCTGTTAAAAGGGAGTTTTTCCTCTCCACTGTCGCTACATGCATGCTCAGTATGAGGGATTGCTGCAAAGTCAACGCCAGTGACTGTCCACTGTCTCTACATGCTCATCCAGGAGGAGGGAATGCTGCAAGTCACTGACTGGATGCAATCTGCTGGGTTTCCTTAGATAGAAAAACTTTTTATCCAATTTGAATAAATAACTGAATCTGACTGCACTGTTCAATGATTAGGATTAATTGGAATGTATGAACCTGACTTTTGTGAAGTGCCTTGAGACGACATGTGTTGTGAATTGGTGCTATATAAATAAACTGAATTGAATTGAATTGAATATCGAATGGTTGCATATGTAACGATTCCATCATTTTTCTTCTTCTTGATTCAAACCAAACATTATCTACAATAATATCATGCATTTTTTAGATATATTTACTATATTTTGAAGCCAGAATGGTCATTTGTTAAATAAATAAAACCAAGCGTTCTCGAAGAGCAGAGTCCATAATTTATTGCTGCAGTTTCTCTAAAGCTGCTATGTTAGTCAGTCAGCACTAGGCAGTGCTATAGCTCTAGAAAGCACTGAAAATGGTTACATTAAAAAACAAGAAAAAAACTTGTGGATCAACGAACTTTGAAGACTGGGATGTAACGAACCTCTGAATAAATAGATTTGGTCTCCAATAAATAATGCAGAAGACATTTTGAGGCTGTTTAACAGCTCAGATTCCTTCACTGAATGTTCTGTTCTTGTTCATCTGTTTGCTTCCTTCCTGGCAGCTTCAGACACATTTTCTATCCTGCACCAAATGTTAGATGGGAAGGTCTGCAGAAAGCTGGTGGAGAAATGGTCTGCTGCCAGTTCTTCTTCTCAGGAGTTAGCAGAGACCAGACCACTGCTGAAATGATCAACAGATGAACTGATGAAATGACTCAACCCTGATCCAGAACCTTGAAGATGACTGTAATTCCTGAAGAACCGATTTTAAGGCAGAAATACTCATCAGAAATAGCAGTTCAGGTTGCATTTTCCTGTCATTCAGAGCTTCTCCTACATTGTTGTTACTGCGTGTCGGGATACTGTGATCAATGACATCACACTGAGATGGAGCAAACGTAAACCTGCAGATTTTTGGGATTTTCCATTTCCTGCTCAGTCAGCTGGTGAGAAAATATGAGCAGCAGTCTAACACACACACACATACACACACACACGATGAACGCATGAGTTAAAGCAGCTGTTGTGGACTGAATCATTCCGATTACTGTGGGAAATATTTCTACATCAAATGGTGTTTTTTGACAGTGACTTCATTCAGGAAACGGGTTTATCCGTCCACATGGGTGGAGCCCGATCTTCATCATTCAGCATCCTCATGTTGTTTCTGTATGTTCAAACCTACGTTGCATCCGAGTTACTGACATTCATACATTTTCAGTCATGTTAGAAAGAAAGTCCACCCTATGATCCAGCAGCTTTGTAGAACCTTCTCCAGCAGCAGTAACTCAGGATGATCTCTGACTTCATCTTCAGTTCACTGAGGTTTGCAGACATTAGTTTCTGCTCAGCTTTCTGAAGGTCCCACCACAGCCTTTCAGCCATTCTGTTTCATTGTTCTGACCCAGTTTGGACCAGGCCTTAGCTGTCAGGACAGATAGACTCACCTTTAACTCTAGAATACTTCGGTACAAAGAGGAGTTCATGGTGGATTTGATGGCAGCAAGAGAAGCCCAAACCATCATCCCTCCCCCACCGTGCTTGACAGCTGGTATGACATGTAGCTGAAATGCTGTCTGTTATGGTCAAACATCTCTAATTTGCTTTGTTCCAGAAGTCTTGTCCTATATTCAGATGCAGCTTTGCAGTCCTGCTGCCATCTCGTTTTAGAGACAAGAGACTTTCTCCTTCAACCCTTCCACACAGTCATACTGGCTCCTTGTTTTTCTAACTGTCCTGTCATGACCTTTAACCTGCTAACTGTAGGCCTGTAGAATCTGAGATCGAGTTCCTGAGTTTTTGGTCATTTCTCTGAGCTTAATGCTCTGACCTTAGGATGAATTTGCTGGGACGTCCACTCCAGGGAAGACTGGCAGCTGTCTGAGATGTTTTCCTCTTGGAATAATCTTTCTTTCTGTAAAATGATGGACTCAGAGAAATGGAAGATGACCTTCTCACCATTTCCAGACTGCTGGGTATAAAGGATTGCTGATGTCTTTTCAGTCTGGAATTGTGTGAAGACGCACCTGTCTGCTCCAGAACAACAAACTGACCAGACTGCTGCTTTTAACAAGGTTCTCACTCTGATGATGATCAGCTATTTTATTTTTTGGTTTTATCTTTGTTTTCTAAATACTAACGGTGTGGAATCTGTTTTTGTTCACTTGATCTTTATAAACCTGCTAAAGACTAGATCCTCCTCATTACGTCCAGGAGGGTGTACTTTCTTTTCTCCATGACTCTAGGTGTGTGTTACTGTGACAGCAGCTAAATGTAAAAAAAAATATGTGAACACACACCCTCCCCCACCGGAGCAGCATGCTGGAAAGCAGCTGCACCTGCAGTCTGACAAATGCGATCTTGTGTGTGTGTGCATCAGGTCACATTTTTCATACCTGCTTATGCGTAAAAGATTGTGGATGGGAATTGAATGGAGGATGAAAACGGAGAGAACAGAGGAAAGATGGATGACTGAAAAGTGGGTGGAGAGAGGGAGGTGTTCTCCATGAACATCTGGCCCCATGGCTTTGAAAAGGACTCCCCACTGCACACACACTCCCCTCTGGAGGAAACCTGTCCGACCAGGTGATGTGGCCGGAGATTAACCTGACAACACAAAAACAGATGCGTTTCCAATCTTTAGTGTCTTTTAAATGTTAATCTCTGCTTGAGGATCCATCTTTTTTAAGAATAATTAAATGACAATTTCATGCTCCCAACTTTGTGGGAACCATTTGGAGATGGTCCCTTCCTCTTCCAACATCACTGTGCACCAGAGCACACAGCAAGGTCCATGAAGGCATGGATGAGCGAGTTTGGTGTGGAGGAGCTTGATTGGCCTGACCTCAACCCGATAGAAAACCTTTGAGATGAATTAGAGCAGAGACTGAGAACCAGGCTTTTTTGTGCAACATCAGCCTCTGACCTCAAAAATCTGAGGAAGAATGGTCAGAATTCCCATGAACACGCTCCTAAACCTCCTGGACAGCCAGGGTCGACCAACGTCTTATTGAACCCTATAGGTTAAGGTTCTTAAGCCTTAAGTTCATATGTGAGTCAAGACAGGAGAGTGAATACTTTTGGCAATGCATTGCATATTTAGCTTATGTGGCTACAGAAGCAAAAACCCACAATCTGCTGTTGTGGACCTAAAAAGGTCAAAGTTCACCAGTCTCAAAGGTGAATCCTGTACAGCTAGGGCCGAAATTATTCATACATCTTTTAATTTGACCAACATGATTCTTCTGACTAGAAGTATTATTAAAGTTTTGGAGCTGCCCAGCCAGAGTCCTGACTGTAATTTAATATAGAATCTGTGAAGGGAGCTAAAGATTAGAGTTCCTACCTCAAAGCCTTGGATCTCACTACCAAAGTTAAATCACCAGAACCCCAGAGGAAACAGGAAGCATTTGATTACTGTGACACGTAACATTTTTTCCCACAGATCATTGAGAAGGAGATAAGTTATGACACCTCACTTCTTATGTAAATAAAAAACAGATAAATGATTCTAAACTGATGCTCCTTAAACGTTTTTTATCTTTTGCGAGAAGCCTGTCTCATTTCACCTTTAGCAAACAAACTCTTTGATTGAATAAAAAATCCTAAATATTTTTGGGCTGAACTGTCATGTCGCTTTATTAGTAGCATTAATTACAGTTTACAGTATACATTTATTTTTCATCAGTCTGGCCAATCTCCTGCTAACGTCCTGATATTCCATTCTATTATTATTTTTCAAACCAAAGGCAGAATATTTGAATTTGAATGAATTAACTCTTTATGCGTCTTTGATTTTGAGTACGGTTAAAGGGTCAGGTGTGGCCTGTAGGATGTAAAATGCCCGTGTTGAACTAGCCTGATGCTAATGTTGTATTTTAAAGGACGTTCGGGCAAATAAAAGTCAGACGCTGTTGATGGTTTGAATGCAATGGTTTGAAAATTAATTTCAATAATTGTAACTGAATTTAATTGTTTGAAACTGAATTCATTTGCTTTAAAAATGTATGTCGTATTAAAAATTCAGTTTTACTTTTACTTTCAGTTTTAAAATTCAGGTTTTTGTGTCACACATCCGGGTCCTTGAAGCCACAGATTAATCAAACACAGATTCACTGATTCATGAATGTCTTTCACTATTGCTGTGACCAAATTCTGTTTCTGATGGCCCAAGTTTCAGCCCATAGATGAAGTCCTGCCTCTCTGAGACAGGACTGTGTGAGGAATGGCAAATCTACCTGATCCTGTGCTGTCTTGCCATGGGGGGGTCCCACAAGGCGCTATTCTTGGGCCACTTATTTTTTCCTTGTACTGTACCTTTTACCATTGGGAACTGTTTTTCTATTAATCTGCTGACGATGACAAATCTTTTTCCACTCAGTCTGATGCTCACTCTATTCAGTCACTGAGACGGTCAGTTCTTGTCTCAGTGACATCAAATTGTAGATGGCTCTTAAGTCTTAGAATTTTAATCAGAATCAGAATCAGCTTTATTGCCAAGTTTGTACATACAAGCAAGGAATTTGACTCCGGTACACTTTGCGCTTTGGTTTTTGTTTTTGCACTACAGAATATACAGATCTACAATGTACAATATGCACATATATAAATAAATAAAAAGGTGCATTTGCAACATCTGTATGCTGTTGTTTTGTTCTCTATTGAATGTTCAACAGAGAAACAGCCTGGGGGAAGAAACTGTCTCTGTGGCGGCTGGTTTTAGTGAACAGCGCTCTGTAGCGTCGGCCTGAAGGCAGAACTCTAAACAGTTTGTGTGCAGGGTGTGTGGGGTCTGCAGAGATTTTAGCAGCTCTTTTCCTGACCCTTGACCTGTATAGGTCCTGGATGGAGGGAAGATCAGCCCTGATGATTCTCTCTGCAGACCTGATTATTCGTTGCAGTCTGGACCTGTCCTGTTTTGTGGATGAACCAAACCACACTGAGAGGGATGAAGACAGGACAGACTGAATGATGGCAGTGTAGAAGATGACCAGCAGCTCCTGTGGAAGGTTGTACTTCTTGAGTTGCCTCAGGAAGTACAGTCTCTGCTGGGCCTTCTTTCGAACAGTGTCTATGTGTGAAGACCATCTCAGGTCCTCAGAGATGATGGTTCCTAAGAACCTGAAGTGATCCACAGCCGACACGGTGTTGTTGAGGATGGTGAGGGGGGTGTATGGATGTGGTGTTTTCCAAAAGTCCACCACCATCTCCACAGTCTTGAGTGGGTTTAGTTCCAGGCAGTTCTGACTACACCAGTGGACCAGCCGATCCACCTCCTGTCTGTATGGAGACTCATCACCGTCCTGGATCTGTCCAATGACAGTGGTGTCATCTGCAAACTTAAGGAGTTTCACGGACGAGTCCGCTGAGGTGCAGTCATTTGTGTACAGGGAGAAGAGGAGTGGGGATAGAACACACACCTGGGGGGCACCAGTACTTATCGATCTGCTTCGGGAGAAGATGCTCCCCAGTCTCACCTGCTGCTGTCGGTCCGTCAGGAAGCTGTTGATCCACTGACAGGTGGAGGCTGGGACGTTGAGCTGGGTGAGCTTCTGGTGGAGGATGTCTGGTATGATGGTGTTGAAGGCCGAGCTGAAGTCTACAAACAGGATCCTGGCGTAGGTCCCTGGGTGGTCGAGGTGTTGCAGGATGAAGTGTAAACCTAAGTTAACAGCATCATCTGCCGACCTGTTTGCTCGGTAAGCAAACCGCAGGGCGTCCAGTAGAGGGCCTGTGACGTCTTTCAGGTGCTTCAACACCAGCCGCTCAAAGGATTTCATGACCACAGATGTCAGGGCTACAGGCCTGTAGTCATTTAATCCTAGGATGGTGGGTTTCTTGGGCACTGGGATGATGGTGGATCGTTTGAAGCAGGAGGGGACCTCACACTTCTCCAGTGACTTGTTGAAGATCCGGGTGAAGATTGGAGCGAGTTGATTTGCACAGGTTTTCAGGCATGATGGGGAGACGTTATCAGGTCCTCCAGCTTTCTTTGTTTTCATGCACTGAAAGAGCCTGTTTACATCATCCTCGGAGATCTTTAGTGCAGGCAGAGGATCTGAAGGTAGGGGGTTGGTTGCTTTACTGGTCAAACGTGTTCCTGAATGGGATGTGGAGGAGTTGGTTTGAGGTTTGAATGGCTTCTTGCCATCTGCAGTAGAAGCCATTCAGACGGTTAGCCAGGCGAGGACTTTGTTCAGGAAGGGTGGTGGGGCTTCTGTTGGCAGTCAGGTTTCTCAGACCAGTCCATACAGCCGAAGTGTCACCAGTAGAAAGGCTGTTTTTCAGCTTCTCACTGTAGCTTCTCTTGGCTGCCTTGATCTCCTTTGTAAATCTGTTCCTGGCCTGCCTGTACCGCGCCCAATCTCCACTGCTGTGAGCTTCTTCCTTGTCCCTGCGCAGATTCCTGAGGTGTGGAGTGAACCATGGCTTGTTGTTCCTAAAGGTGCAGAAGGTCTTGGTCTGCACACACATGTTCTCACAGAAACTGATGTATGATGTCACCACATCAGTTAGTTCGTTTAAATCAGTGGCTGAGGTTTCAAAAACAGTCCAGTCTGTGCATTCAAAGCAGGCCTGTAGCGTCTGCTTTGATTCCTCAGTCCACTTTTTAACAGTGTGAACCGTGGGTTTGGAAGCTCTTAGTTTCTGTCTGTAAGTTGGGATGAGGTGGATAAGGCAATGATCCGAAAGTCCCAGAGCAGCCCTGGTAACAGCATGGTATGAGTCCTTAAAAGCTGTGTAACAGTGGTCCAGTGTGTTTTTGTCTCTGGTGGAACACTTAATATGCTGTCTGTATTTTGGGAGCTCATTAGAGAGATCTGCGCTGTTAAAATCTCCCAGTATTATGATGAAAGAGTCAGGGTGTTTTTTCTCCACGTCTGTAATCAGCTCAGCAAGATGTTTTTCCGCGGCAGAAGTGCAGCCATGCGGAGGAAAATATGAGCCGATTATTATGAACGAGGAAAACTCTCTCGGTGAATAAAACGGTTTACAGATTATGGAGAATGACTCCAGATCCGGACTACATGTTTTCCCCAGCACTTTTATGTCTCTGCACGAAGCTTCGTTTATATAAAAGCAGATTCCGCCTCCTCGCTTCTTCCCTGATAGCTCCGCGCTGCGATCCGCTCTGAACAGCTGGAAGTCCGGTATCAGCAGTGCGCGGTCCGGGATGTTGTCACTCAGCCATGTCTCGGTGAAGCAGAGAACCGCTGATCTGCGGAGGTCCGAGTTTTTCATCCATCTTGTTGCTTAGAGAGCGGACATTTGCCAGGTGGATTGAAGGCAGTGGTGTGCGAAGTCCTCTTTTGCGGAGCTTTACCAGGGCGCCAGCACGCTTTCCCCTCCGGCGCTTCCGCCGCAGTATCCCGTATAGTGCCGCCGCTCCGCTTGCCAGAAGCTCAGTGAACCTCGGATCAATGAAGGATGGTGAAAAAATCCCAAGAGAGGACTCTCTGATGTTGAGAAGTTCCTCTCTACTGAATGAGACCACCGAATTGTGGCCCGAGACCACAGTACTGTGGCTCGAAAAACATATAAACACACAAACTACAAAAACAAAGAGAGAGCGAAGCTCCGAGGCTGCCATCGTCGGCGCCATCTTGGAACATAAACATGAACATAAACCAAAGAGATTTTAGTCAGTCTCAAATGTTCCACCAGATCCCCTTGTGCAGATCTCTCCACCCTGACCCCTTGTTTAAAATCTGTTGTCACAAACTGAGATGAATAGATGGTGCCCTTAGGTTTGATAACCATGTTAATGGAGATAAAATCCTTTTTTTCATCCTAGACGTCTCTCTAAGGTTAAACATCTCCTTTCTGGGCAGGACTTGGAATCTGTAGTCAAAGCTTCTCTAGCCTCCTGGTTAGATTATACCAACTCTGTTTTAACAGGAATTAGCGGCAGTCTGATTTTTATTGGATACAAAGAAACAATAGAACATCACTCTGGGGTTAGCCTCCTTCCACTGGCTGCCTATTTATTTCAGGATCAGTTTTAAAGTTCTTATGTTTTAGTCTCTTAATGGCCTTGTGCCAGCATATTTGTCCAACCTGCTGCACCCCTGCGCCCCATCTCATCACCTCAGGTCCGCTGACCAGATGCTGCTGGTGGTTTCTAAATCTCAGAGGAAACTGAGAGGTTTTCTGTTGTGGTCCTAAAGTACTGGACCAAGCTGCCTCTGCACATAATACGAGCTCCCTCAGTTTAAAACCCACTTTTACCGTTTGGCTTTTAACACAATGTGCGTCTGACATTGATTGTGCTGATTAGTCTGGTTTTATTGTGCCATGTTACAGTTTTTAGGATTCAAACTGTTTTTTTTTATCTCTGTCTTGTGTTTTACGTGCATCTCTTTGGTCAGCCATGTCTTGTTTTTTAGATGCTATGTAAATAAACACGGTATAATTCAATTCAATTCAGTTTATTTATATAGCGCCAATTCACAACACATGTCGTCTCAAGGCACTTCACAAAAGTCAGGTTCATACATTCCAATTAATCTTAATCATTGAACAGTGCAGTCAGATTCAGTTATTTATTCGAATTGGATAAAAAGTTTGTCTATCTAAGGAAACCCAGCAGATTGCATCCAGTCAGTGACTTGCAGCATTCCCTCCTCCTGGATGAGCATGTAGAGACAGTGGACAGTCACTGGCGTTGGCTTTGCAGCAATCCCTCATACTGAGCATGCATGTAGCGACAGTGGAGAGGAAAAACTCCCTTTTAACAGGAAGAAACCTCCAGCAGAACCAGAACCAGGCTCAGTGTGAGCGGCCATCTGCCACGACCGACTGGGGGTTAGAGAGAACAGAGCAGAGACACAAAGAGAACAAAGAAGCACTGATCCAGGAGTACTTTCTGTGGGAAGGAAAAGTAAATGTTAATGGATGTAGCTCCTTTAGTCGTTTCACCTAGAAAGAAGGAACAGATAAACTCTGAGCCAGTTTTCAAGGTTAGAGTCTGAAGTGAGCACATAGAGTTAGTTACAGTAGAAGCTCAGTCAGTAGCTATGTCTAGGAGAGAGAAAGGGTTAAACACTGAAAGACAGGGCCATGTGGATCATCGGTAGAGGGTGAGCATTAAGTTGTTGCCAGCAGAAGCTTGGACGATGCCCCTCTCCAGAAAGGTGTCACAGGTAGACACAGAGTCAGGCCAGGTGTAGCTTCTAGGGAGAGAAAAGAGAGAACAAAGTTAAAAGCTCAAATAACAGCAAATAATGCAAAATTGAAGAGTAGTGTGAGAATGTAGCAAAGAGGGTGAAAGTGGTCATTATGTCCTCCAGCAGCCTAAGCCTATAGCAGCATAACTACAGAGATAGCTCAGGATAACCTAAGCCACTCTAACTATAAGCTTTATCAAAAAGGAAAGTTTTAAACCTAGCCTTAAAAGTAGACAGTTTGTCCATCTAGAGCCCATTGATGGTCATTGTTATACTAAAAACCACAACAATTGGGATACCTCTCTCTGTCAGACTGATTATAACCATTGGAAAAGAGAGAGGGTCATACAAGTAGCAGAAATGGAGGGTGTGTTTGCACCTCAACCATAAGTGAGCTGGTTTAGACTAAACTGACTCCCCCTTACTCCATCCAACAGGGAGGGAAGAAGACGGAGGTAAAATAAGGAAGATAGCTCAGGATAACCTAAGCCACTCTAACTATAAGCTTTATCAAAAAGGAAAGTTTTAAGCCTAGCCTTAAAAGTAGACAGGGTGTCCGCCTCACGGACTAAAACTGGGAGCTGGTTCCACAGGAGAGGAGCCTGATAACTAAAGGATCTGCCTCCCATTCTACTTCTAGAGACTCTAGGAACCACCAGTAAACCTGCAGTCTGAGAACGAAGTGCTCTGTTAGGAACATATGGACCAATCAGATCTCTGATGTATGATGGAGCTAGATCATTAAGGGCTTTATATGTGAGGAGGAGAATTTTAAATTCTATTCTAGTATTTACTATTGTTACATTTACACCTGAATAAATGCAGTTTAATCCAAATACAGGTCTGGTTTTAGTATTTAGACCTATGTATCTCTAGCTTCTGACATGAAAGATGTACAGGGGTTGGACAATGAAACTGAAACACCTGGTTTTAAACCACAATCATTTATTAGTATGGTGTAGGGCCTCCTTTTGCGGCCAATACAGCGTCAATTCGTCTTGGGAATGACATATTCAAGTCCTGCACAGTGGTCAGAGGGATTTTAAGCCAGTTCTTCTTGCAGGATAGTGGCCAGGTCACTACGTGATACTGGTGGAGGAAAACGTTTCCTGACTCGCTCCTCCAAAACACCCCAAAGTGGCTCAATAATATTTAGATCTGGTGACTGTGCAGGCCATGGGAGATGTTCAACTTCACTTTCATGTTCATCAAACCAATCTTTCACCAGTCTGGCTGTGTGTATTGGTGCATTGTCATCCTGATACACGGCACCGCCTTCAGGATACAATGTTTGAACCATTGGATGCACATGGTCCTCAAGAATGGTTCGGTAGTCCTTGGCAGTGACGCGCCCATCTAGCACAAGTATTGGGCCAAGGGAATGCCATGATATGGCAGCCAAACCATCACTGATCCACCCCCATGCTTCACTCTGGGCATGCAACAGTCTGGGTGGTACGCTTCTTTGGGGCTTCTCCACACCGTAACTCTCCCGGATGTGGGGAAAACAGTAAAGGTGGACTAGTCAGAGAACAATACATGTTTCACATTGTCCACAGCCCAAGATTTACGCTCCTTGCACCATTGAAACCGACGTTTGGCATTGGCATGAGTGACCAAAGGTTTGGCTATAGCAGCCCGGCCGTGTATATTGATCCTGTGGAGCTCCCGACGGACAGTTCTGGTGGAAACAGGAGAGTTGAGGTGCACATTTAATTCTGCCGTGATTTGGGCAGCCGTGGTTTTATGTTTTGTGGATACAATCCGGGTTAGCGCCCGAACATCCCTTTCAGACAGCTTCCTCTTGCGTCCACAGTTAATCCTGTTGGATGTGGTTCGTCCTTCTTGGTGGTATGCTGACATTACCCTGGATACCGTGGCTCTTGATACATCACAAAGACTTGCTGTCTTGGTCACAGATGCGCCAGCAAGACGTGCACCAACAATTTGTCCTCTTTTGAACTCTGGTTATCACCCATAACGTTGTGTGCATTTCAATATTTTGAGCAAAACTGTGCTCTTACTCTGCTAATTGAACCTTCACACTCTGCTCTTACTGGTGCAATGTGCAATCAATGAAGACTGGCTACCAGGCTGGTCCAATTTAGCCATGAAACCTCCCACAGTAAAATGACAGGTGTTTCAGTTTCATTGTCCAACCCCTGTAGTTATATCAATATCTTTAAAATCAAGTATCTCATTTCCTCCTTTTTTCTTTAACACAATAACATTTAACTAAAGAAGGCTAATAAAAGCAGCGGTCAGGTGGGCTCGGAAACTTTCTTCTCGTTCTCCTGGTTCTGTCTCTCTGATGGACTAATTATTGTCGTTGTTCTGCCAGTCGCGCTGCTCGCTGCCAAATGGAATTAAAAACCAATTATTGATAAATGAAGAGTGGCTCTAGCTGTGTGTGTGTGTGTGTGCACGCGTGCATCTGGAACCGAGCCTAGACCACAACACTACATCTGTCATCCGAATGCCATGACGCCTACTCATGTGTGGCGCAGCATCCTGTGCATTCAACACACATCTGCATGGTACCACCTTCACTACAGGAGTGTTTGTGTGTGTGTGTGCACATGTGTGTTGGGCTCAAATATGTCTTGGCATCTGCGCTTTTAGATGTGTGTGTGATGCATGTCTGTGAGGCTGCAGCACATGTACATGCATGCAGGTGTGAGTGCAGATGCTTGTGAATGAGTGAAGGGTGATTTAAGTGCATGTTTGTTGTGCATTTTCTGTTTGTGTGACAGATTGACGTGTGCACAGATGGAGGATGATGAACATATGAATTTTACTTCACACTTTAAATGTCGACAACACCGTTGGAGCACATGTCAGTAGATTTTTAGTTTCAAAACTGGAGAGTTTTAGCTCCAATGATGGAAGAAGCTCCAGCAGTGTTACCTGCCAACGTCCTCTGAGCTCGCTGTACCTGCTAGACTCCTAATGCAAAGGAATGAATTCCATGAAGAGCTCGCCATCAACTCTACAGAAGTCTGATAATACCCATCAGTTTGATTCAGGTGTGTTGAAGCATCTAAAACTTGCTGAGATGTGTGGGCTGAGCGCCAGAGATGGGAGACAATAGAAAGTTCCTTAAGATTTTTAACATTATTTTCATGCTACTTTCTATGAATAGATGCATGTGCATTTCTGCAGATGTTGAATGAGTGAAGTTGAGGTATTTTTAAAGAACTGAATGCAAATCTGAAGAAGGTGCGAGAAAGAAAGGCTTGGAAATTTTTTTTAAATATTCAAAAGAGTCACTCAGTCATTTTCGACAACTTCTTCCATAGTGGGTCGCGGGGGAGCTGGTGCTTATCTCCAGCAGTCTATGGGGGAGAGGCGGGGTCCACCCTGGACAGGTTGCCAGTCCATCACAGGGCAATATTCAAAACAACTTCTTCTTAATTTAGTTTTTGTAACTTTAAAATATTGGCTAAAAAAAGCAAAAAGATATTTAGAAAATAAACCTCACTGTCACAAAAAGTACAAAAACTAAAGTCTTTAAAAAACAAAGACTTTATGTTAGAATATAATTATAAAGCTAAAATTGTCTCTAGATTAAATTAATTTATCTGGTGAGAAGATTTCTTAAACAGATATCAAAATCAGTTTTAATATACTCAGACAAAATATTGAATGACTAACTAAGGCAACACTGAGACAAAATCAGTCATTTGAATTAATTCACTCATTTGCCTATATTATACATACATATCTTTTACTACAACAACATTGCCCTTTTTTTCCTTTTTTATGTCACACATAACTAATATTTCTGTTTGCTTTCATTATTTCCACATCTCTCATATGTCTGTTATTCAATTACATTTCATTAGTTGCCAACTTCATTATGATTTGTTGACATTTTATTGGTTTATTCTTGAAATTTTCTCTAGTGTCATTTTTCTTTCTTTTTTTTTTTTTTTTGGCTTATCGGCCTTTTCATGAACCTTTTTGATGTTAAACCAGGTATCAATAATTTGAAATTCACAATCATTGTACCATGACTTCATTGTTCCACAGTTGTTTTCGGTCTCTGCATTGACACCATGTTAAACGTTTACATACTGTTTGCAGCTATGGTATCATTGTCTCAATGGCTTTAACATTCTTGTTTACATCTCTATACAAACAAAAACTGTCTGGTTGTTATTCTCTTGCCAGACAGCAGGGGGCTATCAACAAACAATGAAAACGACTTAATATGGTGGAAAATGTAACCATCTTGGTGTAGTCTCTGATTTAAATCTCAGATTTTAAGAACGCAAAGGGAGCGAAATTTGTACATGCTGGTTATAGTCCATTCCTCACTGAGTAAAACATTTAATGAGTTTTTCTTCCCATTTTGACCTAAAAAGGTTCTCAAGTCATCTGCATGTCTGGGAATACGGTTTAAGGGTTTTAAGTTTTCATTCATTGAATACAACTTCTTTGAAGTCTCTGGTGCATTTAATGAGGTTTTTTCTGGATACTTCAATACCAGAGATGTTTGCAAGTAATTGTTTCTAAGTCAAGTGTGAAGTCTTTGAGGGGCAAGTCAAGTCAATACATTAGAGCAAAGTCTAAGCCGAGTCTAAAGTATTTTATGACTCGAATCCGAGTCTCTGTCCTTCCACCGTTCAAAAACAAAACCATGTTAGGAGAACTGGTGAATCTTAATCAACCATATATTTTTAGAAATAGTGTTAAGTTGAATAGCAGTATGAAAGTAGTAATTAATTGTTGCCTGTTACTCTGGTACTTCCTCCCAAACTCCGAAAACAAGAATGTTAAATGAAGTGTTGACTCTAAATTGACCTTATAAGTGAGAGCTTATTCTGATAACCTGATGACACTCACACTTATGGTATATTTCAGTGGGAATCATCCAACTCATGCACAGTAAATTCTAATTAATCCCAGCTATAATACTGCAAATCCATCAGCTGATCCCTATCTGTGGAAACTGGGCTGTTATTAGATCTGTTGCTAAGAAAAGTGCATTTCCATACATTTCTGTGTGGGTTGAGGAAACTGAGGCAGTTTCCAGAAAACAGTTTTGTAATTACATCTACAAGGGGGTGAAACTCGTTATCTGTGTTAGGGAGCAGCCAACGGCAAACGCTTTGAAATGTGGCTCTTCTTCACCGCGGCAACGCCAAAACACTGGTAACAACAGCTGATAAACCAGCCGGCTGTAATTGCATTTATTAGCATTTCTAAATAATGCAGCTGAAACGTGAATTTATTTGCTGTGGAGTTTGGCTGCGAGGTGTAAACGGCATTGCTGCAGTTGGAGCTTTTTTAAAAAAATATTTCCTGCTTCTTTACAATTTCTGTTTTTTTTTTTTTTAATAAGGCATGTTATCAAATTTTTGGTTTAATTATTATTTCCGATCGACACCAAGAAGGGTCTGATGTCCTTAAACGACTGAAAGCATACTTTGCTCAGACTGCTCTATTTCTGTCTGATTTCTGTGGATCTAAAACCAGAATGTTTTCAACAGAAGGGAGTGAAAGTACACTAAGTACACCCAGTGAGCAGCATGTTGAACCACCTTTAACTTAAATGATTTTCTTCATTGCGTTATCAGTCCTTCACATCGTTGTCGAGGAACTATGGTCCACTGTTCTTCCAACGTTGCTTCAGTTCATCAAGGTTTCTGCAAAGGTGTCTGAAGGTCCCACCACAGAATTTCAATCAGGTCTGGACTTTGACTGGTCCATTGTAACTCTATCCTTTATCTTTTTTAAATGATTCTATTTTAGATGATCTGATGTGTCTGGGATTATTTTCCTGTTGATGACCCAGTTTGGAGATAACCTTCAGCTCTCTGACAGATGGACTTATGTTAGAATACTTCGGTTTACAGAAGTATTTATGGTCAACTCAATGACTGAAACATTATCAGGTCCCAAATCATCATTCCTCCACCACCGTACTTGACAGTTTTTATGAGGTGTTTGTTCTAAATGCTGTATTTGTATTTCTCCAAACATGGTGCGGAGCGTTTTTGCCGAACATCTCTACTTTGGTCTTATCTCTCTGAAGGATTTTGCTCTAGAACTTAAGTTTCCAAAAGGGTGGACCACGGTCCAGATCTGGACCCAAACAAAGTCTTGTCTGAGCACGGATGTATTGTGATTAAATATTTATTAACCATGCATCTTTTACTGGATGTACCTTCATAAACTTGACTGTGTGGCTTTTTTAGACTTTAGGATTCTTGCAGTAACACATTAATTGACTGAATCATTTTTTTGAAGTGGACCTTGATAAAAGAGGAGTCCCCAGGAGTCCCCAGAACACAGCCAGCCTTCTTTATCAGCTTGTTGAGCTTTTTTACGTCACTGGTTCTGATGCTGCTACCCCAGCAGATGATGGCAGAAGAGGTCACACTCTCCACAACAGACTTATAGAAGAAGGTTTGTCACATTTGTATGTAAGTGTGTTGCTTTTTGTGTGCTCCCAGTTTGAACATAGTGTGTAAAATGGGATGAAGGTTTGAATTCATTGTTCTGCTGCATCAGGAACTGGTTAGTTACTTTCCATCAATTTCTGTTTTTCATACTTAAGGATCAACTGACTATGTGGGAATGAAATTTAAATGTTCTATGAGTAAGAAAGTAGATTTTACTTCATTTTGAAGTATATGGCATGCTGACGTGTGTTAATCATTGTAGACAGGACATCTGCACAGTTTTGCATGAGATTAAGTAATATTTCTGGTTCATTGCTGTGTTATTTGAGCTTCTGCTTAGTAGCACATATCTGGTCTATGTGGTATCAGAACTGTGGTGGTCATGGTGCAGAAGTTCTCCACATCTCCAACAAATCAGTGTATTTTTACGCCATTAAAACACAAGGCAGATAAGCTGTAGTGGGCACAGGTTGTACTTCAATATTTTTATACAATACTATAAGTGTTTTCCACATCTGATAATGACATTCACAATAAAAAAGCATGAATGCGTGAATGTGTCTGCATTCTCCTGCAGGTCTCCTTCGATCAGAACGTCACTGTGTGGAAAAACTGAAGTGAAAGCAGCGTGGAGCACAAACACGACGTTCAGAGCAAAGTGGCCAGTTGATAAAGCAGAACAACAAACTTAAGTTTTATCTGCGCATGCTTAACTGGAACCACATAAGAAATGAAGCGACTTACAAAGGAGCAAGCTAGCATTAGGCCACCCAATTCTTTTAAAGCTTTAGTAGAAAGAGAGACAAAACATCAACACTGACAAACCAATAACAAGTAAAAAACAAAGATATAGAACAGAATGTAACAGCCGCAGCACATAATAAATCCAGATTTCATTAGCCAGGACCATGCCACAATGATATGAGTTCAAAGGTCAGTTGATGGAAACAATCGATGGGAAGGAAATGTTGACCCATGTTGTTTGAAAATGATACCAGCTAATTTAATAGAGGGCTGCTCGTCATCCAGCCAGAAGTTTCAATTATTACCGTCTCCGTGCAGACTGCTCCAGTATGCTCATGTTTTCAATTAAATCAGGTGTTTTCCTGTCTCTAAACAGATAATTAATGAAGGACAGGTTAGAACACGTGAAATGTCTCCACATTTCCCCATTTATTTCCTTCCAGTTGAGTCTAATTTTGCTCACCCAGTTTTCCGACTTCTGTTGAATGAACAGTGTGGGACATCCACTCCTGGGAAGATTGTCAGCTGTCTGAGATGTTTTTCTCAGGGAATAATCTTCTGTCTGCAGAATGATGGCCTGAATACGGTTTGTAGATGACCTTTTAACCCTTCCCAGACTGATGGGCAGCAGCAGTTTCTCTATGGCCATTGCTGATGGTTTTCCACCTTGGCATTGTCCTGACACTTACCTGTATGCTCCAGAGCAACAAACTGCCACATTCTGTAAATATTCTCCTTTTTATTTTGTTTTTTTTCCTGCAACTCTGCGATTTGGATCGTTTTCCCACACTCTCCTTGCTTCCACCTCTCTCATGTGTGACAGGGGTGAGGAAGTTAGCGTTGGTTTAATTAATACCACAGAATATCTGCGCTCTGCTCCCCTCTCCAGATACGGACATTAATCAGAGGTATTTTCGGGGGAAGTGAGGCGGCGCAGGTGCAAATCGTCGGGGGCAGAGAGGGAGCGTTGGATGATGCATGGAAATACACGACGAAACCTGATCTGGCCGTCCAATCATCATCCATCAAGTTCCGCTCGCTGGGCCGAACAGGCTTTTCTCACCAATGAAAGAGAAGCGAGGGGAAAGATTTACGTCTGGATATATCTGAGCCAACAAGGTGGACGGGTTGAGAGAGGGGAAAATATGAGGGAAAGTTTCAGCAAGTTCACAGAAAGGATTTCTTCTGGCTGTGACGGCCTCCTTTCAGAGTCCTTCAGATTGATGCTGAAAGACGATAACCCTGGTGGTTGTTTGGCTTAGTCATTTAATGAGGTTTGAATTTTATCCTATTACTGGATGAGGTGAAATGATCTGGGGTCAGCCAGAGAAAACAGTGGATGGTGTACAGTGGTGAATAGGGAAGAGTGGATGCAGAGGAGTTTCAGGAGTGATGTGTGACAGGATATCTCCAAGACTGAAAGAAAAGGTCTATAAGACATTAGACCTGCTATGATATATGGTTTATATGGTAAAACACAGGAGGCTGAGATTTTCATTCGGAGTTACCGAGAAATGAAATGAGACATGAGCAGATCAGAGGAGCTAAGGTTCAGTGGGGTGGACATATTGGAAAGAGGATGTTGGAGATGGTTTGCAGGAGGATAAGAGGAAGACCCCAGAGCAGAATTATGGACGTAGTGAAGGTGGTATAACGGTTGAAGAGGCGAAGGACAGGGTAGGATGAAGGTAGGTGATCTGCTGTGAAGACCCCTGAGGGACGCAGCCAAAACAAGAATATATGAAGTTCTGCAGATTATTTGACAAGGAAGCAGAAAGAGTCAATCTGTCTTAAACTGAGTGGGTGATGTAGTTTGGGTTTGTGAGGACCTGGGCATTTTGCGGCCCAAGGGCCACATGCTGCCCATTAGGTGCCCGTGACCAGCCTGCATAGAAATTGGAAAATAAACTTGCAGTAGTTTAATTCTGCGTGAAACCTATTGAACTGGTTTCAATTAAAAAAAAAATTAGATTTTTAATTTAAAGGTGGTTTCTTGTTTCCTACATAAGAACCATTCTCCAGCCCCCCAACAGCGTGCTGTTATGCAGGCTCTTCACCAATACACGGAGAGCATTAGGAGGAACTCTGAGATGTTGAGTTTTTACAAGACATGGACATAAATATTTATCTGCTGGAGTTAAAATGGCTCAAATTTGTTCTCAGGAATAACATCTTTTACTGATCAGACCTTTGGCCACTGCTTCTTTCACAGAAAGATACTTTCTGAACAGATTTAATTGTGCTTAACATCTGTGTCGAACAGCTGCAACACAGCATAACATAACAGCATAAACAAATAGCTTAACATTTAGCCTTATTTTGTTTTTTGGTGGGAAATTTAAATTATTAATTTAAATTATTATTTTTCCTTCTAGTCTTTTTATGCCTTTTAAATTAAGTAGAGAAATCTGTGTCCAGGGTATAGCGGTGGTGCAGGGGTGAAGCACTGACCCATGAAGACTACAGTCCTCGACGCAGCTGTCATGGGTTCGAGTCCTGGCCCGTTGACTTTTGCTGCATGTCTTCTAGAGGGTGACACGGGAGTGGATTTTCTCTCCTGTCCCATCCCGCTCCCACAGAAAAATGTGCTGTCCCATCCCAATCCCAGGCCAGCATAAAAAAAAATCCTGTCCCATCCCACTCCTGGTAAATTGACTCCCACTCCCATCCCGCTCCCATTTAGAACGACTCCCACTCCTGTGCCACTCCCATTTTTGTTTTCTTTATTTAGTCTTTTGGCAATTTCTTTGTTTGAAGGACCAGTTAGGTCCCTGTTTTTAGCTGTAGTAAAGACCAGTTAAAGTATAAAGAATAACAATGAAAAAATAATAAAATATCAAACAAGGAAACAGACCATGCCTATCTTAGCTTAATAAACAAAATGTACATAGTTGTATTTTACTCATTTATTAAGTGATTGTTTCCTTTGAACAATTACTTTTATGTTTCAAATTGCTGAAACGAAAGAAAAATGCACCTAGCAAGAGAACTGTACTTGGTGAACAAAAGGGCAACAAGGCATTACCTTCATAATTTAGAAATTGTACCTCAATGGTTCCCAGCCCTGGTCCTCAGGGACCCCTTCCCTGCAAGTTTTAGATGTGTGTCTGCTCCAGCACACCTGATTCAAACTCTGACATGACCTCCTATACAGGCACCAAGAATGGAGGGTCAAACTGGACAAAATTAATACAATAAAATCATCATTAAATAAATAAATGTTGTGAATGTCCCATGAGTGAAGTAAATGTAACATGAAAGAAATGTAACATTAAATGTGCCATTAAATTAAAGGTACCATTTATTTATTTAATACATCATTAGAAACAATAAATGTACCATTATATCATGAAATGGACTATTATGCAAATTAAATGTGCCACTGAATAATTAAGTATAATTTTAAAGACGACATGACGTAATTAGTGGTACACCTAATATTTAATGATGTATTAAAATAAATTGTACATTTAATGGTACATTCAATTTTTTTCTATTTCACAACGTATTTATTTAATATCTTCCCTTGATGAAGCCTTTCTACGGAGCCCGCGAGGGGACATGGGGGAATTTTCTTTTCTTTTGCGTCCCCACGCAATACTTTTTGCTTTTTCACGCAATACTTTGTGGGATAGTTTCCAAACCAGATAACTGCAAAAATGGATCAAACACTACACCCGTTTTTGAGATTTATTGAGTTTTACTTTGAAATCGGAGAATAAATAAATAAAATGATCTTCAATCAGACTTAAAGACAGTTATTATCCACAAGCTGTCAAACTACTGAACTCTGGACAATAATACTGCAGGAAACCACATCTGTGACACTTTATTTGCTTATTGCTGCTGCATGATGTGTACTTTTTTTTTGCACGCCGTTAGTGCTTTTGTTTTTATCTGGATTTGAACGGTTCTTCTTATCCTAAGCATTTCATCGCATTGTTGACTACATCTTAACCTGCATATGACAAATAAACCATATCAATGCCATATCAGTGCTGTTTGTTTTCTAAGCAGTTTGTCAAATGTGCTGCTGTTCCAAAATGCACAGCTTTCTCAACTTTCTCAAGGCGATTAACAACTTTTGCGAGCAAACGCAAAAGTATTGCGTGGGGATGCGAAAGAAAAATTAATTCCCCCATGTCCCCTCGCGGCCTCCGTACCTTTCCCCTCTACTGTGGCAAAGGCTCTTAAATCTTTAGTGCACATGCGAGCAATTTTGTTGGTCAGATGAGACTTGACACATGATGGTACTTTTCGTTTGACGAATGAAGAGATGCAGTTGATTCAATCCAGAATTTGCCTTAATCCCTGGTGAACTTGATTACGACTAAACACGTTCAACAAGCAGCAGACTGCGTGTTAACACCGCTACATTCAACTCTCCTGAAGTTCGGTTATATTTGCGACTTTCCTGTCAGCTCTATGAGTTTAATAAATAAGTCCTTACTTCTGACTTTACGTTGGAAATCCAATTTTACCACGTCCAGTTCTGCACCTGCGTTTGCTCCCTCCATTCTGAACGCAGGTGGAAAACATCGATCAGAAGCAGTGTTGGCTTGTGGGTCATGTAGTTCGTTTGACTCGCATTATAGTATAGGCTTCTTGGAAAAAAACTACACAATGGCGGCATCGAGCCAAGTTTTTTTTCTTAAAGTTTATAACAAAGTCTCAGTTTTACATTTCCAAAGACAATTGATACTAGTTCATTTTCCCTCCTATTGGTTAGCTCCCGCTCCCGTCTGCTCCCGTTCATTTTTTATCCTGTACCGTCCCAATCACGTGATCTTTACTAATGCGGTCTCCCGTCCCGCGGGAGTCCCATGGGAATCCCGTGACCCTTGGGATTCCCGAAAAAATGTCAGCCTCTATTATGGAGTTATAGTAAGTTATAGTAAGTTCACTGTAAATTCTGACTTCCAGGCTGTGAAGACCTGTTGGAAACGTCTGCCTGCAGCTGCAGGCTGAACATAATCAGACATATTTTTATCTAATGAAGTCTCTCTAAAGACTAGGATTCAAAGCCGTTACCAGTGTCATCTTCCCGCCTTTGTTTCATTTAATGTACATTATCACGATGATGGCTGAGAAAATCTGTGTCCACGCTCATTATGAGGCTGATTATTTGTGTAACAGCAGAGCAGTTAAGCTGATGCTCTGGAATTAATTTGAGAAGGAGGTTATCCTCCTAAGGGTGCTCTGGCATGGCCGCTAATCTCACTGGCGGCTCTCCTTTTAATTTAATTACAGTTAACTGTGTTAATATTTCATTAAAATATTAGTTAGAAGAACGTGTGTTTTAATCAGACCGATGCGCCACCGCAGCTCTGTTCACCAGCCCCGGCGTGTCCGCTCCATCCCTCCCTCGCCGTCATCTGCTTTCCGTTTGTTCTCCCGAGACTTCCTTCATCCTTTCATCCCCTCATCTGACAGAAGCTGGCACACAAATACGCAGATGCAGCAGCGGCAGCAGCACAAATGCATGACTGTCAGGGTAAATGCCCAGAAATGAATGTAAATGAGAAGTTTTCCACACGAACATGCACACTCTGAGCTCCGTCTCTCCACAGGCCACAGCAGATGTCTCTTGTCAAAGTGAGCGAGCGTCAAACGACCAGCCTGTCATATTTTCATATTTAACTATTCATCTCATTCTAATTCATGGGGCAGGAAACATGCACACCGAGGCAGCGTCAAATATTCAGCATTAAGTGACGTGCAGGACACTTGCAGAATTAGCATTTTAGAGTAAGATGACCTTAAGATGACTCGCCTGCTGACAGGTGAGTCTGATTCTGACTACTTACACTCTGAGTCATTAAAAGACTCCCCTTGTCCTGAATTATTATCTAAATATGCACCACATATAAAGCACACACGGGATTAATTAATCTGTGATATTTCTAAAGTGCTGTGAAAGTAATTACCCCCTAAAACTAATAACTGGTTGTTCCAACCTTGGCTGCCATCGAGTGTTTCTGATAACTGGTACTGATGGTCTTTAACATCACTGTGGAGGAGTTTGGATCCACTCTGCATTGCTGAACTGTTTTAATTCAGCCACGTTGGAGAGTTTTCAAGCATGAACGGCCTGTTTAAGCTCAGACCACAGCATCTCAATCAGATTTTAACCCAGACTTTGACTAGACCATTCTAAAACAAATTTGATCTGTTTGTTTTTTGCTTGACTTTTTTTTCATTAGTTTTATTTATTTAACTCTTTAGAGCCAGAATTTCTGGAGTGCTTTGGATCATTGTCCTGCTGTATAAACCAAAAGCTCCTGAGCTTAAGTTCAGAAACTCATTGGTGGACATTCTTCTTCAGGTTCTCGTAACTCTCCCATGGAGGCCATCTTAGCTAGGTCTCTCTCTTATTGTTGAATCATGAGCTCTGACCTTAACTGAGGAAGTGAGGCCTGCAGAGCTTTAGATGTTGTTCTGGGCTCTTCTGAGACGTCCTGAATGAGTCGTTGATGAGCTCTTGGAGTAATTTATGTAGGTCAGCCAGTCCTGGGAAGGTTCATCACTGTCCCATGTTGTCTCCATCTCTGGAAAACTGTGCTTCTTCTGAGTCCCAGAGCCTTAGAAATGGCTTGCTAACCCTTTCCATTCTGATAGATTTCAAAGACTTTGTTTCTCATCTCCCTGAGTCTGATGAATGTAGGTAAAAAATAATAACATTTTAATTGTTGAGATAGGTCGAGATGGGCCTGTTCACCCTCTGGAGGTCCGGTTCTGATAAAGGTTTTTAGTCTGCATTTTGCACCATGCATGATTTGCCTATATTTGTGTAAAGCTTGTGACAACCCGCTCGTCTCTAGAGCGGTGTTTCACTATTTTTTTTTCTCTTCTCTCTTTCCTCGGCCCCTCCCGTCATGCTGTCACTTAATACGCAAAGTCATGCCTTGAACTTGGCCGTGTAAAGGTGAAAAAAAAGCAAAACAATATCCGTCACGGTTCCGCCAGTGTTGCAAGTCCGAGCTGCAATCGCAGCTTGGATCTGATGTACGCGGCTGCTTCATTGCTCTCGCTGTCTGAGTGCTGGGGATCCTGGGGGTGTGGCGCTCTGCTTGTCTAAAATTCTCACGAGACCTGTAAGTTTATTCATTCTGATATTTGTGAACATAGAATGACATTTTGGGTCTGATGTTTATTTTTTTATGTTTATTCCACAGCTTTTTGCTGTAGGAGCATTATATGTATGGGAGCCTTTTCCCACGAGATTGTGGAAGAGAAGAAAAGACCATTGAACATTGAATTTTCTTATGGACATTTAAAAAATATATATAAAAAAACTGAATATGTGAATGCTGTTTTTTTCTTCTCTTTGAGGGGGGGGTTATCTATCTTGTGTATCTGTGTGAAAAACAAAGGAAAAAAAGAAACAATCTTTATTGTCATTCAAAGCCGTCAACGGGTCAACTTCATTAAATATGATCCTTATGTTACAGTTTAAGGAAATGTTACAATAATATAACAATTTCTGCTATCCGAATTGTCAGGGGGGATACCTGGCTGGCACCCCGTTTTTGTTTTTTCTCATATAAAAAAGCGTCACAAGCTGTGCAATATTTCAGTTTTTCCTCCACAGTTTAAACCTGTCCTCAGTATTATTAGGTAACCACTTTTACGAGCATTATTTCCTTTATGTCCAACTGGGCTTCAAATTCGAACTTAAAACCCACCAACATGTCCAGCCAACTGACCTAGAACCTCTGGAAAGACAGAACCGCTGTTGGAGCAGATAAACCGACTGTATCTTCTGTCGAGGAAAAGATGGAGGTAAAGAAAACCCTGGAGCAGAAAGGCAAGTGATTCCAAGAAAATAAACCACTGCATCTGGCCCACAGTAGGGCCTCTTTTTTTACTGTTCTTTGGTGATGGTTCTGGTACTGGAAACGAACAGATCAAAGTTGGTTCAGAAACTTTTAATTCATCCATTGTTTATTTCTATCCTCTCAAATTAATGTAATGTATTTGAACCCAGAGTTCAAGGCTTCTAACAACTTTCTTTAATCTTCTGAATGATGTCAAAACTTAAAAGTTATATTTTTAGTCAGTTTATTCAGTATTCTGGACGTTCAGCTCCCTTAGTCTTAAACTTCCCCTTTTACCTTGTAGCAGTAACAGTTTGCAGAGTGTTTATCTTTGTTTTTATTTCACTTGTTTGTGTCTCTTTGTACTCAATTAGATCATTAGTCAGTGCACCTTTGTGTGATTCAAAATAAAAATAACCTTTTAGCTCCAAGTGGGTTTGTCTTAATATCTTTACTGAAGTGTAATCTCAATCTGGACAGTAATCTCAAAGCTTTTTTTTAAAAACTGTGATGAAAACCTTTAGGTTAAATGAAAGAATTCATGCTTAAGAATAATTTCTGATAGATAATGAGATGTATCAATGTATCAGTGTACATTGATATAATTTACTTAGTTTATCAGTGCTACACACACAAATTTGCTAATTTCCTTGATTACCTTGATTCTTGCTGCCTCTTGTGACATCACTGGGCGAAACAAGCCTTTTTTCTACACCTATCCATCCCCCCATTGTCTTTACCCGCTCATCCTTCGAGGGGTCTGGTGCCTATCTCCAGCGGTCATTGGACGAGAGGCGGGGTCCACTCTGGACGGGTCGTCAGTCCATCAGATGGCAACGCAGGGAGGATTCTGGAGTTCCTGGAGAGACCCAGGACCTTCTTGCATTAATGCAACAGTGCTAACAAACATGCATCCGTGCAGACGTCCCTTTTAATGATGTCTTTAGTGGTGAAATCCATACTTCATGATCCACCTGTGGTATTTATTATTATTATTGTTGAACAGTAATCATTGAAAATGAATACACCACCAGGCAGCGTCTTTAAACAGTCTAAACAATTAACTAGTAGATTCTGTGACTGAAAACAACTGGACCAGGACTAAAACGATGATGAGCCGTTTGGTCCAGATAATCATCACAGTCCTCGTGATGAAGTTTCAGTGTTCATGTGACCTGCTAGAATTTTAATGGCGATCGTCCAGGTCCTGTAGAGTTACTAAAGTTTGGTGAAACTAATGAATCGTTGGAGAAGGTTTGAACTGGTTGATAAATGGTGCCGAACAGGTGGCAGTTTTAGCCCGATTTAACTTGAGCATTAAAGGACGACCGATGAGGAGGGGGGACAGAGAGCAGCAGAGTGTGAATGTTTACATACATCTCACACACTCCTATATTAAAATGTGTGTGTGTGTGTGTCAGTAATGATATTTGAAACTGTGATACGCAGATGGTGGAGCTGTCTACACCTGCACTCCTCTGGGACCTGAATGTGTGTCACTCCAACACTTGAAAGAGACCTGTCAGCATTTCTCTCTGAAGCGCCTCTGTCGTCTGTGAAATCTGATCTTCATTAACTCATCCTCCTCTCGCTGCCTTCAGCTGCCTCTCGTTAACTCTTATTTCTTTTAGTTTTTCCTTTCTAACCGATCTTTTTACCCCCTTCAGCTCTCATGTTCATGTTTTCTGTGATGCTCTGAGGATTGGCTGCCTCTGTGGGAATGTCAGACTCACCCTCTGCAGATTGAACAAATCTGGAATCACTGGAGGGTCAAAAGTATACATACAGCCTCAAATATATGCAGTGCTGTGAAAAAGTAATTATCCCCATTAGATTTATTCTGTTTTTCCTTTTTTGTCACTCAAATGTGTCAGATCATGGTCTCCCAGCCTGTGTTGTGAAACCTTTTCAGATGGTCCAGAACACGGCGGCGGGTCTTGGTCTTCAATCAGCCTATAAGAGCACACTTCAACCACTCTGTTCAGTGAGCTCCACCGGCTACCTTTTATCAAATGAAGTCCCTGATGTTGGCCTACAAGGTGCTGCATGGAACATCTCTTACCCCCTCTACAACTCTTCCCTCTGTGCCAGCTCTCTATTTCTACACAGGTCACCTCTGACAGAACCGGAGCAGTGGACTTCCTTCTAAGTAGCTTATTGTTAGCTTGGATATTAACTGCAGTGTCATCTTCTCATTTTGGATAATAGCTTTTGCCAAATGCAGAAACTTGAACAGATCTTCAGACAAATGTTATCAGACAAATATAACCCAAAAATAACAAGCAGATTTAAATGATTTCATGTATTAAAGCAAAAAAAGCTCAGAAAACCTGGGGAAAAAGTAATCATCCTCCTTGTTAAGCCATGAATTAACTGTGATTACCCAGATTTATCAGGTTCTTATTCATCAGCCCCATTCAGTTCTGATTACTGTCTGAATGTAGAATCAAAAAATCACTTAAACAAAACCTGTCTGACATCACGAAGTAGGCTAAAAGATCTCAAAAGCAACACATCATTTCTGAAGAACAGATAAGAAACAAAGTCACTGACATCTGGAAACCAGTTCCAAGGCTTTGGGACTCCAGAGAACCACAGTGAGAACCATCATCCACACAGACATGGACATTGCTGCTAAAGCTGTTTTCAGTTCATGGCCCGGTTGAGTCACGGTGGTTCCTGTCTTGTTTCTGAACCTTCTATCCAGTTTCCTTTAGGTCTGTGGGGAACAAAATGGGTCTTCTTCTAGACCACAGCAGAGTGTTGATACCTCAGATTAACTACTTGTACTTACAGACAATTGTTTAAATCTATGAACTGGGAATCTGCAGTTGTTTAGAAATGGTTTCAAAAAACCTGGTACCTCTACAACCAATACAATAGAACCTTCTTCTGTTCTTCTTTATTGTTTTAAATACATTTTCATTGTTGTGGTGACATCAGACCTGCAGAAGCTCATCATTTAAACAACTTGGGTTGTTTATAAGGAGCATCACCTCTGAAGAATTGTCAGTATTTGTCAAATAGGCCAAACATTGACCTCCCATCATGTTTTGAAGGCTCAAACTAGAATACTACTAATAAACTAATACTTATAATACTAGTAGTTAATGTTGCAAATGGCCTGAAATAAAGTATCTAAACAGGACGAAGGACGACTTGTTGAAACAGTGCATTGAGAACGGATACACACATTTACTGCCACCGATGTGTTAAAACATATGTTATTACACACACACCCATGGACACACACGTTCACTGCCAGGAGGAAATGGAGAGCTGCTTTAATGTGAATTTCCTCATGTAAATTAAACATGTTTTCTTGTGAAAAACAAAATTCCAATCAAAGGTGTGGAGACATAGTGAGAGGAGCAGTGATGGGAATATTTCAGGGTTTATGTTGCTTCTCCGCACCCCGGTAGGTTAGAAGGAGAGAGAGAGACGCTGTACTGTTTTCTTAGAATTTCGACTTCCATCAGTTCTTTAACTTCTCTCTGAACTGCCCCCCAGCCCAGTTCAGTTTACTGGCGGCGCTCAGATTTTAGTGGGAAATATTTAATGTCTTGTTCCAGTTTCTTGGAGCTGCAGAATGTAATTACAGCATGAGTGAATAGCTTGTGATTACTGCAAACTGCTTATTGCTGCAGCCACGATTAACCTTTCAACTGTCGGCCCAGTTTAAACATACAGGCGGGGCACTAATGCAGCACGCTCTGGTAAAACAGCGCTCTCGTTAATGGGTTTTCTGGCAGCAAAGTGTGATGAGCAGGTAGTTGATGCTCTGAGTGGGCATAATGAGGAAGAAAAGCTAAATCTATATGAGAGCTTTGTGTTTACAAAAGAGAATGAAAGAGTTTACCTGTAGGAAGTTTGTCTAAAGGAAGAGACGCACTCTGATAATCAGCTGCCAAATTTACTGAAAAAGTACAGAACATTAACGTTCTTGCACACAAACACCTCCAACATCTCCATCACTGACCTCCACCTGTTGACTGGCTGATACTATTTATCAACATATTTGTTAGTCTCTGTAGTATTTTATGTGATAGAGCAACACAAACTACAGCATGGCTGTGAAGTGGAAGGAATTGAAACATGGTTTCTTTACAACCTTGTTTACTTTGATACCCCCCAAAAAATCCAGTGCACCTACAGGAGTCTCCTAATCAGTAAAAAATGAACATTTGTGTGTAATTTAATCTTAGTTTGAATCCAGATGTTTTGTTTCTGGCCTCAGATTTAAGTTAAAGAACATCAAAAAACAAACAGAACCATGGAGACCAAGGAACAAAACAGACAGGTCAGGGAGGAAGTTCTGGAGAAGTTTAAAGCTGGATTAGTATTTAAACAAAATCCCACGCTTTGAACATCTCCCACAGCTCTGTTCAATCCATCATCTGAACATGGAGAGAGGATGGACCAACTGCAGACCTTCCAAGACATGGACGTCCACCTAAACTGACTGGCTGAGCAAGGAGAGCATTAATCAGAGGCTCATGGGAAGTCCTAAGGAGCTGCAGAGGTTCACAGCTTAGGTTGGAAAATATGCTGCCAGACAACCATTAGAATGCTAACTCCACAAATCTGGACTCTATGAAACAGCGGTGAGAAGAAAGCCATTGTTGAAAGAAAGAAGTCCTGTTCGACACAGGAAAAATGTGGAAGAAGGTACTCTGCTCAGATGGTCCAGATGCAAAAACCCTGTGTGACACTACACATCACCCTGTACACACCATGCCCACAGTAACACATGGTGGTGGTACCAGCATCATGCTGCGGGGAAGCAGGTCAGAGTTCTAAGCAGGTCAAAGAAAACCTGTTAGAGGCAGCAGAAGACTTGAGACTAGGTTGGAGGTTCACCTTCCAACAGGACAACGACCTCAAACATACAGCCAGAGATGCATGTTAATGTTAGAATGGCCTAGCCAAAGTCCAGCCAATCTGACTGAGAATCTGACAAAGAAAAATGAGCAAGAATTTTAATCTGTAGATGCATGAATCTAGCTGAGACCTCCCTCAAAAGACCTAAAATGGTTCAGGATGCGTGGAAACCTTTGCAAGTCGATGTATATGGAGATAACTGCTCTGTTTAAATAAATAAACACACTCCTGGGGTGTAATTAGTTTTTCCACACATTCCTTCTCCATTTTGGCTTAATGTTTGTATTAATGAATAAATTATGTTTGTTTTTTTTGACCTACTGTGGTGAAATTAAAATACTTTAGAAACCATGTAGTTTGTGTCCTGATATGTAAAATCTTAGAAGTGAAACAGGGTGTACTTACTTTTTTCTGTGTTTCACTGAAGCACATTCTGGTTGCTGATTTCCACTGTTTGTTGCTGTCACCCTGTCATATAATGGGAATGTGGTGCAGTGGAGCCCTGGCATGTTTTAGTTGGGCCTGTTTGTCTGCGTGCCAGTTCCTAGCATTCCTCCATCTCTGCTAATAGACTTTGTTTTGACGCCAGAGGTTCAGCGAGTCTTAAAATGCTCAGCCTGTCCAACTCTGACACGGTGTTCTATGATGTTTAATTAGGAATAATAGTTTCTAATATTCCTGTAATTGGAGCCTGTCACTTGTTGGTTAGGGGGGTTGTGAAAAGCAGAATTACATTAAAATGACTACACAAGTAGTGCCAGGTTGCTGCTTCTTCTGGAGTTATTTCAGAATAAATCCAGCTCCTCTGAAGTTCTTGAGTCATTTAAGATCTTCCCAGAGGAAATACCTACATAAAATGAAGCCTGAAGTGTGAATGTTTCACCCCACATATGTTTAAAACAGGGCGTTTAATAAAGGGGTATATGTGGAAACCTGTTGCGGACATATTCTTGAGATCAGTCAATCAAACAATAATGTAACTAAACAATCAGCCAACATTTACTTACGCTATGAAGCCAAAATGTTTGCTTATCTGCCTTCGAAAACATAAAGTTGAGTGACATCCTACGCTTTATCCATAATGTTTCACAAGGTGTTGGTTCTACCCTTTGCAGCTCTAACAGCTTCAACTCTTCTGGGAAGGCTTTACAGGTTTAGGGAAATGCACATTTTTGACCTTTGTTCCAGGAGAACATTTTTGAGGTCAGACACTGATGTTGGACAAGAAGGCCTGGCTTACTGTTTCTGCTGAAATTCTACCCAAAGGTGTATCAGACTGAGGTCAGGTGCAGGCCAGACCAGTTCTGTCAAACCAAAATGTCTTTATAGACCTTTCTGTGTGCACTGATGCGGAGTCATGTTGGAACAGGATGAGGCCATCTCCAAACTGTCCCCACAGAGTTGGAGGCATGAAATGTCTTGGTATGACGCATTAAGTGTTCCTTTCAATGGAACACTTCCCCACGGCATAATCTCCTCTCCACCCATCTTCTTTCGCACCACACTGTGTTCTCCAGGCCTCTGCCAAACCCAGACTCACCCTTTGGATTACCAGACAAAGAACCTTCTTCCAACTGCTCTAGAGGAGTGTTTCTCAACCCTGGCAGCTTGAATGCAGCTGCTTGGTCATGAAAACCCATTCCATGAAGCTCTCCATGCACTGTTCTTGAGCTAATCTAAAGGACAGACGATGTGGAGGTCTTTACCTGATGTCTGCAGAAAGTTGGTGACCTCTGTGGACTATGTGCACATACATACACTGACCCTGCTCTGTGATTTTACATGGCGTACCACTTCATTCTCACTCACTTCCACTTTTATATAATACCACAAACAGGTGAATGTGGAATATTTCATAGCGAGGAAATCTCAACTATGGACTTATTACTCAGGTGGCATCCTGTCACGGTACCACACTGGAATTCACTCAGCTCCTAAGAGTGACCTATTCTTTCATACATGTTTTTAGAAGCAGTGCCTCGGTGATAGATTTCATACATGAAAGTGTTTTTCACACCTAAATTCAATGATTTGGATGGCTGGCCCAATACTTTTGGCAATATACACTTGTGCATGGGGCACATATAGTTAGAAATGACACAACATGGGGCCCAGAATGGATTATTCACTGGTTTCCTAGTGTTTCCGTGTTAAGTGCCTCCATAGGTTTGATACAGGACAAGTTTTAATGTACAATGTGGGCCCCAAGTGCTTTGAAAATGGTTGAGACTCTGCTAAGAGCTGCATAGGGTGCCCAACTGGTTTTGCTGGTATGGATTGTAAACTTTTGAAGTGGCAGACTGGGATGGTGGTCCCATCTATTGAAGAATCCCACTTCTCAGCTTCCCTGAATAAGTTTACTCCAGGGTGCTGAAAAGGAGATTCCAACCGATGTCATACATCGCATTCAGGAGAATCCGTGTGGTTTTCATTCTGGACCGCTTCTTTACCCTCAGAATAGCTGTGGAGGTTTTTAAGGGCTATCGAGTCCTGGTATGGACAACACAAGACCATTGTCCTCATTCTTGATACAAAGTCAAAAACTTTCCCAGTGCGGATTGGCCTTTGCCAGTGCTGTGGAGAGGAGGGTTTCATCTTTGCTTTATGCAAATGATATGTGGTGCTGTGGCGTCAACGGGCCAAGACCTTCAGGATGCTCTGGAGCAGTTCACAGCTGAGTGTGAAGTGGCTGGGATGAGAGTCGGCTCTTCTAAGCCCATGTCCATGGGTCTCAGTGTCTTGTTTAACAGTGACAGCAGGGTGGATCAGGAGATGGATACATGAATCAGGAGTTGTCTGCACTAATGTAAGTGCTGCTTTTGATAAACGATAAAGACTAGTAAATTGAGATCCAAAAAGTGAAGCTTCTTTGGGCATCTCTTTGGAGGTTTTCTAGGCAGGTCCCAGTAGGAAGAGACCTTGGGGAAGACCCAAAACCTGCTAGAGGGACTATACATATACTTTCTAACCTGGAATCACCCTGGGCTCCTTAAGAAGGAGCTGGAGAGGGTTGTGGGGCAGTGGGATGGATAGGGTTTCCTCCTGGACTTGTTACCCCCTTGTAGCTCAACCCCAGATCAGCGGAGATGGATGGGTGGATGGATATAAACATATTCGTACCTGCTGATAAGTTCTGAAGATGATCAGTGACCTTATTTAAATGTTTGTATCAGCCTTGCTGCCCACATTAGCATCAACTACCGTAGGCAGCACGGGTGGAGTCAAACTTGAAGTACTGTTGAACCGATCTCTAACTCTCTTTCTGTCAGATTTCTATTTTATTCTTCTTCTCATGAGTTTGTATTCCATAAGAAAAATGTCAAAACTACAATAAAACACCTCAATATCAATTTTGGCATGTCAGAAAAATGTCTCGTATACTAAAACCGGCATGTCATCTTGTTCCTTGCTTCCTAGTCTGACATCACCGACCCAGTGATGGTAAATGTGGAACATGCAGAGAGAATTTTGTTTTTGTAAAATCCTGCAATGTTTCATTACCTAGACATGTTTTTTCTTATTGGTGTACAGTTTTTAGTGAAAGCAAATGCAGCAGTCGTTGGTCACCTTAAAAATATTCAATCCTTAAAGGCGTTTTCAAACCAGGTCGAAGAAAAGAACATCCTGAATTCACACATCTGATTATATGTCTGATAACAAAAGAACCTAAATACTATATTGTACACAAACACAGTGAAATTTACATCTTCTGACAGGGCATCTAAAGTTAAAACCAGATATTTACATACTTTGCTCTGCATGAAAAAATGTGTAATCTGTATTTTCTCACTGCCTAACATCAAATCAGACCAAAATCTTCCTGTTTTAGGTCCGTTAGGTTAACATTAAGTATTGCTATTTGCTAAACTCCAGAATAATACGAGATTTTTTTTATTAGTTTCGTTAAACTCAGACGTTTTCATACATTTTCTTACTACTGGGCAGAATTGTCTTTTTAACCTCATGACTTGAGTCAAATATTTTAATCACAAGCTTCTCACAGTAGCTTGCTGGGATTTTGTACCATTCCTCCTGACGGAACCGGTGTAACTGGGTCAGGTTTTTAGGTCACCTTGCTCACACATACCTTTTCAGCTCTGCCCATAAATTATGTCTGGGACTGACAGAAGAGCTTTGTAAAGGCCACTCCAGAACTTTAGCCCCTCTTAAACTTCAAGGCTGGATAAATGTGCGTTTTGTGATGAGGCCGATGTAAGTTAAGCTCACTTCTGTGACACTCCTGATTCGCCAAGCCAGAGAGTCACAGGCCCACTGACTTCTACAGGGTTGGATCGGGACTGATGTAGGGATGGTGTTTGGTTTGTTGGACCAGCCAGCATCAGGATTTCCAAGTGTCAGTATGACTCAGAAATCATTTACAAGACAAGAGGAGTCATTTTACAATGATGGCACACCAGGAATGTTTAAGGTGTTACCTTAAGATTCATCAACAGCTGGGCCTCTATTTAACTCTGAAATTAGGAATTAACCAATCAGAAGTTTGCAACCCATGACATCATCATCTGGCCTTTCCCAGATTATTTAAACAATCTTAAATAATTCTGGTAATCCTGACTGAGATAAACAGGAAGTGTTTCATGTGAGACTGTGAGGAAGAAAGGTTGAGACTTTTCATACAGTTTATGTACACATGCAGAATAGAACCAGGTCCACTGCTGACAGTCTGCTAGAAAGCTGTTCCAGTTAAATGTGTCATTAATGTATTTCAGTTTAACCAGAATCTCTAGATGTAATTTGCAGAAATGGGGTCAGAATTTGGGGTTTAAACTTTAAAAAGTGTTTGTTGATAAAAGCAGCAGAGCTGTTTCACAGTAAAATGCTCTGATTTCAATTTTTTTATTATTGGGTCAGTAAAGGCTTTTTGTCCTGGAAATAGGGGCTTACACACACACACACCAACACATACACAAAAAAGCCCCTGCTGTCAACAGAAACAACAGTACAACTAACAACTGAAACACAAAGAGCCATTTCTATGGATTTAACAACCAGAAGAGGGAAAGAGGATGTTTTGGGGCGTCTGTTTGGGAAAACTGGGTCATACACACAGAAATATGCATCCACACACATGCATTTGTCATTCAGCACATTTATTTTGTGCTTTTTTTTCATATTTAAACTAACTTACTTAACTTACTGATTTGTTCGAGATATTTTGTATCAATGTATTAAATGTAGTAAAACCTTGTTAGATATGTCCCATTGCCAAGATGGAAAGACTACAGCAATGAGTTGAAAGAAGCGGCATTTATTAGAACAATGCAAGGGTTTTACGAAGCCAGATTGTTCAGCTCTTAAAGTAATGTTTAGTTAATTTTACATCTGAGTAAACACGTTCTGCCAGGATCTTACAGAAGCTGCGGTACAACCAGAACCTTTAATGGATGGTCGACAGAATATCTATTGGTCGTGTACTGCACATATCTGGCCTTTATGGAAGAGAGACAGGAAGCTTTTCTTCAGCAGGGACAGGGAAGCGAGTCTGTGTTGGGGAGTGGTGCCTAGTGGTTACAGAGCAGGGCATTTGGGTCCTGTAGAGGCCACAAGTACCCTGGTTCAAATCCCACGGCCTGATACTCTGGGTCCCTGAGCAAACCTGAATTTCCCCCCCCCCCCCCCCCCCCCCCCCCCCCCCCGGGGGCCGCACAATGGCAGCCCACTGCTCCCTAAGGGATGGGTTAAATGCAGAGGGTAATTTCTCCATTGTGAGATCAATAAAGTCTAAATTATTATGATGATGGGAAGATGAATGGCGCTAAATCCAGGACAATCCTGGAAGAAAACCTGTTAGACTGCTGGAGACCTGACACTGGGGTGAAGGTTCACCTTCAAACAGGACAACCACCCTAAACATCCAGCCAGATATACAATTGGATAGTTTAGATCAAAGTATATCCATGTGTTAGAATGGCCTAGTCAAACTCCAGACCTAAATCCAACTGAGAATCTGGCAAGACTTGAAAACTAATGTTCGCAGTTCTCCATCCAATCTGACCCTGAGCTTGAGATGTTTTACAAAGAATGGGGAAAACTGTTCAGTCTTCAGATATTTAAATCTCTTAGAGACACAGCCCAGAAGACCTGCAGCTGGACCTGCAGAAAAACGTGGTTCTACAGAGTACTGACTCAGAAGGGCTGGATATAAATGCACACCACACTTTTCAGATTTTTATTTAACCATCATTTTATTTATAGCGCATCACATCACTTCCTGTTAGACTGAGAACACCTGCAGAAACCTGCACAGCAACATGAAATCCCTGCTGTTCCCAGGCCGCGCTGATTAATGCTGGGTTTGGGGGATTTTTTCTTTATCAACCAGCCTAAAATATGAGGTTCACAAACCATCTGTTTTTTTCTTTCTTTCTTTGCCCAAAGGTCCCATCCTGGGACTGGCACCATGCCCAAGCCCACCCATCCATTAATCCATCCATCCATGGCCCAGTTCTCCTCTGTTTTCCCTCCTTGTTCACAGACTTTGCCATTTCTCCTCCCTTGCTTTTCTTTTCTTTCTTATCTCTTCATCACCCTTTATTTTTCTAATTTTTCATGTCAAATGCAGTTGTTTTCCTCCATTTCCTGTCTCCTCTTCCTTCCGTTTTGACTGTGTTGTTCCTCCTTAACCTTTTCTTCTTCCTCATGCAATGTCTCCAGCTTTCCCCTCTCTTTCTCTCTACCTCCTCCTGTTCTGCTCATTCAAACCTCTCCTGTCCATGATGCATATTCATAAACCTGCAAACATTCCCGTCCGACGGTGTTTAATCCCTCCCTGGATATGTATGTGTGTTTTTTTTCACCCTTAGCTGCTCACACACCTCCTCCTCTTCCCAAACATCCAGCAGCTGGCCAACAGATGGGGCCCGCAGCCAAAAAAGCAGCCGCGCCGCAAAAATAAAAATTTACAAGACGCCAGCAGTGGAATTCATTTAAGGCCAGAGAAAAGGGGGAAAGGGGGTGAAGAGGGGGTGATGCTGCTCCTCGCTGTACTTTTTGTACACCCCCCACCCCCCACTGTCTCCTCCTCTTTGCTTTATCTCCCTCTTTGCCTCATTGCCTTTCTTCCACACAGCTGAAAACAAGCTAATGAACTATACATAATTCTCCGCATGCCGTCCTCAGTCCAGTCGGAACCTCGGATCATCAGTTTTTCGACTTTGTCGAACCATAAAGAGGTCAAATCGTGACATGAGAAACATCAGACTTCCTTTAATCTCAGGTGCATTTAGCTGGGAAAGTTAAGGTAAAATTTGTCAATTAGCTTCATGTTCACAGGCATCACCAGATCCCCTGCAGTGGGCCACCGGTCCTAGCATATGACCCTGGTGGGACCATCATGTTGAGTGGACGGTCTTCCTCAACAGACAGCTGGGCTCTGTGTGTGTGTGTATATTGCATGAACATCCTATGTAGGGACATACCACTGTGTCCGAATTGTATTTAATTTGAGGCTTTGAGTAGGCCATTTCAAAACCCTGCTGGTGTACTTTGGAACACTGTTGGCATGTAGATGGCATCTAATGGTTGTTATGGTGACTCCTGTCTGCAGATTATTATTGGGATCTTGGGAGATGTTCATATCTCCTTCATCCTCCTCCAGACTGTTTGCGGAGGAAGATGAACTTGGGTCCTTGTCCTGCCTCAAATAGCACAGCTCCAGTTGGATTAAACGTTTAAATTATTCCTCTGACTGTAGATTTGGGCAAATTTACTAACTGAGGACCAACACGCTTCTGCTTTGCTTGAAGGGCATGTTCTCTTGTCTTTCCCATTTTGAATAGGGACCTGAGAAATAAGCGTTGAGTATCACCTCTTTTTTGTCCCAGGGAAAACTACAAAAATAATGAAGTTACATTAATTTTCTATGAATTGTGCTAATAGTGTGCTAATAATTGTGGATCTGTTGATTTTGTAAACAATTAAAGCAAAAAACAAGTCAGTGTTAGATTATGCTGCTCAACACTTCCAAAGTTTTCCAAACTGAAATTATGAAAGCACAATAAATTCAAATAAATCATAAATCAGTAAAGCATCATGATGCTATTTTCTGTAGCTGAGATTTCAAAAAACTTTATTTCCATGAACAGATGGAATATTTTCTTGAATTTATCTTCTTCTAACATCCAACTAGGCGTCAAAACGAGATGAAAATAATAAAGGAAGGGAGGAGAAGAAGACTGAATGAATGAGAAGGCGAGGGGAAAGGTGAAGCAGAAAAGGCTGAAGGAGAACTGGAGACTAGGAGGTGACTCGTCCCCAGAGGGCACTGTTTGTCCTTGCAACACACCAACACTGAAACACACAAAACAAGAGGAAATCCTGTTTACTGTTTATTTGTTATTTTACAAATCTGTTCTAAAAAAA
>JAHHUM010001047.1:102240-114840 GCA_036173005.1 Crenichthys baileyi | reverse complement strand
AAGGTCCCCCGGGTTCCCTCTTTCCCGTGGAAACAATGGCCCGGTGGGATTTAGGGAGGTTTTTTCCCAATGTCTCTGCCCATGGGGCCCACCAAAAGGGGGTTTAGTTTTAGGTTTCCCCCGCACCCCCCACCCTCCCCCCCAATGAAAAGTGTTGGGGGGGTACCCCTCTTCCCCCCTGAGGATTTTCCGGAGGTGGGGCCCCAATCGCCTTGGAACCCGGTTTCGGAAATTTTTTTCCAAAAGCCTCTCCGGGCCCCCCCACGACTGAGTTTTTTGCCTAGCAACCTTTCCCCCGAGCCGGGGGGCCGCTTGGAATGCCAAAATACCCCTCAGCTGGGGTTCCGGGGGTTCCCAAAAGGCCCCAAAAATTAAAACCCGGGTAGGGCTCCCTTTTCAGCCTGACCCGCATCTGTTGGGTTTGGGAAAAATTTTGTATTTTTTTATCAAATCAAAGGTTCCTGTTTAAAAAAGGGTCTTTTTCCCCAAAAATGCCCCCCAGGAAAAAAGGGTGGGGAGGGGGAGTGAGTTATTTCAACCCTCATAAAAATCCCCGGGGGTGCTTTGACCCAGTCCCCCCACTTTTCCCTCGTTTTAAAAAAACCAAAAAACATGCCCCCCTAACCCCTTTGCCCCAAAAACACCCCAAAAGGGCACACACAGGGCCACATACAAAAACCCCCCTAAATTCCCTTTTAACGGGGTTGAACTGTGGGTGAACCAAAATAATAAAAAAAATAAAAAAGGAGGATGCAACCCCTTTTGGTAAGATTTGGGACTTCGTTTTTTTGAGTAAACCTCCCCTGGGGGCAAAAGAAAAAAAGAATCTGTGGGCGTTTTTTTTGAGTTGGGGGTTTTTAAATTAAACCTAACCCTTAAATTTGGGCCTTTGACCGGGGATTGGAAAAAATTTAAATTAAACTTCTTTTTCCCCCGCCCTGAAAGGGTCCCGGGGGATCCCCCCTGACGCCGGGGAACGAAACTTTTGGGGGGTCTGCCCCAGGAAAAAAAGGGGGGGGGTTGAATTTTTTTTTCCGGGCCCATCGTTTCGGTAGAAAAAATTAAAATTGGTTCAACCCCTTTTCGAAAAGGGGTGGTGACTCTTTGGGGTCCCGAAAAGGGGCCCCCGGGAAATCAACCAAGGGTGAGAAAATTTTTTTGGGAATAAAATACTTAAAACAGTCGTTTGGTAGTTTTTCCCTTTTTCCCATAAGGAACAGCCCCAAATTTGGTTTTAAAAAGGGCGCCGTTGAAGGGCGGTTTTGTCCTCCTCCTTGAATCTCATTTCAAGTTGGAAAATTCTTTTCTGGGACATTTCTAGAATTGTGAACTAAAATTAAACATCATGGGGAAACGACAAAGTTTAAAAAAATTAGATTTTTAGAAGGGGATGTAAAGGTTTTATTGGGGAACTAAGTAGAAAGGAGCAGGTATGATCTGTCATAGATTGAATAAAAAAAACCATGGTTTCTTGGGTAAACTAAGATCCCTTAAGGATTTCTTAAAATTACAAAAGGAAAATTTAAAAATTTAGAAATAATAAAGACCAGGAAAACCCAACTAAAAAGGTACAAAGAAAGGTCGAGTATAAATTCTCAGACAAAAATTTGGCTGGAAAAAAACAAAAGTAAGTTAAGAGACATGCAGAGGAAAAGATAAGAAGGAGAAGCCAAAAAGGGGGAAAGCTGACAACCCCTGAGGGTTTTTTTTTTGGTGCCCCCACATAGGAAACAGTGGTCGCACCAAGAAGCAAGGAGCGCACCCCCCTTGCCCTTTGCAGGCAGCTGCAGGACAGGAAATTGGGAAACAAAAGGTGGGAAGCCCCTTTTTTAGCAAGGTTGCTAAAAAAACCTCCTTAAGAAAGCAAGAAAAATTAAGCAATCCTTTTAAAACAGAAAAACAGAGCTCTTTCCCAGTGAGTCTTGGTCTCCTAATTTTTGGGGGGGCACCAGGCAGGCGAACTAGGAGTGAAGATAAGAAAACTACTATTGGGACCCCAGCAAATACCCAGGCAAAAAGTTTTAAAATGGAAGAAGAAGACTTTTTTCCTCTAGTTTAAGAAAAAGCAAATTTTCCAAACGTAGGAACCCCTAATCAGGCCCAGCTGGCAACTATTCTAGTATTAGGCCCCATGGGGACACAGGAAAGGGACAGAAAACTGCTGCCTCCATAAAGGGTTTTATCCCACCAAATACAGGAAGAATTAGGGAGTTTTTTTGGGCAGCCATTTCCAAATTTCAGAGGAAGCTTCCATTTTAAATTTTTGGCAGAGAAAATGCTCCAGTGTTTTACCAAGCTGTTTGGTCACCCTGGGTGCAGAAGTAGCAGGAGGTTTTCACGGATGCGATGACAATGGTGACACATTAGCACATGATTTTTCACCAAATTTTTAAGGGGAACCCCTTACGCTTAATCTTTGAAAGAAGGTTTAAAATATACAGACAGCAGATTATGGTTTAAAATCTCCCCAATGCCAAACCAGAAGGGGATGAAGAAGACCCACAAGATATTTTTGGTTTGGGATGAAACGTGTTTTTGGGGAGAAAAAATTGCCATACCATATGATGAAGCCCGAGGCCGGAGCCTATCCCAAAAGCAGTTGAAGAGAGCCTTTTTTGGGGCAAGGGCCCTTAAAAATTGAACTCCAACGGTATATTGGGCCCAACAGGGGGTTCATCAAAATACAGGGAACCTGTTACCCCAAACCCCTTAGAGGTTTTGCACAGCATGCCCCGAAGGGGACACAGCAAAATAGGGAAAGACAGTTTACATTTGCAGTGCCAAGACGGCTTTAATAGCATTGGAAAACCCTTTTCAGGGATGAAAACGCAAAGAGGAAGGGGAGGATTTCCCCAAAAGGGGGGGGTGGGGGGAGGGGGAAAGGAGGGGGGCCCCCGACACAAACCCACACACAGAGCAAATTGCGTGCCTGAGGGGGGGCAAAAAATAGGGCATTATGATACAGAATGTAAAGAAAATTAAAACAAAAACCCCCGGGGGGGCACAAGAGATAAAAACTGTAATCTGTAAATGAGCGAGGACATTTTGCAAGAGAATGTAAGAAAAGCGGGTGTATAACCCCACTTTTTACCCAGAATTGACAAATACAGCCAATGCCCCCCCCCTCCCCCCCCCACTAGCAGAGAAAAAAACAATAGTGAAAATGGAGGAAGTTGACATAAAGCAGCACTGGAACTTATAGCACTTAGTAGGACGCCAAGATTTCCCCTTTTAAAAAAACATTTAATTAATAAAATGGCAAAAGGATTTAGCTGTTTTGTGTTTACAGGGGCATGCAGAACTGTGCTAACTGAACCTCCAACCTGGAGTAAAATATTCCAACATCGTAAAGTGCATTTTAGATCAGAAACCCCGGGGCACATCAGGGTACATTACCTAAGTGCAACCAGTAACAATAACAGGCCCTGAAAACAAAACTTACTTGTCAGGCCCCCGTTCTGATAAGTCAAAATTCCCCAGTAAAACTTTTTGGGGAAGAGATTTTATGCAAAAAGTTGCATATTAAGTATAGTATCAACAGAAAAAAGGTATGAAAGCTGTGGTGGACGAAGGGGGGCCCTAGACCTAAATGAATTTCTCAAAACCCCCGAAATTATTACTGGTCCCTCGTTCTAGGCCCCACATCCCAACAGCTCAAGAACCCTGCTGAGGAAACCCAGAGGAAAAACAAACTTCCCCCAGGAGGCACAGTAAAATTCCAAATACTAAAGCCCATGTAACCATGAGAAATAAAGGTACTCCAGGGGCCAGATTTTATCAGTATGAAACCTTTTTCCAAAGAAAAAAATTTGAGACTGTTACCATACAGCACCTGTATGTTGACCCCAAAAAAAGGGAAAATCCTTCAACCATAACAATACCTGTCAGGAAAAACAGCTCCTACAGTTTAAAGGCAGTACAACATACTAAGAAAACTCTCTTGCATATGCATGTGACCCACGTAACTGCACAATTGTAAACCCCAAGGAAAGGGCAGCCTCTGCACATCAGTAATTTTAAGGGAAAAGCCACACCATTCGAAGCACCATGCCAAAGGGAAAAACACATTTCAACCCACGATTGTTTGAGTAGGAAAAAAAGGAAAATGATTTTCTATCTATGTGGGTTAACACCACGCAGTGTGGAGGGACCATCGATCCCCAAAGGATAATAACAAAAAACCCAAAGCGGAAAATACTGGGTCGAAGGGGGTACCTTGGTTACGCGGGAATAACGGGTTATTTCTTTTACTACCCCGAATTGGTTGGGGTGTGTGCTCCAGTTTTCCATCTGACCACACTATAATACTCAGTAAGGTAAAAAAAAAATTTTGATACCCACTTTTTCCCAAAAGGCCTAAAAAAGGAGACTAAAAATGAAACCAAACGACCCTATCTGGGGAACTAATGTCCCGTGAATTTTAACCCTTGGGGCCCCGAAAAGGAGATTAAAGTGCCCTTTATCTCTCCCTTCCTTGGCTAGGGGGGGGAAAAACTAATGCTGCGTGTGGAAACTTTAAACTACCGATTAGGGGTTTTTTTAATAACTCCATAATAGTAGAAGATGGCTTTAAACATAGAAATGAACGCCTATGCGAGCCATGATAATTTCCAAAACCGCATGGCTTTTGGGGATTTTCTAAGAGCATCAGCGGGGGGTATTTGCGTTTTTGCTGAACAAACTTTTTGTTGCACATACAGGGTTTGGGACAGGGGAAACTGAAACACCTGGTTTTAGACCACAATAAATTTTTAGTATGGTGTAGGGCCCCCTTTTGGGGAAACCCAAACAGCGTCAATTCGTTTTGGGAATGACATATACAAGTTCCCACAGTGGTCAAGGGATTTTAAGCCATTTTTCTTGCAGTATAGGGGCCAGGTCACTACCCGGTGATACTGGTGGAGGAAAAAACGTTTCCTGACTTGCTCCTCCAAAACCCCAAAGTGGCTCAATAATATTTAGATCTGGTAAAATGTGGCGGCCCCTGGGGGGATGTTCAACTTCACTTTCATGTTCGTCAAACCAATCTTTCACCAGTCTTGCCCCTGTGGATGGGGCATTGTCATCCTGATAAAAAGGCACCGCCTTCAGGATACAATGTTTTTAAACAATTGGATGTACATGGTCCTCAAGAATGGTTCGGTAGTCCTTGGCAGTGACGGGCCCATCTAGCACAAAGTATTGGGCCAAGGGGAATGCCATGATATGGCAGCCCAAAAAAAATCACTGATCCACCGCCATACTTCACTCTGGGCCCTGCAAAAAGTCTGAGTGGTACGCTTCTTTGGGGGGTTTCCACACCGTTAACTCCCCTGGATGTGGTGAAAACAGTAAAGGTGGACTCATCAGAGAACCAAATACATGTTTAAATTGTCCCCAGCCCCAAAAATTTGTGCTCCTTGCACCATTGAAAACCGAAAAAAACGTTTGGCATTGGCATGAGTAACCAAAGGTTTGGCTATAGCAGGCCCCGGGCCTGTATAATTGACCCTGTGGAGCTCCCGACGGCAAAATTCTGGTGGAAACAGGGAGGTTGAGGTGCACATTTAATTCCTGCCGTGATTTTGGGGGCCGTGGGTTTTTTGGTTTTTTTTTCAATCCGGGGGTTAGCACCCCGAACATCCCTTTCAGACAGCTTCTTCTTGCGTCAAAGGGTTTAATCCTTTTGGATGTGGTTCGTCCTTCTTGGTTTTGGTATGCTGACATTACCCTGGATCCCGTGGCTCTTGATACATCACAAAGACTTGCCCGGTCTTGGTGCACGAAAGCGCCAGCAAGAGTGGCACCCAACAATTTGTCCTCTTTTTAAAAAAACCCCCCTCTGGTATGTCACCCATTTAAGTTGTGTGCATGTCAAAATTTTTTGGCAAAGCTGTGTTCTTACCCGCAAAATTGAACCTTCCCACTCTGCTCTTATTGGTGCAATGTGCAATTTTAATGAAGACTGGCTACCAGGCTGGTCCAGTTTAGCCATGAAACCCCCCCCTAAAAAGACAGGTGTTTCATTTCCATTGTCCAACCCCCCGAATTTCCAGAAAATATACATTCCTCAGATATAACAGGGGCCTGAAAAACCTGCGTAACCTGCAAAACGTCATGTACACACGACCACCCGACTCCCCGTCTTCTTTGGGTTAGACTGGAATGCTCCAAGGGGGATGGATGGATTGGGTTTTAAGATTTTCTTACTCGCTGTAGCAGTATTTTGGATCATACTGTGCATCTTGTCAATATTTTATTCCATGCTGCAAATGTATGGTAAAAAGGATAGTGACTCAGTCAGTCACAGTCGCATATGCAGCATTGATTCAAGTGGACACCACATTGGACCCAAAAAAAAGATGACTATGATTACATGTTATAAATAAAAAAAATCTTCAATGCCTGAGTGTACTCATAATTGTACTTCATTAAAAATACCTTTTTAGCAGAAAAAACGAAAGAAATTGCTATTTAAGGGGAAATGAGGAAAAGTACAAAACGATGACAGAAACAAGGCTTGTTTTTTTAAATTCCTTTTTACTTTTATTACCTTTTTGTTTTCTTGATTTTATTTTCATTGTTTTTTTTTTATTGTACTCTACCCATGGTTGGGGGTCGCCTAGGCGGAGGGGGCCGTGTGAGTATTTTTCCCACAAAATAATCTGCTTTCCTCTGTGGGTTTTTTCGCAACACAGAGTGATTTCTTTTTTCATGTATCTAATCATGACTTTATTCGTGATAAAAAAAAAGGGGGCTGTTAGGGTTTTGAAAACCTTTTTTATTGTTTTTTTCACTCATGTCTGTACAAAAGGTGCTCTTCCCTTTTCCCAATGCCACAAAAAGGAGGATGGGGGGGAGGAGTGAGTTTTACTACTATCAAAAAACATTGGGGGCTGCTTGTACCAGTCCCCACTCCCTCTGTTTTTAAAATCAAAACACATGCACCCTAACCCTTCTAAACCCAAAAAACACAGACAACCCCAAGGACACACATACACCCCAAAATGCCTGAACATGTCCGTTGAACTGTGTGTGTGAACCACAATATAAAAAAAAAAGAGAGAGGATGTCAACACTTTGTAGATTTGCACTGCAGTGTGAGCTACCTCTTGCGCAAGAAAAAGAGACTCTGTGTCGTTTTTCTGAGTTGACTAATTAATACCTAACAGCATCCCTCACCGCCGGTGTTCACCAGCGGGTTAGAGGATTGCGGCCGTGACAGGCACCAACAAACCTTCGCCTCAGCAGTGGAGGTGCGGAACATGGCCCACTCAGACTCAATGTCCCCCACCTCCCCTGAAATGTGTTTGAAGCTCTCCCGGAGGTGGGAGTTGAAGTTCCGCCTCATGGGAAACTCCGCCAGGCGTTCCCAACAGACCCTCAAGATTCATTTGGGTCTGCCAGGTTTGACCGGCATCCTCCCCCACCATCGGAGCCAGATCACCACGAGGTAGTGGTCAGTGGAAAGCTCCGCTCCCCTCTTCCCCTAAGTGGCCACCCACCCCGAGTGTGGCCACAGATCAGATGACACGACAACAAATTCGATCATCAAACTGTGGCCTAGGGTGTCCTGGTGGCAAGAGCACATATGGACACCCTTATGCTTGACAATAGTGTTAGTTCTGGACAATCCTTGATGAGCACAGAAGTCCAATAACAAAACACCACTTGGGTTCAGAACGGGAGGGCCATTCCTCCCAACCCCTCCAGGTCTCACTGTCATTGCCAACGTGACTGTTGAAGTCCCCTAGCAAAACAAGGGAGTCGCCCGGAGGGGCGCTCTCCAACACCCCCTCCAAGGACTCCAAAAAGGGTGGGTAGTCTGAACTGCCGCTTGGTGCATAAGCACAACGACAGTCAGAACCTGTCCGCCCACCCATAGGCAGAGGTAGGCTTCCCTCTCATTCTCCGGGGTGAACCCCAACCTACAGGCACTATGATGGGGGGCATGCTTGGTGCATAAGCACAAACAACAGTCAGAACCCGTCCCCCCACCCATAGGCAGATGTAGGCTACCCTCTCGTTCTCCTGGGTGAACCCCAACCTACAGGCACTATGATGGGGGGCAACAGGTATACCCATCCCAGCTCGGCACCTCTCACCAAGGGCAACTCCAGAGTGGAAGAGTGTCCAACCCCTCTCAAGGAGACTGGTTCCAGAGCCAGAGCCGTGCGTCGAGGTGAGCCCGACTATTTCTAGCCGGAACCTCTCTACCTCGCACACCAACTCAGCCTCCTTCCCCACCAGAGAGGTGACATTCCACGTCCCAATAGCCAGCTTCTGCAGCTGAGGATCAGACCGCCAAGGTCTCCACCTTCGGGCGCCACACATACCACATTGCACCCAACCCCTTTGTGTTGGAATAATTGTATATAGATTTATCTTACATTTCCTCTTCTATTACCTTTACTATTTGACCTTTATAGCCTTGCATGCTGTAAGCAAACATGTGATGAGTTCTTTTGCAGGCAAGGAGGAAAGGTGAAATCGGGATGATGCAGTCACAGTTGGGGACACATCACAAGGATAACAGCTGATCATGCTGAGCAAGGGTCGCACATATCTTAAGATTATGGAGACTATGCAAGCGTGGTCATAAAGGATGATGGTGTGCATGACCTATGTCATGTTGGTGCTGTTTGTTTCCCCCCCACCCTTTAGAGCAGCAACGTTCATGTAACTAGGGACCGCCCTAAGGATAATAAAAGAGGGTTCGGCAGGATGTGTTTCAGAGTGGCAGGAGATTTGTAACTGAAACACATCTCTGTCCGTTCTCCTCGCAGCGAGTAAGAAACTAATTCTCTTGTCTTTCTCTTTTTTGTGTGATGTTATAGGTATTTTAGGTTGTTTGAACCTGACACTTTGGCCCCTCCCACGGGTGGTGAGCCCGTTGGAAGGGGGACCCATGTTTCCTCTTTGGCTGTGCCCGGCCGGGCTCCATGGGTGAAAGCCCGCCCACCAGACATTCGACAGCATGCCCCACCTCCAGGCCTGGCTCCAGAGTGGGCCCCGGTGACCAGGTTTCCGGGTGAGGGAACACTGTTTCCATCTATGGTAATCGTCATAAGGGGTCTGTTGGCTGCACTTTGTCTGATCCCTCACCTAAGACCTTTTTGCCTTAGGTGACCCTACCAGGGGCATAAAGCCCCTGACAACATAGCTCCTAGGATCACTGGGACACTCAAACCCCTCCAAGACGGTAAGGTGGCAGCCCAGGGTGGGCATTTTTTTATTAAATCAGTTATAAGATTGTTTGGTCATCAGCACATTGCATCCAGAAGATAAATTCTCTGAAACAATAAACTGCTCTCAAGATTAAAGTCTGAACAACACTGGGCATGTGCTGCTGACACCAACAAACATTTTTTTTGAAACACTCAATCAGTATTTCAAAAAGTTTTCTGGTGTAGACCTGCCAACCTTGAGTCCAGACGTTAACCCTAACTGTTGTAAGATTTCATAAGCTTATTGCAACCATGGAACATGGAACGTGTGCTGCGACAAAGCAAAATATAGCCTTTATTACTGGCTCAGGGCCATATGTTAGCAGATTTAACTTCACAGCAGTACTTTGACCCGTTATTTGATCTTCATCTGACGGAGAAATAACTTCATACAGAGTCGAATTTCAGCTTAGAGTGGAGAAGGAGAGAGATTCCTTCTGCTTTCACTCCATTTTATTAACTATCACACGTCACAGAACAACATGCTTCATTGGCTATTCAATTAAAATATCACTTCCTCTACTGACTTATGTAAATAAAAGCTTACACATATTTATACAACCGGGAACATAAACCTTTGCTCTGAGGTTGTCAACTTCATGAACAAAATTATGTTATTACATTCCGAAAACAAAATGTTCATACTTAATCAACATAAATGTTGTCACAGGCTTGGTCATTATGTCTGCGACCATCTGGTCAGTTGGACAATAGCTCAAACAACCTTTTCCATTTTTCACAGTTGATCTGACAAAGTGGTACTTTATGTCAACATGTTTACAATGCTGTCTCTTCACAGGGTTCTTAGCTATTGCTATAGTACCCTGGTTATCTTCATAAACCTTAGTTGATGCATATTCATAGCAGTCTATACTCTGAAGTAGCTGCATCAAATATAAACACTCTTGAATGGTAGGAGCTAAAGCCATATATTCAGCCTCACATGTGGACAATGCGACTGTAGCCTGCTTTTTAGTCTTCCATGAAATCAGTGGCCCTTTTTCGCACAAACTAACACAATAACTGGTTGTGCTACGACGATCATTGACATCGGCTGCCCAATCAGCATAACTGTATGCATGTAATCCAAGATTCTCATCTTCACATCTTTTGTAACATAGCTTATTTTCAGAAGTACCTTTCAGATACCTTAACACATGTTTCAAAGTAGTCCATTGTTTCTCAGTAGGTTCTGCAAAATGCTCTGACAGCTTATTCACAAGAAAACTTAAGTCAGGTCTTGTACAGGTTGTTATGATTTGGGGTTGCTTGGTTTCAGTTTTTTTTTCTTATTTGTTTCTCACAGTTTTGAATCATGCTTCTGATTATTATTTTCCTGGTCATGCTTTAGTTTTTGTCTTCTTTTTAATGTTTTGTCAAGTTTGGTTTTTGGATCTGGTTATGCTTTAGCTTCATGTTTTTCTAGTTTCTGTTAGTTTGTACTCATGAGTCTCTGTTTTGCTCCAGCCACGTTTTGTTCTGTCTGTCAATTATCTTTATTTGGTTCACCTGCTCCAAGCTAATCTGTCTCCTTACTCCACCTGGTTCACACTCCATATATACACACCTGTTCAGTTATTCATCGCGGAAACATTTTCAAATCATGTCTTGTTTTCTGGATCATGCTCATGTCTGTTTTTTGGATCATGCCATGCCTGTCTTGTCTGCTCATTTATTGTTTTGTTCCTGCCTCTTCTTGTAAGAGAGTGTTTTGTTAATTAAATCTTTTTTTTCACTTACCGTCATGCTGCCTGCTAGTCTGCATTCTGGGTTCGTCCGTTGCTCAAGTCTTAACAGAATGTTTCCGCCAACCACGGACCCAGCGGACAAGCAGAAGGCTGACGCCTTTGATCGCTGGGTTCAGCGTCAGAAGGAGGAGTCTATGAGGAATCTGTCGACCGACCTGGAGGTTCTGCCCTCTCCACTGCTGCTGAAGCAGATGGAGCGTGAGGCGGTTCAGCGCCGTTCTCCACCTGCTCCCCTGGCTGCGCACTCTGGTCCAGCAGTGAAGCCCTCCCCCTCCTCCCGCCGCAAGAAACGTCGGCGCGGAGCACCTTCCTGTGGTTCGGCTGGCGAGGAGGTTTCCCTGCCAGCCGACGTGAGGGCTGCGGCAAGTAAGCCCGCATCTTCATCTGCCACAGCACTGTCTGCCAGGCTCGCTGCACCTCCACCCATGCCGTCTTCGCTCGCTCCAGCCCGGTGTTCTGAGGCAACACCTGACGAGCTGGAGCAGCGTTTAAGGTTCTATGCACACCAAATCAAAAGCTTCAGTACGACCAGCCCACGCCAGGTCCACAGCCTGACACCACAGCCTGACATGCCGCAGAGGACGTCGTAAGAGGGGCGCCTTGGCTCACGCCACTGAGGGTCTCGGCAACGCCTCAGCTCCTGCTCATGCCCATGAGGGTCCGGGCGATGCCTCAGCTTCTGCCCATGCCACTGAGGGTCTCGGCGACGCCTCAGCTTCTGCCCACGCCACTGAGGGTCTCGGTGACGCCTCAGCTTCTGCCCACGCCACTGAGGGTTTTCGGCGACGTCTCAGCTTCTGTTCACGCCACTGAGAGTTTGTCCTCATTCTGGCTTCTGAACCCAGAGACGAGGGGTTCGAGGAGGAAGCGCCACCGGACATTGTTCACGAGGGGTTCAAGGAACAGTTTGTCCTCGTTCTGGCCACTGAACCCAGAGACGAGGGGTTCGAGGAGTAAGCGCCGTCGAACCCTGTTCCTGAGGGGTTCAAGGAACAGTTTGTCCTTGTTCTGGCCTCTGAACCCAGAGCTGAGGGTTCGCCAGGCTCTGCTTCAGCCTCTGAGGGTTCGCCAGGCTCTGCTTCAGCCTCTGAGGGTTCGCCAGGTGCCGCTTCTGCCTCTGAGGGTTCGCCAGGCTCCGCCTCTGCCTCTGAGGGTTCGCCAGGCGCCTCTTAACACAGGTAGTCAAATAAATAAGACTGCCAACAGCTTCTCTGTATTTTTTGACATTGTCCATTTTTTCTGTATCATCATTATAGTCCAGTTTTTGTTCACAAGGCGTAGCTCTAGGTTTGCAGTCTTGCATATGAAACCTCTGGTGTTTTTTTTTTACATACCTTGTTTGAGACATTTTTACACAGTTTTCACTCTGTTCAAAATCGATACCAAGAAAATATCTTAGTTTTCCCAAGTCCTTCATTTTGAACCTCGCTGTTAGAACCTCTTTGACATCATTCATTATCTTTTCATCAGTAGCAGCGATGATCAGATCGTCCACCCATACTACAAGTATGACCTTATAATTTCCTGCCTGCTTGGTGTACACACAGTAATCTGCTGGATTTTGTACAAAATTATTTTCACACAAGTAATCATGCAGGGTATTGTTCCAATTTCTCCCAGCCTGTTTTAGACCATATAATGATCTG
>JAHHUM010001047.1:0-102230 GCA_036173005.1 Crenichthys baileyi | reverse complement strand
GTTAGGTATGTCAAAATCATCCTCTATTATCACATCAGTTTGTGTCTGTTGCTCCAACATCTTCTTGGATACGAACTGCATCAGCCTGTGTTTTTGGATTTTTTCTTTGTGAGGGAAATAGATTTAGTAGGCTGGGCTATTTTTGTCATATCCTACAAAAATTCCCTCCTCACATTTTGAGTCAAGTTTTCCCTTGTCTGTAAGCGTAACAGGCTGAACCAAACTTCTTCATCCTTAATAAATTTGGTCTTTTCCCACTCATCATTTGGTAAGGAGTTTGTCCTGTACGTCTGTTAAAACATCTGTTTCTTATTGCGGCTGCTGTTTGAACTGCATAAACCCACAATGCTTTAGGTAAGTTACTTTCTATTAGCATACACCTCGCCATATCAAAAAGTGTGCGCCAGTTTCGTTCGGCAGTGCCGTTCTGGTTTGGCGAGTATGGGGCTGACGTCTCATGTCTGATACAGTTCTTGTTTAGTAGCGTTTGATAACACTTCCCAGTAAACTCTGTACCATAATCAGATCGTATGCACTTGATTTTGCCGTATGATGCAGTGTCTGCGAAAAACTTTTCTGTTGCCTGCACAGTGTCACTCTTATGTTTCAGAAAGTACACGAAAATCGCACCGGAAAAGTCGTCAGTGAACGACAACACAAACCTGTAGCCCTCTGTAGACTCTGGGTCTCGGTCCAGCTAAATCTGTGTGGACCAGTTCTAATGCTGCTTTAGCTCTCTTATCTGGTTCCCTGTTTCTTGATTGGGTGAATTTTCCTTCACACTGTTTTGTTTGTTTATCATTTTTACCCTTCATGTTCATTCCTTCTACAACACCTTGTAAATTTTGTATGTCATCATAGTTACAAAATTTCGTGCCATGTTTGAATATCATATGAACCTTTGCACTGACCGTCCCATTCATTACTCACAGTTTGCAGATAGTACAATCTATTGTACTTTTGATGGGGAACTTTGTTCCATCTACGTGCTCCAAAACATCTTCTCCCTGTTTGAAAATCACTGTTGCACCATTACTGGTAGCCGCTTTCACTGCAAAGATTTTTGTGGGTAAGAGGGGATGTACAGTGCCTGCTTCAGGGTTGTCTTGTGAGGTCGCCCTTTGCTGTCCATCAAAGTCACTTCTGCCTCTCCCCGTCTTTTTGGTACTTCCGTTGAACCTGGTGCCATCTGCTAGCTCTATACAATGTTTCTCAGGTTTGAAGTTGTCGTCAAATTTCTTAAACTTTTCCAGGTCAGTGATGATGTGCGAGGTCGCTCCGGTGTCCACCATCAAACCTTTTGCTTTGATTTCACTGCTCCTCTTGATCTCTGGTCCATATCGCTCAGCCGGAAAGCATATTCTTTGTCATCCTCTTCTTCAGCAACTTTCCTCACCTCATCCTGCCTTTGTTTCCTCCTGCACATTTCTTCTCGATGTGTGTTGCTTTTGCAAAAGTTGCACCATTTCTTTCGGTGACACACTTTAGCTTTGTGTCCCTTTTGCCCGCATCTGAAGCACACCAGGTTGACACCGCTTGCTCTCTGGTCACTCACACACGCCTTTGCATACTTTGTTCTTGACTGGGTCCGTGCCTTCATGATGTTGTCCTCTGTTACTGCCGCGCACATTTTTTCAGTATCTCATAACTTCTCAATTTACCTTTAAAGTCACTAAAAGTCATTGAGGCTTCACTTTGTGTTACATGGATGATAAATGGTTTGTATGACTCTGGTAGTCCTTTCAAAATCATAGCAATGAGCAGACCATCACTCAAAGTTTCACCAGCATTTCGTAGTGCTGTAATGGCGGCTTCCGCTCTTAAAACATAGTCCGTCACGCTTTCACTGTTAATCTTCTGTAGTGAGGTCAGTTCTGTATATAGACTAATAACAAGGGGCTTACCCTTTCTCGCATAAAAGTCTCTTAATATCCGCAGACCCTTCTGTCCGTCATCAGCAGCTTCGCGCATTACTAGCGACAAACTTGTGTCATCCAGGAACTGAATAAGCTCTGCATATGCCTCTGCATTTTTTGTGTCATCCTCATCTTCTTCCTCGCCTTCCTCTTCGTGCTTTAAAATTATGTCTTTTAAGCCTTGTAACCGAAGGTGGCCTAAAAACTTTGTCTCCCACAGTTCGTACTTCTCCGCATCTCCGTCAAAAACTAACCGTGACCAGCGGTTACTCGTTTCGGTAGCTCTCTTGCTCATTCTGTGTTTAGCTTTAGCAAACTAATCCCCACTGGACACGCAGTACGTTGCAACTTTCCTCGGGAGCCCTTAATAAGCTTCTGGTACTCACTCTTGCTCTTGCTTGGGTCTTAGTGCGGGACTGGGCCCATAACCTGTTAGCAGATTTAACTTCACAGCAGTACTTTGACCCGTTATTCGTTCTTTATCTGACGGAGAAATAACTTCATACAGACTCGATTTTCAGCTTAGATTGGAGAAGGAGAGAGATCCCTTCTGCTTTCACTCCATTATATTAACTATCACAAGTCACAGAACAACAATATGCTTCATTGGTTATTCAATTAACATATCACTTCCTTTACTGACTTATGGAAATAAAAGCTTACACATATTTATACAATCGGGAGCATAAACCTTAACAACAAGTGCATCCCAATAAAATATAAAACCATTGATAAGAAAATTTATTTTTGTAATTGAATTAAAAAAGTGAATAATATAAAATAAATAGTTTCATTACACACAGAAATATATATAATCAGCATATCATTAACATCCTCCACAAAAAGCGTACACCACAAAATCTGATTGCTATTACAACCTGTCACACCCTTGCATATCTGCCTTTCATTTCAAATGTGTTGGAAGACATGTTACCATAACAAAGTAATGCTCCCTCATTGCCTTTCTATATATTTTACACTGTAGCATACACAACTTGACCACCACATAAGATAAGCTGACAAAGATTTATTTGGACATGTACAAAATTTGTGCGACAAGTGTTGCAGCTCACACACGCCATGTAAAGTACTCATGGGATGTCAGAGAAGCAACACAACTGTGACTCAAAAATTACAGCAATGACCCAAAGATAACATTATGTAATCTCAATCTTGCTCTTCAAAAAAGGTATCTCAAGATGGAATCCTGATTGTGTAAATGAATTTATGAAATCAAGACTGCATCTAGGACCAAATTAGACATTGCTACTTTGCTATAATAGTAACCTGTGTTTTTATGATTTTCAAGGGAAGGTACATTACCATCACCATCTGTAGATCTAGCCCGAGGTACCAAGAGGGAGGGATTCCCACCAGAGCTTGGCTTAGTCACTGTGGCCCACCGCCAGCCCAACTGGCCATTGGCTACTGATGGGAACTCACTACTTCGGGACATGATTTTAGAGCACACACAAACAACACCACATTAAGTGTCTTCCCCAATCAGTAGGTCAATGTTTCTGTATGCAAATTCCCCTTTTGTTTTTTTGTTTTATCTAATATTCTTATTTTTAGAGAACCTAAATTTTGGGTTTTCATTAGCTTAAAGCCATTATATTCAAAATGAACAAAAATAAACAATAAAAAAATCTGTATTCTGATTTATTAAAATAAACCTATACATTATGAGGGACTTAGAGTTAAAAAATATTTAATTTTATTAATTTAGAGTGAATTCTTTAACAATTGACATAAATTAGCAAAGTGGGGTTAAAGTTCTATAATGTACACAAAAGCTGTGATGCATGAAACATTGCTGATGTTACACTGCGTGGCCCTCGGGCTTCACTCTGCTGTTGTGCAGTTTAATTTTAATCTAAATCAATGTTTTGTGCTTTAATGAGAACACTAATTTTTACACGCTTCTTGACCTGCCAGATCAGTAAGTGCTAAATGCGATCAGAGTCTTATTAGCCTTGATAAGGTGTAAGCCTTACACCAACCCTTACAAAAGATAAAAACCTCCTGCTGAGGATCTTGAATACCAGGAATTAGAGTTTAAGTATACATAATTTTCTTAATGGTATAGTTATCTTTGATGAGTTGGAGGATTGGTCTAAAAAAACCATGAGTTGGAGTTAGTGCATGGATCCATGGAAATATGACTCTCATCAATTAATTCTGTGCTGTCAATACAACTTAAGTGGACCAGAGGGACTACTTTACTGTAGAATAACAAGTTTCTGAATTGCAACAGCCATATGTCCTTTGCTTCCCTGGGGAAAAGTGTTCTGGCTAGTCACATCTTGTTTCCTTGCTGTTGTTTTCAGGCATATACAGGGGTTGGACAATTAAACTGAAACACCTGTCATTTTAGTGTGGTAGGTTTCATGGATAATTTGGACCAGCCTGGTAGCCAGTCTTCATTGATTGCACATTGGACCAGTAAGAGCAGAGTGTGAAGGTTCAATTAGCAGGGTAAGAGCACAGTTTTGCTCAAAATATTGAAATGCACACAAACCCAAAAATTATGGGTGACATACCAGAGTTTAAAAGAGGACAAATTGTTGGTTTCACGTCTTGGGTGGCGCATCTGTGACCCAAGGCAGCAAGGTTTTTTTATGTATCAAGAGGCCACGGTTTCCCCGGGGAATGTCAGCATACCATCAAGAAGGGGAAAAACCAAATCCAACAGGATTAACTGTGGGACGCAAAGGGAAGCTGTCTGAAAAGGGGTGTTCAGGCGGGTAACCTGGATTGTATTCCCCAAAAAACATAAAAACCCACGGCTGTCCCCAAATCACGGCAGAATTTAAATGTGCACCTCAACTCTCCTTTTTCCAAAAGAACTGTCCTTTTAGGGGCTCCACAGGGGTCAATATACACGGCCGGGCTGCTATAGCCAAAAACCTTTGGTTACTCCTGCCAATGCCAAACGTCGGTTTTCAATGTTGCAAGGAGCGCAAATCTTGGGCTGTGGACAATGTGAAACATGTATTTTTCTCTGATTAATGTTTTCCCCACATCCGGGAGAGTTACGGTGGGAAAAAGCCCCCAAAAAAGCGAGCGTACCACCCCGACTGTTGCATGCCCAGAGTGAAGCATGGGGGGGGTCAGTGATGGTTTTTTTGGTTTTTTAAAACATGGCTTCCCTTGGCCCCAATACTTGGCCTAGATGGGGGGGCGTCACTGCCAAGGACTACTGAACCATTCTTGAGGACCATGTACATCCAGGGTTCAAACATTGTATACTGAAGGCGGTGCCGTGTATCAGGATGGGCAAAAGCACCAATAACACACAGCAAGACTGGTGAAAGATTGGGTTTGATGAACATGAAAGTGAAGTTGAACAATCTCCCATGGGGCCTGCACAGTACCAGATCTAAATATTATTTAGTCACTTTTGGGGGGTTTGGGGAGCGAGATCAGGAAAAAGTTTTTCCCCACCGTATCACGTAGTGACCTGGCCACTATCCTGCAAGAAGAATGGCTTAAAATCCCTCTGACCACTGTGCAGGACTTGTATATGTTATTCCCAAGACGAAAGTACGCTGTATTGGCTGCAAAAGGAGGCCCTACACCGTACTAATAAATTGTTGTGGTCTAAAACCAGGTGTTTCAGTTTCATTGTCCAACCCCTGTATGTACACCTGACAAATACCTTACATACAGAAATCTGTGAAACGTGAAAAATAAAAGAACTCATACAACTTCTGTTGATTAGTCTTGCATGTGACTTTGGAAAATGAACTGAAGTAGACTCCCATATTCACTCCAAAAAAAAAAAAAAACCGTGATACTGCTGCTGTTTACCACCATTAAAATATTACTTTCTGTTGTAAATTTGAGTTGCAGTCAGGATATCAATATCTCAATTCATACTAAAAGTACTTTGGAAAGCTTTAAAGAGCATAATTTCTGCATATTTTCCTTGTCAGTTGTGTTCAGGATTGGTGCTCACAATCGTTACATTCATTTCCGTGACTAAAATAAATATAATATAATATAATATAATATAACTGTAAAAAATAGATAGAAAATAAACCTGTAAAAATTTGGAAAAAAGCAAGCACAAGGCAGTCGATAAAAAGCAAAATGTTGCACAGGAATGATGAACTAGGGCATCAATGCACAGGACAATGGCCACCCAAGACAAAAGTAGTAAAAGCCAAATCTCCAACTTTCTGAAATTGTGTTCAGAAAGTGAAGATTTTTATTGCAATTCATCCAGTAAGAATGAGAAAGTCAGGAAAAATTTTGCTTGAGATCAGTAGCTTGGAGACCAAACAAACTGGCACCCTGTATTGGGATTTAAAATCATCCTAGTCCGAACCTCTCATCAAACTCTGATATGGCCACAGATACCACATGTAAAATTCATATATGGAACACAACAATATACACATGTAAAAATATGTGACTTCCATGAAAAGGCACATGTATACATGTGGATTTGGAGCACTCCATGTTAAAAAACATGTTTAGGCCATGTGATCACAAGGGAAGCACATGTGTTGACTTCCGAACAAATAATCTGTTTACCTCCTAAAAGTCAACAATATATTTGTGCATTGAAAGAAATTTACTGATCTGCGGCACAGAACAAATGAGAAACACAGTTTGATTGTTGGCATTTCAACATGAAAATTTATTTTCCTTCTGCACGCCCGCCATAAGCCTACTCTATGCCAGCAACACATTTGCCCCCTCTAGCGGCTAGACGAGGAATAACGCTGCAAGAACAGCTAAGGAAACACTACAGGACTTATCACAAAGAGAAGTTAAAGATAGAAACACAAAAAAATATGTTGTTCTCCTCTTACTTATTTAGTACTTTAATATCATATACAATTTTTACTAAATTGTTTTTCACCTTTCTAAATTTATAGCAGTTCTTCAATATGTAGACAATAATGCGATTTAGACATCAATGTGGGCTTGCATTTTACTATTTATTTACATTATGTGTGTTTTTTGTAAGCCAAAATAACAAGTCAACGTTGGGTTTAAAGACCACATCTAACATCCTTCTTAGGTTTTTAGAGCTGCCTGCATCTTTAGTTAATGGATTTGCATGGCAGCAACGCTGAAGATGTACTAGCACTTACTGTTACTGATGTCTTTTCTTCTTTATTTGGACTTTGATTAAACAGTAAGTTGAATCACTCATCTGTCTTCTTGTGTACATGGTAACAGATGCTCCACATACTTTTATATCTGGGCACATGCAATAAGGATATGACACAATGAGCACAATCATGATTTTCAGATCGGAAAAAATGTGAAAGGTTTATTACACTTTGCACATGTGATCAATAGTTCACCACATGTGAAGCACATTAACGAAATACTTCATCACATGTGGAAAATGTGATCCACTTGTGGGAAATGGGACCCACATGTAATCACGTGAAATTCATGGGATTTCTCTGTAAGGGATGGAAGGGACACTACAATATGGATTAATATCAGAACACAGGTGCAGCCATACATTCTGCTTGATTCAGTTTAAAAATAATAAAAATGAGTCAGAGCTAAAGCGTATTGTAGATAAAAATGCAAAAAGATATTTGAGACCAGTTTTGAGTTAAAACAATTAGTTGAATTCAGGTGTTTGTTTTTTTTTACTGACAGAAGGCAAATAAAATGTAGAAACCACTGTAAAACAAAAGAAAATTCCTCCCAGACAATCTTTATGCTTACTAACAACACCTTTGTCTGTTCTTGGTCTGGCATTAACTATGTTGCCATGATGCATTTTTCTTTAGATTTGGGTTCCAATATTCTAACTGTTAAAAATCCAGGGGCAAAAGTGTGTCAAACACAGAGACTGTTTTGTTTAGTGAGGAAAAATCTGTTCTTTTTACCTGTGCTTCCACAAAGCTCACCAGTTTCCAAGATAGATGACGTTTGCAGCAAACTTCATTGTTTGACTTGTTCATTCATTGTTTTATAGTTTTTTCTGCATTGCCAATTAACTAGCATGCATCCATTTGAAATATTTTAATCAGGAAAACTATGGACATTTGCTGTCCTATATACAATATTAGCCCATCAGATGTAGATCCGGATGACATAATCATCTATATATGGTAACCAGTTCCCTTTTTTAAGAAAGTTGTGTCTACGTTTTTGTTTTGAAATTGTGCTTTTAGAATTATAATCTGCTTTGAAAAACACTGTACAGGCCAAATATTATTTATTCGTGTTTCATACTTTTAATATTTATAGGTTTTATGTCTTTAAAATATGATCATATTTGCCCTTAAAGTTTGATCAAACATCTCTGAGTCTTCACACTATAAAGCAGTTTTAGCTAATCAGGTCTGCTACGAAGCAAAAGTTAGTGGATGAATACAGAGATAAAAAAACATGTTTCTCTGGTCTGATCTGGGTACAGCTGCAAGAGCTGAACGATAAGACCTTCAAAGCCTATAGATAAAAGTACATAAAACCTCAAACAACTGTAATGCTTCTCTTTGTGAGCAATACTCAGTGCTGTGTTTTACAGCACCATATGCTTAGGGGCACTTTAAATGTAGGCTTTTAGTATTAATGTCTCTCTGTGCAGTAATACTTGCAGTATGATTCAGAATTAATCGCATAAATGAGTAGAATATCTCATTTGTTTATTTTTCCCCGTGTTCATTATTGAATTAAATAGAAAAATCCAATTAGCAGTGTGCATTAGCCTTTCTTGCAGTTTGATTAAGCAAGTAAATATTAGGGCTGATGCTCAGCCAAATTGCATTGCATGGCAAATCCTCCAAAATACAAGATTTTTAATTAATTTGCGAATATAGTTTTCTGTAATTACTCTCTGGGCTACAGGATGAAAAAAAATGCCCTCCTATATGACATTTATTCCTAACATGGATGCAGTTAATGTAACTAAACTCATGTATTATGTATTCAAATTAGATACACGCAGTGCCTTGCTAAAGCATTCCGAAACTTTGTTAAATTTCTTATTTTGTCATATTAGAACCATGGACTTAGATTAGATTAGAAATTAAATAAATCAACACAAAGCAGTAGATGGCATAAAAGTAGAAGGAAAATGCATGGTTTAAATTTATCTTTTGTTTTACAAATAGAATTTGTGATTTGTAAAACCTGTCTTTACATCAATTACAGCTGCAAGTTTTTGGGGTATGTCTCTACCAGCTTCACACATCTGGACACTGAACGTTCTGGTTGTTCTTTGCAAAATATCTCAAGCTCGGTAAGATTGAAAGGAGAGAATCTTAATTGGATTTAGGTCTGGATTCCGACTGGGCCATTGAAACACCTATTATGATTTGTTATAAACCATTTCATTGTAGCTCTGGCTGCATTTTTAGTGTTTTAACCAACCAGCTCTACTGGAATCTCTGCTCCACTAGAGCTGGTTGGTTCATGAATCACCCTGGTTAATGATTTTAATCTTCATACTGAATCAGAAACTATAAGTCCGAGGTCTCTGTAATCCCATATCCAAGAGTTCTCATGACGGCTTCTATTAAGTACACCAGTAACACAACATAGTCACATGATTTAGTCTAACTGGTTTGCTGGATTTGAGTTAGCAAGCTCACTGAAAACACTGATGACTCTGATAATTCAGTTGAAATGGTTTACTTAAGTTAGTAGACTCAAAGAAAAACAGTGGAGTCACAAGAAACAATGCTGCCTCAGGTGTTTTGCTCAAATTGGCTCGTGAACTCGAGGTAGCAGACTTACTGGAAACATGGCGGGCTCATCACCAACAGCAACCCTCAATCAAAGGGTAGCACTGTATACACTGCAGATAAAAAAGACTGCAAGTTATATCAAAGGAAGGAAAAAAATAACCCTAATGCTTGTTTGATTTAGGTAAAAAATACTCTGGGCAGATATGCTATTGTTACATCTAAAATGTTTTTTTTAGGATGAGGAGTAACAATGCTGACTCACTCAAAGCAGATTACATTACAGAGTGACTCGGAGAACCCTCTTTCCATAAAATTAACAGAATTTCCCACCTCTACGCCCCAGTCTCATGTGGAGCCTGTCACAGGGTGTCTTCCAAGATTGCCATGTGTTTAGCACTATCCATCAACTTTGTACAGCTTTCATGTGTCTGCTGAGAAGAAAAGAAGAAAAACTTCCCCAAAGCATATATGTTGTCACCACCATTTCACCGTTGAGATACTGCATTCAGGGTGATGTGCAGCATTAGTTTTTCGTAAGAGATAGCATTTTGCATGTATGCCAAATATATTTTTTTGGTCTCATCTAACTAGAACACCTTCTTCTACATGTTTGCTGTGTAACCTATTGCTTGTGGCAAAGTTTAAACAGAGCCTCCTAAAGCTCTCTTCTTGCCACTTTTCTGTGAAGGAAATATTTGTGTAGTGCATGACTAATAGTTGTCTTGTCAACAGATTACCCCGTCTGAGCAGTTAAACTATGCATCTCTTCCACAGTTACAATGGGCCTCTTAGCTGTTAAAAAAATGAAGAGTGCTTTGTGAATAGTTCTATTCAGTTTAATTCAGTTTGTTTATATAGCGCCAGTTCAAAACACGTTTCAAGGGACTTAACAAAAAAAATGTAAAGTCAATTCAAATGAATCGTCTGTATGATTCATTTGAATTGACTTTTTTTGGGTTTTTTTTGTCCATGATTTGCTAAGGTAGAGTAAGCTTTTATTGTAAGCCAATCAGAGGCAGTGTTCAGTTTACACACAAACCACAAATTCACACAACAGCCCTGTCCATGCAAACTAGCAGATGTAAGCTGCAACCATGGGGGATGGGGCGTGGGGGGGCTGGAGACACTACTTTATTCTCCTTGAGGTATGTGAAGTAAATATTAAAAATAAATATTAAGTTAAGTTTGGTGTAAGTAAGCAACTCGTAATTCCACTTTATGCAACTGGCTTGTGAAACCTTAGAAAAAAATCAAATCTAAATTCTTAGACATATTAAACTTTAAAAAAAGTAATGCAATAGTTACTTTCCCTGTTAACTACTTACTTTTATAGTGGAATAACTCAGTTACTGACTCAGTTACTTTTTGGGAGACGTAACTAGTAACTATAACTAATTACTTTTTAAAAGTAACATGCCTAACACTGGATGTCACTGCTTATATATGAGAATTATATAACTTATATAACAATCCTGGAGTTCATAATTTCAGACTTTTGCCAAAGTTAATAAATCAAATATCTCTCCCTTGCTAGGGAGAAGCAACTCTGCTACTTAGGCATATATGCAAATGCTTTGACTCACTCTGAGATCCTTTGTGTAGGCCATAAAGTTTTGACTTGAGTTTTTAAACTTGATCCCACTGTCTAATCCAATTTTAGTGTGCTTCATGTAAACCACAGCTTGCAATCTGGACCTTTGCAATAAATGCCATTGTCCAACTCACCGCCAGTCCTGTCCAAACAGGGGGGTAGACTTCTGTATCTAAACTAAGACTTTGCTGCATATTTACCTATTCAGACATTTATTTGGATAGAGCATGATTTATTGCCAGATTTAACTTTCCCAGTTAATCTCATGCTCTAACCCAATGAAAGTTTTCAGTCTAGTTTTAAACACAGACGTTTAATACACGCTCTCACTGAGCTGGTTCCACAGAAGAGGAGCCTGATTACTAATATATCTACTTCCCACTCTACTTTTAGAAACTCTAGGAGCCACCAGTAAACCTGAGTGAAGTACTTTGTTGGGAATATATTTGTAAATCAAATATTTGATGTATGATGGTGCTTGACTATTAAGGGATTTTTATGTAAGAAGGAAAAATAGGGTTTTCGATAAGCTGAAGGCTTTTAAATGCATTTTGTGGACTGATATTAAATAATTACAATGGTCCAGTCAGTAACATATGCATGCTCCAGTTTTTTAGCATCACCCTGGACATAATATTTCTAATTTTGGCAATATTCCGGAGGTGGAAGAAGGAAACCCTAAAAACCAAGGTTCTTCACTTTATTATTATTAGAATTATTACTTTAAATATCAGAATATTGTGATTGACTGTTTCAAATGAAGCACTGAAATCTAACAGGACAAGTATAGACACAAGTCCATTAACCAAGGCTGTAAGAAAATCATTAGTGACTTTCACCATTGCAGTTTCAGCACTATGATGAGCTCCAAAACCTGACTGAAACTCTTCAAACTAACCTAACCCTGCTTTAAACATCCGTAACATTATTTTTGATTATGTTTGTTCACTAATATTCGCTATGAAACTACCGAGGCCGTCACAACATGGATACATATAAATGTCATGCTTCTTATGGTGCGTTCACACCGAACGTGGATTCTGCGAATATTTCGCCTCATTTGTGTACTTTTGGACGCTTGACCTGCCGCGTGAACGCCGCGTTGCCAAATGTCAACAAGCGGCAACGCTTCGCCGCGTCATCAAATAGCAGGAGCTTCCATCTGCTGCAAGCTGCTTTCAACTGAACATGCCGGACATGGATTTCACGGATAATCACGGTGTTTTACCTGTCGAGAGCCGAAAAACGCCGCCGACGTCAACGTCCCTGGGTTCACGTGATTCTTCAGGGACGGGAACAGGTCGGAGAGTACCACCACCTACTCCAGGATCAGCGTTTGGATTATGGTCGATTTCAGCGGTACTTCCGTCTATCCAGGACCCAGTTCGAAGATCTGCTGCCCCGCGTTGGGACACGAATCGGCCTCCGGGACACCAACTACCGGCGACCGCAGTGAAGCCAGCCCGAAGGCGGACACCTGACACTCAAGCTCCGCGGAGCCAGCGGCATCCAGCCCACGGCCGATCCGATTCAGGCACCCAGATTTCGGCTAGCTGCTCTCTGTTGCTCCCTCTTCTGACGCGCGGTGGTTCACTAGGGACCGTCAACAAGTTTCCGAGCCAAACAATCGTGGAAAATCTGAGTGCCTGAATCGGATCAACCGTGAGCTAGATGCCGCTAACTCCGCGAAGCTTGAACACCCAACTTCAAACTAACTTCCGGTCTACCGGCGCAGTATCCCCGCTGCTGAACTCCTGTCCATCTGTCTTCGGTGAGTAAATACATCTCAGCTCAATAAAAAAAACAGCCGATTTTTAATGTCCACATCTCCTAAATATAAGATGTTTGTGCCTAAACATAACCAGGCCAGGTCCTTTGTGTACTTGTCTCGGTAAAAGTAATTAGTTCTGAGTCATACAACTCTGGCTTGCCGCACACCGCCACTATAATCTTGTCCTCCATCACTGACAACCGCTTCTTCTCCGCTGCGGTCCTTCTCCCTATGTCACAGCCACATCCAGTCCCTGATTGCTTGACCCGACGCGATGCGAATTTTGGAAAAAGTTCAGATTTTTCAACTCGTCCATCGCTCTGCGCGCCCTTTGCGCCGCGCCGCTCCTGAACGCGCCTTCTACATAGGGATAACATGTAAATCGGCCGCCCCCATCGCAGAATCCGCGTTCGGTGTGAACGCACCATTACATTCTTTCTCAAAAATGAATTGGAAATCAAATGTCCTTTTCCTTTCACATAACAAGTATGTACTACTTCGTGTTGGTCTATCACATAAAATTTCAATATAAGACAGTACATTAAAGTTTGTGGTTATGACAAAATACTGATATGAGGCATACATAGTTTTGGAAGGCTCTGTACAAGCTGCTGTCTGGAAATTTACAATTAGGCTCAGTATTTCCCTACTCACGCAATCTTTTCCTTCCTGTTTGACAGTCAAGACAACAACTATTTAAATAGAAAGGGCCTCATTTAAAAATAATAATATTTGGCTGCAGTATGTGTCACAAATCTCAAGGAATAGCAACAAATCATGCCTGCCAAACTAATTTCAGGACAAGCTAAAAATGACGGTTTGTTGGGTAGTTTGGATGTCACTATTTTTCAAATTTATGCAGCAAATGTTTTGTTTTGTGTCACTTTTTTTCCAGGGAGAGCTGTGACACACACAGACCATGTTTTCATTGTCCTTTAGATGATCGCTGACAGGGTCTCTAGGAAACACCTCGCTCTCCCTCTGCCCTCATACATTGCTGCAGTGGTATGTCTGCTGGTAAAACAACAGCTGTTGAAAGCTGAAGGTTATCACTTCTTATTTTCAACAAAAGCAGGTGTCATTTATAATCTGTCGACACATTGCAGGGGGTTCTAAGGAGAACTCACTTCAGCTGTAAGTGAATTAAATACTTCTTGCAACTTATCCACCAGTCTGAGGAAACATCTGAAAAAAATGTATGACCCCAATTTTCCTGAAGCTTATGACAGATGTCTCGCTTGCAGGTCACACTGAACGCAAATAGATTTACTTCCTATTTTGCCAAATCTTCAGTGAGTGTTAGGACATTAACTTGGCAAAGCCTGTTGTCTGCAAATCTGGAGGAATTGCAATGATATATATCAAAATGTTTGGCAAAGCTCCTGGGTTCAAAGCTGTTTGAAAAGCCAATAGATGGCGAGCAAGACGCCTGGTGAGTGATTACAGAGCAGGCGACAAAAAGAATGAATGTGTCCCCCGCACTTGCTTTTAGTTGTACTAATGCTCAAAATTCTGAATGACTGATTTCAATGCTTAACCCTAAACAACTAAAAGCATTTGTCCTGCGACAGCTTAAATGCAAAGAGGTGGGGTGTATTTTCCCACTTAACACAAGCAATCTGATGAAATGCCACACATGCTTTCTACTCATGAAAATATAACCAACCACCAAAACTGTGAAGCCTAAACTAGGCTTCATCACACTGACATTGGAGAAATTGAAAATACTTGAAACAATTGTATAGAGAGGGGGGCATCTATTTGCAATAATAAAGTGCAAATATAAGAAGCCTCAAGTTAATGGAGCTCCTCACTGTATCACTCATTGCAGGGGTCCCCCAAGGCTTAGCAAGATTGAACACACCATATGTTTATCTGGAGCTTTTCCCTGCATAAGTGCTTCTGGCGGCATGGTTTTGGCAGTACCCTTGTTCTTCCTATAATGCAATAATAAAACAGCTCATGTAGACAGTCACTTCCCAAAAACCCCACACAAAGGAGAAATCAGGGTTTAGTTTAAATAAATGATCACTGAACTGTCTGCTTTGAATAAGCTACATAGGTAATACTTGTATTACTTATGTACATATGTAATAGCTTTTAATTTATTTATTTCTGTATATTGTGCTGGTTTTTATCTTGGCCATGACATCCTTGTAAAAGAGATTTAACTCTCAATGGATTTCTTTCCTAAAAAATAAACGTAAAATAAAAAAAAAAACATAATTTATTGCTAAGAGGATGTACTTCTTGTAATCATGTGAAATATAGTATGATTACAACCAAAAACACTGTAAAAAACAGGGAAAATTATATCTATTATTTTGTACTGATATAAACTGTAATGGATAAATTTTACTTCTCTAAATAATTCAATTCAGTTTATTTATATAGCGCCAATTCACAACACGTGTCGTCTCAAGGCACTTCACAAAAGTCAGGTACATACATTCCAATTAATCTTAATCATTGAACAGTACAGTCAGATTCTGTTATTTATTCAAATTGGATAAAAAGTTTTTCTATCTAAGGAAACCCAACAGATTGCATCCAGTCAGTGACTTGCAGAATTCACTCCTCCCGGATGAACATGTAGAGACAGTGGACAGTCACCAGCGTTGACTTTGCAGCAATCCCTCATACTGAGCATGCATGTAGCAACAGTGGAGAGGAAAAACTCCCTTTTAACAGGAAGAAACCTCCAGCAGAACCAGGCTCAGTGTGAGCGGCCATCTGCCACGACCGACTGGGGGTTAGAGAGAACAGAGCAGAGACACAAAGAGAACAAAGAAGCACTGATCGAAGAGTACTTTCTATGGGAAGGAAAAGTAAATGTTATGGATGTAGCTCCTTTAGTCGTTTCACCTAGAAAGAAAGAACAGATAAACTTTGAGCCAGTTTTCAAGGTTAGAGTCTGAAGAGAGCACATAGAGTTGGTTACAGTAAAAGCTCAGTCAGTAGCCATGTCTAGGAGAGAGAAAGGGTTAAACACTGAAAGACAGGGCCATGTGGATCATTGGTAGAGGGTGAGCATTAAGTTGTTGCCAGCAGAAGCTTGGAGGATTCCCCTCTCCAGAAAGGTGTTACAGGTAGACACAGAGTCAGGCCAGGTGTAGCTTCTAGGAAGAGAAAAGAGAGAGAACAAAGTTAAAAGCTGAAATAACAGCAAATAATACAAAATTGAAGAGTAGTGTGAGAAAGTAGCGAAGAGGGTGAAAGTGGTCATTATGTCCTCCAGCAGCCTAAGCCTATAGCAGCATAACTACAGAGATAGCTCAGGATAACCTAAGCCACTCTTACTATAAGCTTTATCAAAAAGGAAAGTTTTAAGCATAGCCTTAAAAGTAGACAGTTTGTCCATCTAGAGCCCACTGATGGCCATTTGGCATACTAAAAACCACAACAATTGGGATACCTCTCTCTGTCAGATTGACCATAACCATTGGAAAAGAGAGGGGGTCATACAGGTAGCAGAAATGGAGGGTGTGTTTGCACCTCAACCATAACTGAGCCGGTTTAGGCTAAACCTGACTCCCCCTTACTCCATCCAACAGGGAGGGAGGAAGGCTCCATTACTATGCCACTCTAACTATAAGCTTTATCAAAAAGGAAAGTTTTAAGCCTAGCCTTAAAAGTAGACAGGGTGTCCGCCTCACGGACTAAACCTGGGAGCTGGTTCCACAGGAGAGGAGCCTGATAACTAAAGGATCTGCCTCCCATTCTACTTCTAGAGACTCTAGGAACCACCAGTAAACCTGCAGTCTGAGAACGAAGTGCTCTGTTAGGAACGTATGGAACAATCAGATCTCGGATGTATGATGGAGCTAAATCATTAAGGGCTTTATATGTGAGGAGGAGAATTTTAAATTCTGTTCTGGATTTAACAGGGAGCCAATGAAGGGAAGCTAAAGTAGGGGAAATATGATCTCTATTTTTAATTTTCATCAGAACTCTTGCTGCAGCATTTTGAATTAGCTGAAGGCTTTTAACTGCATTTTGTGGACATCCTGATAGTAAAGAATTACAATAGTCCAGCCTTGAAGTAACAAATGCATGGACTAGTTTTTCAGCGTCACTTCTGGACAGGATATTTCTAATTTTGGCAATGTTCCGGAGATGAAAAAAGGAAATCCTAGAAACCTGTTTAATATGGGATTTAAATGACATGTCCTGGTCAAAAATAACACCAAAGTTCTTTACTTTATTACCGGAGGTCAATTTAATGACATCCAGGTTAAGTGATTGACTAAGCAGTTTCTTTTTTAAAGACTCCGATCCAAAGACGACAACTTCTGTCTTGTCTGAATTTAGAAGCAGAAAATTTAAAGTCATCCAAGTTTTTATATCTTCAAGACAAGCTTGTAGTCTGTCTAACTGGTTGGGCTCATCAGGATTTATGGATAAGTAAAGCTGAGTGTCATCAGCGTAACAGTGAAAATTTATTCTATGCTGCCTACATATACAGGGGTTGGACAATGAAACTGAAACACCTGGTTTTAGAACACAATAATTTATTAGTATGGTGTAGGGCCTCCTTTTGCGGCCAATACTGCGTCAATTCGTCTTTGGAATGACCTATACAAGTCCTGTACAGTGGTCAGAGGGATTTTAAGCCATTCTTCTTGCAGGATAGTGGCCAGGTCACTACGTTATACTGGTGGAGGAAAACGTTTCCTGACTCGCTCCTCCAAAACACCCCAAAGTGGCTCAATAATATTTCGATCTGGTGACTGTGCAGGCCATGGGAGATGTTCAACTTCACTTTCATGTTCATCAAACCAATCTTTCACCAGTCTTGCTGTGTGTATTGGTGCATTGTCATCCTGATACACAGCACCGCCTTCAGGATACAATGTTTGAACCATTGGATGCTCATGGTCCTCAAGAATGGTTCGGTAGTCCTTGGCAGTGACACGCCCATCTAGCACAAGTATTGGGCCAAGGGAATGCCATGATATGGCAGCCCAAACCATCACTGATCCACCCCCATGCTTCACTCTGGGCATGCAAACAGTTGGGTGGTACGCTTCTTTGGGGCTTCTCCACACCGTAACTCTCCCGGATGTGGGGAAAACAGTAAAGGTGGACTCATCAGAGAACAATACATGTTTCATATTGTCCACAGCCCAATATTTGCGTTCCTTGCACCATTGAAACCGACGTTTGGCATCGGCATGAGTGACCAAAGGTTTGGCTATAGCAGCCCGGCCGTGTATATTGACCCAGTGGACCTCCCGACTGACAGTTCTGGTGGAAACAGGAGAGTTGAGGTGCACATTTAATTCTGCCTTGATTTGGGCAGCCGTGGTTTTATGTTTTTTGGATGCAATCCGGGTTAGCACCCGAACATCCCTTTCAGACAGCTTCCTCTTGCATCCACAGTTAATTCTGTTGGATGTGGTTCGTCCTTCTTGGTGGTATGCTGACATTACCCTGGATACCGTGGCTCTTGATACATCACAAAAACTTGCTGTCTTGGTCACAGATGCGCCAGCAAGACGTGCACCAACAATTTGTCCTCTTTTGAACTCTGGTATGTCACCCATAATGTTGTGTGCATTTCAATATTTTGAGCAAAACTGTGCTTTTACCCAGCTAATTCAACCTTCACACTCTGCTCTTACTGGTCCAATGTGCAATCAATGAAGACTGGCTACCAGGCTGGTCCAATTTAGCCATGAAACCTCCCACACTACAATGACAGGTGTTTCAGTTTCATTGTCCAACCCCTGTATATAGTAAAGAGAATTGGCCCAAGTCCATTATCTGAGGCAATAAGAATATCATTAGTGACTTTCAGCAGAGCTGTTTCAGTGCTATGATGAGCTCTGAAACCTGACTGAAACTCTTCAAACAGGTCATTGCTGTGTAAATGCTCACACATTTGATTAGCAACTATTTTCTCAAGAATTTTAGATAAGAATGGAAGATTGGATATCAGTCTGTAATTTATTAAGTCATCTCGATCAAGCGAAGGTTTCTTCAGCAAAGGTTTAATTCCAGCTACCTTAAAAGCTTGTGGTACATACCCATTTACTAAAGATAAATTAATCATATCTAAACTGGGGCTGGTATTTAGAGGGAACACTTCCTTAAATAATTTGGTTGGGATTGGGCCTAACATACAAGTTGAAGGTTTAGATGAAGCTAATATTTCTGATAACTCAGGAAGCTCCACAGGATCAAAACAGTCCAAACACAGATCAGGTTCTACAGTTACTTCCAATGTTGTCTCACTTGTTGAGGATGAAGTAATCATCTTCGGGAGTATGTCAAAGATTTTCTTCTTAATAGAATCAATTTTATTTTGGAAGAATCCCATAAAGTCATGACTGCTGAGAGCTAAGGGAATGGATGGCTCAACAGAGCTATGACTCTGTGTAAGTTTAGCAACTGTACTAAAGAGAAACCTAGGATTATTCTTGTTCTCTTATATTAAGGATGAGAAATAAGCTGTTCTAGCTTGGTGAAGTGTCTTTTTATACAACAGTAGGCTATTTTTCCAGATTAAGTAGGAATTCTCTAGTTGTGTAGAGCGCCATTTTCGCTCCAATTTTCTAACATTGTGCTTTAAAGTACGCAGCTCTGAATTAAACCAGGGAGCTAGCCTCCTATGAACAATTACCTTCTTTTTCAAGGGGGCTGCATTGTCTAATGCACCTCGCAATTATGAAGTAACACTATGAACAAGAGAATCAATTTGTGACGGGGAAGAAACAAAATTATTGCCTTCCACTGTGTTTTTCTGTGATAATGAGGAAATTAAAAGTGGAACAGATTCTTTAAAGGTTGATACAGCATTGACTGATAATGATCTACTATAATGAAAATTTCTTTCAGGTGTGGAGTACTCTGTTAAATTAAACTCAAAGGTTATTCAAAAATGGTCAGACAGCACAGGGCTGTGAGAAAATATTGTTATGTCTTTACACTCAATGCCATATGTCAGCACAAGGTCCAGAGAATGAAGACAAAGGTGGGTAGGTTTGTTAATGTTTTGAGTAAAGCCAATTGAGTCTAAGATACCATTAAAGGCTATATTTAAGCTATCACTTTCAGTGTCAACATGAATGTTAAAATCCCCCACTATAATAATTTTATCTGTATTTAACACTAAATTAGATAAAAGGTCTGAAAACTGATCTAAAAATTGAGAGTAAGGGCCTGGTGGACGGTACAAAACAACAAACAGAAGTGGTTTTAGTGCTTTGCAATTTGGATGAGGAAAACTAAGGATTAAATATTCAAAAGAGTTGTAGCTATTGATTGGTCTGGGACTAGTCAATAAATCGGACTGAAAGATGGTTGCTACTCCTCCTCCTCGCCCAGTATTTCGAGTAATGTGAAAATTTAAATAATTAGTAGGAATTGACTCATTTATAATAACATAATCCTCTTGCTGCAGCCAGGTTTCTGTGAGGCAAAATAAATCAATCTGATTGTCACAAATCAGGTCACTAACTAGCAAAGTCTTTGAAGAGAGAGATCTTATGTTCAGTAAGCCACATTTAATTGTTTTATTTTTCTTTTTAGTCTGAGTTGTGTTTATTTTTATGAGATTTTCCTGATTTCCTCTTTTTAGATAATTGTTTAATCTGTTCAATTTTGGCCGTGGGCGAGACACTATCTTAATAGGGTAATGGGTTGGTAGCAGTACAGAAGCTGCAGAGAGGAGTGTTAAACTACGACCCTGTTTCCTGGTCTGAACCCTGGGTTGTCAGAGGTTTGGAGAACTAATAAATAAGGCCAGATTCCTAGAAAGAAGAGCTGCTTCATCCACAGTGGGATGGATGCCGTCTCTCCGGATCAGACCAGGTTTTCCCCAAAATGTTTGCCAATTATCAATGTAGCCCACATTGTTTTCTGGACACCACCTAGACAGCCAGCGGTTGAATGACAGCATGCGGCTAAGCATGTCATCACTGTTCAGATCGGGGAGGTGACCAGAGAAAATTACGGAGTCCGACACTGTTTTGGCAAACTTACACACCGAAGCAACACTAACTTTAGTGACCTCAGATTGACGTAACCGGGTGTCATTACCGCCAGCGTGAATAACAATCTTACTGTATTTATGCTTATCCTTAGCCAGCAGTTTCAGGTATGATTTGATGTCGCCCGTTCTGGCCCCTGGCAGACATTTGACTATGGTCGCTGGTGTCTCTAGTGCCATGTTTCTGACTGTGGAGCTGGCACAATTACCAGAGGTTGGCTTCTCAGCGGGTGTGTGTCCCTGAGCGGGGAAAAACCCTATTAGAAACCGGAACGGGTTGGTGGTGACCTGTGGGCTGAGATCTAGGACTATGCTTCCTACGTACCGTCACCCAGCCGGCCTGAGGCCGCGGCTGCACAGGCTCTGCCGGAGGACTGCTACGGGGAGCTACCCTCGGTGGCTCCGCGCTAGCTAAGGGGCCTCGGCTATCTGCTGGTTTTTCAACAGCGCGGAGCCGGGCCTCTAAATCCGACACCCTCGTCTCCAAAGCTACAAAAATGCTACATTTATTACACGTACCATTATCACTAAAGGAGGCAGAGGAGTAACTGAACATCTGGGATCGGAGCTCGTTGGGGGGTCGGGACTGCTCCGTCCTGGGGCGGCTCTGGTTGGCGGGCTGGTTTGGGCCATGTGGACCCCTCTTTGGTACATAGCCCCCTCTCCGGAGGTGGATGGGGGTTGGTGGGGACTGGGTTCTGTGCGGGGGCCGGGCCGAGACCACCCGGGTCTGGGCCTGTCTGCCTATCTCTGCCCCGGGAGGGAAGGGGACCACCTCCTTGGTCCGGGGGCTGGTTGCCCCTAGGGGCTGCTGGCGCCCGGACCTTGGAGTATAGAGTATGCATGGGGAGTGTGAGTGAGTGTAGGACGTCCATTGTTGTTTGTCTTTATGTTGGGAGCAAGTGATTTTATGTGTGTGGATGAGGGTGGGAGTGGGTGACTGTGACTGTGAGTGCCTGTTTTTTTTGTGACGGGTTGGGTCTTGGACTGCTCCCTTTCCTGGATCAGCTTAGGCCCCCCCATATTATGGGGGGCCTATTTCCTCCCCGCCACCCTGCCTGCCGGTGGTTGGAGTCTCAGCCCGCTGGTGTACTTGTGGCTCTCGGTGTCCGGGGCTGGATGCTTGGGTGTGTGCTGGCTCACTCCTGGTGGCTGCCTGCCGGGGCCTGGACCCCTGGGCTCTGTCGGGCCTCTGTCGGGCCTCTGTCTTGGGGTGGCGTGTCCCGGGGTCTTGGGTCTCTGGGTCCATGGCTGGATCTGCTCGGGGAGTGGACGGCTGCCGGGGGGCCTGTGGGCTCGTCGCCCGCGGTTCCCCCGGGGGCTTCTGCACTGTCGCTGGGGGTGGCTCGCCTGGGACTCCCCACTGCTTTCCCCTGGGGGGGTTGCGGTAGTCCCGGTGGTGGTTCTCCTGGGGTTCCTGTGCTTTTGGGGGGGCCTTGGATGTCTCTTGCCGGATCTCCTCAGTGTCCACCCGGGGACCAGGGGCAGGTCGGTGGGTCCTCACACTCGCTATTGCTTTTTTCTGTGGAGAAACCTTGTATACAAAGCGCATCCACACAGGTGTTGATAGATACACAGATGATCTATATTGGGCTGCACTTCTCCTAAGTAATTTTTACATTCATAAAATACCCGTGTGTTTTTTTGTGTATAAGCAAGCAGGGTGTAATCTTTTATTCTATTCATCCTTTTTTCCTCCTCCCCTCCCCCCTTTTTTCCCCTTTTTTCCCCTTTTTTGCCCCACTCTCTCTTTGTCAAGCTTCTGTTTTCCTTTTTCATTTCAGTCTCCGTGTCCATAACATTAAAAATACCCAAAGAAGTTTTAAATAAAGTTTCTTTTAAATATCAAGTAGAGCCTTTAAACAATAGCTGTGATGCTCCGCTTGTGAAAAGTAAATCTGTTGGGCAAATTTTTTGGGCACTCAGACAACAATTCTGAGAACTCTGCCGGACAGGACACGGTTAAAAAAAAAAAAAAAAAGAATGGGTTGCCATGGTGGAGCTAAAGCTAACGCTAAGCTAGGGACCCCTTACCACTACTAGAAAAAAACGTGTAAAACACGGAGAGTCCCCAAACGTTAAATACAGCAACAGAAAGTATGTGTTTTAACGTGCTTATGTATTATAACAAGTAAGAGATATAACAGTAGAGAGAAATCAGATCAAACGAGAGAGCCTTCACACACCAAACAATCCACCAAGTGCAAAACAGGTAGTGACGAATACGCCTTACCACTTCTCCTGGATCTCCAGGATGGGAGTGGTAATGGGATATGATTTAGAACTGTTTGTCTTGCCAAGTGTCTCGAGATGGCATGTGTTATTACCTGGCTCTATTAGATAAACTGAATTAAACTGAAATTACTAGTATGTCAAAAGCTATAAAATTCTTCCAGTTTGTAACAGACCTATTACCAATTACTCACAGACTACAACACAAATAACCAACTAATGCAAAAGGTTCATAAAATAACTTTCTCGTCACCAAACGTTTAATAGGACTTGCTTTAACATGTCAGAAATTTGCTTTAGAACTAGCAAAACCCTGATTAGTTATTATCTCTCAGTAGGAACATTTTAGGATAAATCCACCGAATCCTATCTTAAAAAATCTGAACTAATCCTTCAAAGGGACAGTTAATTTATTTTTAAGTGAGGATATGTGAAGTTATTAACAGTAATAGCTGCTTTACTTGTATTTGAGAAAGTACATATCATCGTGAGCTTGTAGAAAAGTAAATTAATCATCAAGGACAACAGTCAGACAGCTGGGTCAAACAGACATCCCATTTAAAACAACTTAAACAGAAAAAAAACCTTAATCTTTAAAAGCACAATCACAAATTTGAAGTGCTGAAACAACTGGGCAGAAAAGATCTCTGAACCAAAATAATGCTGTCACAATACCTCAGTTGTCCAACACACAGGAAACACATCTCTATCCCTGTTCTCTCAGATTGGCAGTTTGAATTCAAATGAAAGCCTCAATTATTAGTTTGGTTTTGTAGCACTAAAGGAAACACTCATTTTAGGTGATAAAGCTAACTCATCACAGTGAACTTCCCAAAATCTAATGCTGCTGCCATGCAATTTTCTTATTTTGGTGTTTCTAAAAATTGTTCTAAACATCAAAATATCAGCGGCAGTTTAAATGAATGAATGCCCTTATTTTCATTGCATAGTTAACATACTACAAAATTATTATCTCTCAACAACAATTATCCTCTGCAGCTGATCAAATTGTATATACAGTATGAGATGCATGGAAAAGCAATAATTACTTGCTGTTTAAATAAATCTGTATATATTTTATTATTACTTCATTTACCTGCAGGGCAGATACAATCAATATAGATTATGTCTATTCTGCCAAGTTATATAAACATGTGCATTGACTTTTTTTGTTACACAGGCTGATGCAGTATTCAATCTACAGTACAACTTGTTATGGTAAGTAGTCAAAGGGGGACCCAAACAAAGGATTCAGCAAGGTTAGAGGCTGAAGCAGAAAGATTAATAACTTTGTTGGAGAAAAACAAAAACAAAAATGCTGCAAATGCAGGTTATCCTGTACAAAAATCAAACTAAAGCTGAACCAAGCAAGAAAATGGGGAGGGGAGATACAAAGAGAAAAATCAGGTTCTGACAAATAACTTAGGGCAAACAAGGGATATATTGTGGAGGGTGAGTACTTGAGTTTCAGCACGTGACTTAACCAACAGGACAGCCTGTGGGCTCGCAATCAGTTTTTAACCTCAGGGAAACTGGGGACAACAAGGAAATGAATGAAACTCAAAGCAAAGTGAGAAGTAAAACTAATCTTAATACCGTAACACAACGTTGCAGTTTTTATTTTGCACATTATTGCCCCAAACAGCTGCAGTACTTAACATTTGTGTTGAGTTTAAAGTATTTTTTTTTTAAACTGTTCACCAACAATTTTTGGATCAACCCAAACCCAAATTGCTGGTTTTAACAATCATTATAAAAGGTGCTATATATCTAAATCCTTTAAAAATTTCCAGCACCAGCTGTATGACATTGTTAATTTGCTTATATATTGTATACATTCAATCGCAAGGGTGACCTTGTTTTTCACATTATGTTGAATGATGGTCAGCTAAAACATTTGAAAAAGGAAATAGATTATCACAATATTATGTTGTCAGTGTGACCATCTACAAGATCTACCTGCTCTTTGTGTGTGAACTCTAAATATTTAGAAATATCCATATCTCATCTAACCTTGCAATGATCTTCCCTTGTTCCCTTGTCCCTGCCTCAGCAGCCTTTCTCTCCACATTTACCCTGCTGTTGTACAGCCTTTTTTAGCCCCATAATTTCCTTGGCAGTAAGCTACTGATGAGGTTGGTCAGGGATGAAGACTTCTATTAACTCAAATGTTGTACATGAAGGGAATTGCAGACCCATAAAGCAAGGTCTTGCCAGTCTCCCAGGTGAGCTGTTGCATGAAGAGCACAGTCTCCCTCTCCTTCCTCCAGCAAATTTCCCTTAAAAGTTTCACCACTTAAGGAGGATGACATATATATGTGTATATTTATATATACACATCTATCTATCTATCTATCTATCTATCTATCTATCTATCTATCTATCTATCTATCTATCTATCTATCTATCTATCTATCTATCTATCTATCTTCTATCTATCTATCTATCTATCTATCTATCTATCTTTTCTATCTATCTATCTATCTATCTATCTATCTATCTATCTATCTATCTATCTATCTATCTATCTATCTATCTATCTATCTATCTCTATCTATCTATCTATCTATCTATCTATCTATCTATCTAATGAGCTCAGAGTACACTGCTGATTCTCTAACTAAATGTGGTTTCACTTGGTTTAGCTTACATAGACTAAAACAAGCAATATAAATAATCAATCAGTCAAACGCACCTTTCAGAGATTAGATTTTTTTTTTTTTCATCTGACTACATACGTCATTCTCTTGGCTCAGTTAACATTTTAGAGCTTTAAAAAATCACTTTTACGTATTATTATGTTTCTTATGGCTAAATATGATATAATATTACAAAATTCTTAACTGCTGTAAGTTCATCAATGGAAAAGAAAACCTTGGTATCAATGACATACGTCATTCTCTTGGCTCAATTAACATTTTAGAGCTTTAAAAAAATCACTGTTACGTATTATTATGTTTCTTATGGCTAAATATGATATAATATTACAAAATTCTTAACTGCTGTAAGTTCATCAATGGAAAAGAAAACCTTGGTATCAATTTCGGTAACAATTTGACTCTTGATAAATTTGACAAATTGAATAATAAAGTATTGTTGCTCTCTGAGGTTTTGACCATGCTTTCTTGATTGGTTGTATTTAATTTAATTTTAACTTAATTTAAGCAGAGATTGCATTGGCTTTTGTAACTCCCTTTCTGTTTCACCACTGGAAACATGCAAAAAGACACTAAAAAAACATCAGGAAAGCAAATTAATACTCAACCTTCCATCTCAAAGTTTTTAAAAATGAATGAAAAATGGGCTGATCCTCAGTAGAGATTTTTTTCTTATTGCACATACGGAAAATATTTTACCACAGAGCCCAGTATCTACCTTGTATGTCTGCTTGCACATTAATGAGAGGCAGGGTAATGGGCTGTTTAATCTGGCCTCAAAGCGGGGATAGATATTATGATTAAGAATATGACAGTGCCACTTCCACACCTTGAGAAAGTGATGATTCTACACGTGTTGGTTGTCAGCTTGCATTAAATGGATGTTTCATCACTGTCAGGGGCAGATACGGCAATCCCCATCCTTCCATTTTGAGCTCCTGAAAAAGAGCTTTGTTACAACCAACTAATGTGAGAGGAAAAGAAATCATTCACTGCTATGTGTTATGCTGTAAAGAATATAAATCCAGCTGCAATGTACATGTTACTACAGGAAATACTCAATCATCATTGACAACAAAGTTCTTCATGATATATGATGGAATTCTGTGTCAGAAATGCCTGAGACAAGGAAACAAGGCAAGGATACCACTAGATCCCCAGCTGGAAATGGAACACTTGCTGTAATAGATCACCTGTTTCAAAAGAGGTTCAGCGCTTCTGCCCATTAGTACCTCTGAGGGTTTAACCACAACCAGGCAATAAGTTGCAGTCATAAACTACTAGAGTGTAATGATGTGGATCTGTATGAGCAGCACTCTCAGTGATGGAGTGCCCCAGACTTCAGTGAACCACAGTTGGATCATTTGGGCATCATGCTGTTGAAGTGCAATATAAATATAGATTGTTCTGCTCTCGCAGGGGCAAAATCTATAACCATGTCCTAGGAGGCTTTGATCTAAGGCTAACATATGACCAAGGCCATTTTTGTTTGCAGAAGGTAAACAACAATCTATAAACGAACACATCCTCTATGGATTATAGATGTATGATTGTACTTTTAAGGAGGTTCCATGGAGAAAAAAAAGAAAGTGTGTGAACGTGCACTACAGACTGTAGCCAATTTTATGTCCTCGTTATTTCCTGCATAATGTAACATTTTTTCACTGCAACGTACCAGGAATTTTTATGCCAAAAATTGGTTATTGTAATCACTATGATCAGTAAATTAGGGTTGTAGCTATTGAATGTTTTAGTAACCGAGTACTCTAATTAATAATCCCTCAATTAATCCAGCAACCTGATTGTCATGTTTTTGTCTAAAAAGACCTATTGCAGAGACTAGCTGTGGCAAAAAATTAAGTTCTATAACGAAATTGATAAGGAAAACTTACAAGGGGGATCGCAGTAGGAGCAGGTCATGGAGCACGGGAAGAGTAACAGACAGAGTAATAGAGCAACAGCGTAGTATGGCAGTATAACAGGAGAATCCAATAAGAATCCAGCAAAGAACAAAGGGAACCAATGAGCTGATATACTGAGGCAGGGGTGGAAAATGACAAATGAACCAGAAGAGCTAATCCGAGGAAATGTGGAGGAACTGAGGCAGAATAAAGGCAGACAAGCTGATGGAGGAGACTAATTAACACAAAGGGAGCTGAAATAAGACACAAAGAAACTACAAACTGAGGGGAAAGACAGGCAGGGGTCTAAGATAAATAAAATCCAAATGTATAAAAAACAGAACACAATTACTAAGAAACTAAACACAAAGGAATGAACTAATACAGCAAACTCCTACTGACAAAATTAACAACTGAGCATGGCAGGACCTGTTAGACCTGTTAGACCATAACAACAAGGAAATGTATAAAACACACCCAAAAAATTAAAAACAAAAACCCACACACCTGTGAATCGTGACACCAGACATACATGTACTATGCCAAGCTTTGTCAACCTTTTATTCTTAGAATTGCATATTATTTATTATTATTACATAATTTTTTCATTATTTTCCACAGAGCTGTGAAAAAGTATTTGCTCCTTTACATATTTCTTCAGTTTTTGCTTTTTTACCGCACCTAAATGTTTAAGATTATCAAAAAGGTTTTATTATAAGTCAAAGATAACCTAAATAAATGCAAAATGCAGTTTTCAAATTATGATTTAATTTATTAGGGAAAAAACCTATCCAAACCAAGATGAGCCTATATGAAAAAAGTTGTTCCCCATTGCTAAATCATTAACTAAATGTAATTACTCATATTTCTTTTGAAAGTGAGTAGAATTCTACCAACCACACCCAGGACTTTTAACCAATGCCAAACTATGAATATCAAAAAGCACTTAAATGGAACCTTTAAAGGGGCTGCACGGTGGCGCAGTTGGTAGCACTGTTGCCTTGCAGCAAGAAATTCCTGGGTTCAATTCCTAGCCGGGGGTCTTTCTGCATGGAGTTTGCATGTTCTCCCCGTGCATGTGTGGGTTCTCACCGGGTACTCCGGCTTCGTCCCACTGTCCAAAGACATGCCTGTTAGGTTAATTGGTCACTCTAAATTGCCCTTAGGTGTGTGAATGAGTGTGTGCATAGTTGTTTGTGTGTTGCCCTGCGATGGACTGGCAACCTGTCCAGGATGTACCCTGCCTCTCGCCCATAGACTGCTGGAGATAGGCACCAGCTTCCCCGCGACCCACTATGGAATAAGCGGTAGAAAATGAATGAATGAATGTACTCGTACTCGTACTCGACCAGGTCGCGGGGGCAGGAGACTCAGCAGAGACACCCAGACGTCCCTCTCTCCAGACACCTCCTCCAGCTCCTCCAGGGGGAGCCCAAGGCGTTCCCAGGCCAGCCGAGAGACATAGTCCCTCCAGCGTGTCCTGGGCCGTCCCCTGGGCCTCCTCCCGGTGGGACGTGCCTGGAACACCTCCCGAGGAAGGCGTCCAGGAGGCATCCGGTATAGATGCCCGAGCCACCTCAACTGGCTCCTCTCGATGTGGAGGAGCAGCGACTCTACTCCGAGCCCCTCCCGAATGGCCGAGCTCCTCACCCTATCTCTAAGGGAGTGCCCGGCCACCCTACGGAGGAAGCTAATTTCAGCCGCTTGTATCCGGGATCTCGTTCTTTCGGTCATGACCCAAAGTTCATGGCCATAGGTGAGGGTAGGAACGTAGACCAACCGGTAAATCGAGAGCTTCGCTTTTCGGCTCAGCTCTCTCTTCACCACAACGGACCGGCACAGCGCCCCCATTACTGCGGCATCCGCACCGATCCGTCTGTCGATCTCCCGCTCCATCTCTTCCTCACTCGTGAACAAGACCCCGAGATACTTGAACTCCTCCACTTGAGGCAGGAACTCCCCTCCAACCTGAAGAGGACAAGCCACCCTTTTCCAGTCGAGTACCATGGCCTCTGACTTGGAGGAGCTGATCTTCATCCCAGCCACTTCACACTCGGCTGCGAACCGCCCCAGCGCATGCTGTAGGTCTTGGCTAGAGGGGGCCAGCAGGACCACGTCATCTGCAAAAAGAAGAGACGAAATCCACTGGTCCCCAAACCAGACCCCCTCTGGCCCTTGGCTGTGTCTAGAAATCGTGTCCATAAAAGTTATGAACAGGACCAGTGACAAAGGGCAGCCCTTCCAGAGTCCAACATGCACCGGGAACAGGTCCGAATTAGTGCCGGCAATGCGGACCAAACTCCTGCTCCACTCGTACAGGGACCGGATGGCCCCTAATAAAGGGCCCCCGATTCCATACTCCTGGAGCACCCCCCACAAGGCATCATGAGGGACACAGTCGAATGCCTTCTCCAGGTCCACAAAACACATGTGAACCGGTTGGGCAAACTCCCATGAGCCCTCAGGTACCCTGTAGAGGGTATAGAGCTGGTCCAGTGTTCCACGGCCGGGACAAAAACCACACTGCTCCTCCTGAAGCCGAGGTTCGACTATCGGCCGGACTCTCCTCTCCAATACTCTGGCGTAGGCCTTACCAGGGTGGCTGAGGAGTGTGATCCCCTGTAGTTGGAACACACCCTGTGGTCCCCCTTCTTATGAAGGGGGACCACCACCCCGGTCTGCCAGTCCAGAGGCACTGTCCCCGACCGCCATGCAATGTTGAAGAGGCGTGTCAACCGTGACAGCCCCACAACATCCAGAGATTTGAGGTACTCCGGGCGGATCTCATCTACCCCCGAAGCCTTGCCACCGCGGAGCTTTTTAACCACCTCGGTGACTTCAGCCTGGGTGATGAAAGAGTCCAACCCCGAGTCCCCAGCCTTCTGTTTCCACCAGGGAATGCGTGATGCAGGATTGAGGAGATCCTCGAAGTACTCCTTCCACCGCCCGATAATGTCCCCAGTCGAGGTCAGCAGCCTCCCACCCCCACTATAAACAGTGTTGGCGAAGCACTGCTTCCCCCTCCTGAGGCGCCGGACGGTTTGCCAGAATCGCTTCGAGGCCGACCGGTAGTCCTTCTCCATGGCCTCACCGAACTCCTCCCAGGCCGGGGTTTTTGCCTCTGCCACAGCCCGGGCCGCAGCACGCTTGGCCTCACGGTACCCGTCAGCCGCCTCAGGAGTCCCACAAGCCAATCACAGCCGATAGGACTCCTTCTTCAGCTTGACAGAATCCCTTACTGCCGGTGTCCACCACCGGGTTCTGGGATTTCCGCCGCGACAGGCACCGCAGACCTTACGGCCGCAGCTACGGGCAGCAGCATCGACAATAGATGCGGAGAACATGGTCCACTCGGACTCTATGTCTCCAACATCCCCCGGAATCTGGTCAAAGCTCTCCCGGAGGTGGGAGTTGAATACATCCCTGGCCGAGGGCTCCGCCAGGCGTTCCCAGCAGACCCTCACTATGCGCTTGGGCCTGCCAAGTCTTTCTCCTCCTCCAGCAGATCCAACTCACCACCAGGTGGTGATCAGTGGACAGCTCAGCCCCTCTCTTTACCCGAGTGTCCAAAACATGCGGCCGAAGGTCTGATGATACGACAACAAAGTCGATCATTGACCTCCTGCCTAAGGTGTCCTGGTGCCAAGTGCACTGATGGACACCGATATGCTTGAACATGGTGTTCATTATGGACAATCCGTGACTAGCACAGAAGTCCAATAACAAAACACCACTCGGATTCAGATCGGGGAGGCCATTCCTCCCGATCACGCCTCTCCAGGTGTCACTGTCGTTTCCCACGTGGGCATTGAAGTCCCCCAGCAGAATAATGGAGTCCCCGGGAGGGGCACTATCCAGCACCCCCGACAGGGACACCAAGAAGGCCGGGTACTCCGCACTACCGCTCGGCCCGTTGGCCGAAACGACAGTCAGAGACCTATCCCCGACCCAAAGGCGAAGGGATGTGACCCTCTCATCCACCGGGGTTAACCCCAACACGAGACGGCTGAGCTGGGGGGCAACAAGCAAACCCACCCCAGCCCGCCGCCTCTCCCCGTGGGCCACTCCAGAGTAGAAGAGAGTCCAGCCCCTCTCAAGGAGATGGGTTCCAGAGCCCACGCTGTGCGTGGAGGTGAGCCCGACTATTTCTAGTTGAAATCTCTCGACCTCCCGCACAAGCTCAGGCTCCTTCCCCCCCAGCGAGGTAACATTCCATGTCCCTAGAGCCAGCTTAAGCATCCGGGGATCGGGCCGCTGAGGTCTCCGCCTTCGTCCGCCACCCAATCCTCTTTGCACCGGTCCCTCACGGTTCCCCCTGCAGGTGGTGGGCCCACTGGGGGATGGCCTCGCGTCCCTCATTCGGGCTTGGCCCGGCCGGGTCCCGCGAGGAGCAACCCGGCCACCAGGCGCTCTCCGACGAGTCCCGACCCCAGGCCTGGCTCCAGGGTGGGACCCCGGCTCCACTGTACCGGGCGACGTCACGTGCCTCGATATATTTGTCCTCATGAAGGATTCTTAAACCGCTTTTTGTCTGACCCATCACCTAGGGCCTGTTTGGCATGGGAGACCCTACCAGGGGCATTTAAGCCCCAGACAACATAGCCTCTAGGATCATTTAAACACTCAAACCCCTCCACCACGTTGAGGTGGCGGTTCAAGGAGGGGTGAATGAATATATATATATATATATATATATATATATATATATATATATATATATATATATATATATATATATATATATATATATATATATATATATTTTTTTTTTTTATCTATAATGATGTGTTCACATGCAAGGCTTTGACAACAAAAGGATTGAGAACCATCCGTTTGAGACACCCTCTTTTTAAACCGAGATGGAAGAGACCGAAAAGAACTGAAATGAGGCTAACTGAGCCACAGGAATCGGAGGTAGCTTACGTCATGACAAAATTCAGTGACGAGAGTAAACCAGTCTAGGCAGCTCCTGATTGAGCGAGTTGGGACGCAGGTTTGGCAGAGAAGGATTTGAGATATGATAGAAAAATCTGGAAGCCATGTTAGAAAAGAAGGTCGACGATGAGAGAGGAATAGGCATCACTTATTCTATGCTCAGATAACAGAGCAGAAGACGTCTCGAAATGCTTAAAGGCGGCCGAAAGCTCGCCAAAGAAAGGTGGGCACTTTCCACATGCCCGGAGCTGAGACGAGGAGAAAAGGGGCCATCAAGGCAGGAGGCCAGTCAAACTCTCCTACAAGTGGAGGAGGAGGAAGGAGGGCGGAATTCGTCACAAACAGTGTGAGCAACCGCCAAGTCGCCAGACACTAGTCGGACATGTCGTAGCTGATCGTCGAAGCTCAGCAGAAGAGCGGTGTATTCCATGCAGAAGTTCTTTAAAAGTGATGCCCTGGGAGATGATTGGTCGAGGAGGAGTGCGGACCTGCCGTTGATTGGAGCAGCCAGTGAGGAGTGATTGGACGAAAGGGGTGGTCTTCTATGTTGAATTTTTGTTTCAACTCCATTTAGACATTGGCAGTTATTGTTAATAATAAAAAATATGAAATTATTATATTATTATTAATAATAATTATTATTAAAATTATTAATCTTATTAAAATAAGAAATTACAACCCCACCATAGACTGCTGGAGATAGTGACCAGCTTCCCAGCGACCCACTATGTAAGAAGCAGTAAACAATGACTGACTGATTGACTGTTTCCTTTCCATAAATGTAATTGGGTTTATTATAAAACTTTGATGTCACGGGCACTTTAACTATTAGCTTTGATATTCAAATTAGTTTGGTCATCTGAATTATTTAAGTGTGACAAAAGCAAAACAAAAACTAAATCTGTATAGGGGCAAAAATAATTTTCACACCACTGAAAACATGTAAAAGGAGATGGTCTGGTGGTCTTGGATTACTGAGAAACGGTTTGCTGAAGGCTTATTCACGGGAGGTACCGAGTCCAACATTTGAAAATATTTATTATCCAAAATCAAGACTGGCTAGCTCCGTGTGGATACTATAAAGTGGATCAAATCTTGTGATTCCTTTAAAGGAGCATGTACAAATCTTTAAAACAGGATTTAATTTCAGTGCGTTGTGTTGTGTAGGGGCAGAGCGGGTGCCCCATCCACGATGACTATAGTCCTCAACGCATTGTCCTAGGTTTGATTTCTGACCTTGAGACCTTTGTTGCATGTCTTCCCCTTTTCTCTCTCTGCCCACTTCCTGTCTGGTAACTATCAATAAAGGCCACCAGTCCCAAACAAAAATCTTAATAAAGATGTGGTTGGCATTCTTACAGATCATTACTTGATGTTTCAATAAACTCCATTTTGGGCATGATGATTTGGGATGCTGCTCATCCTTCTAATAGCAAAGGTTGATTATGCCGCATAATGCCTTCTCAAGACTCAGAATTAATCTGAAAAGGTATTTCTAGCATTTAACTGTTGTGGCAAACAACAAGCAAATTTAGATTTTGCTGAAGAGTATCTTCACTACTCTTTTCTTCGATATCATTGCAAATTTATGGCATGAAACATGACTGCTGTACAGTATGAAGTTAGAGAAATAAAACAGAGCATCAAGTCAGATTTTCCCTTGAGGTATTTTTAAAATCATGGCTTTCAATTCATTCATGTTTTTCCTCAACAGGGAATATACATCATAATGCTAAACTGTAAATTTATAATAAATGAGAAGAGAATAATTATTTTTGAAATGTTTCTTTGGTAAATCCAAATAGTTTCCAAAACACAAATAAATGTATATATAATGCAAATTTTAAAGGATTCATCTGTTATTTAAATCAGATTGTCAAACAGTCATGAATACCCTGATCAGAATGGTTGTCTTTGTTTACTAGTGCATACTGGACCCTTTTGTCCATAAGACTGAACGGCCAGTGAGTGCTGACATGATGATTGAGGGAGACCGGATGGGACCGTGTCAGCAGGCAACAGCACCACCCTCCCGAGCTGAACCACAGTGGATAAAGGTGCCATCATTCTGTCCATTAACATGAAAAAAATGAGAGAGAAGTAAGCACAGGATCATTGAGACAGGTTCACTGGGGACTCCCAGCACTAAGTCCCAAATCAAGAAATGAGAGGAGACACACAAGCTTGGCTTGTGAGCACACTCACAAAGAAAGCATTGAATGGAGCTCTGTCAATTTGCCAAAGTAGCTCTGGTGATTAACATTTGAACTGTGGCACATCAAGAACCCCCTGTGGATAAATGGTCATTCTATCAGCATCATTAGGGCAAACCTATTCAAGGATGCCAAGCACAAATTGCCTGCCTCAACTGTCTAGCTTGAATACAGACTGACAACGCCAACCTAGAGTAAACAGTCATATCTCATGGATTGTTCAATTCCTTTAGTAAACAGCATTTAGTGTGTCATAATCCTAACCTGTCTAGCAGCAGGCTGAGGTGTTTCAATGTGGTTACCTTCTCTGAGAAAATAACATGAAAGAAGAGAGCTTGATGTACAAACGGAAATGAATAGTTACTTTTTAAAATGTACCCGTTAGGATGAAAAACAGATTTCAACTGTTTGTATTTTTGCCTGAATATCTAATTTTTCAGAAGAAACTATAACAGAAGAAGTTTATATAAACTAAAATTACTATCCCATTAACAATTTGGGAAAGCCTAGATGATGATGTGTCTTGGTTTCGAAACTTCTGAAAGGTTAATTTAAAGTATATTTGAAGCAAACTTGTGGATATATTTTAAGGCACGCCTCAAACAAACTTGAGTGACATGGAGAGAGCAGAAATTAAAAGCGATCCGACAAGATAAAATGAGAGAATTGTGGACCTCTACAAATATTGTTCCTCCTTGGGTACAATTTCCGGATGCTTGAAGGTGCCATTTAAATCAGTATCAAAAGGTGAAAGGCAAGGCTTGCTGAGGATGAAGTTTTTAATCCTAAAAGCAACATAGTAAAACTGTTTACAAATGCACACAAGAACAAAATTCTGAATTTTTGGAGACTTATCTGTGGTCTTATGAAACAAAAAATAATTAGTTTGGCCATATTTAACATCTTTACATTTGGAGGAAAAGGGGAAAGGTTGCAAGCCAGAGAACATTATCCAAAATGTAATGTAAAGGCGTAGTAGCATCATTCAAACGTTTTGCTACAGGACGGACTGGTGGACTTCACAAAGTAGATTGTGGAAATATTGACAGATTTTAAAACAATAGCCAGGAAGTTAAAGCTTGGGTCTTCCAAATGGAAGACTTCCAAATGGAAAGTAACTCCAAGCATTCCACAGTATTAAGGATGACATTTTAGTGTTTTGGAGTGAATATCGTAAAGCCCTAATCTCAAACTTATAAAAATTTTGTGGGCAAATTGGAAAATGCATGTGTGACCTAGGTGACCTACCGAACTGAAGTTGCACCAGTTGTTAGGAGAAATGGGCCAAACTTCCAGCAAACTATTGTGAGAAACTGTTGGAGGATACAAAATCATTTGGCCCATCTATACAGTTAACACTAGAACTCCCTGGGCCGTCAATTTGACGGTTTTGAAAGTTTGACATGCCATAACTCTGATTTATTAAAACTCTTATCTTCCTGGCATCCTAACTTTTTCTAAACCTGTGTCTTTTGTATTCCTAACAAAGCAAATAAAAGATCTAATTATTTCTACCTCCAACTACCACAGCCGCTATTTTGACGGCCCTATTATTTACATTGATATTTTTTTCCGCGGTTGAATATACGCGCGAGCGTTGCTTAGCAACCGCCACTCTAGAAGGCAGTCAGATTGTTGGCATCCTACAAATGGCTCGTAGAAGGATATTTTCTGCTCAAGAGACATTGGAAATGCTTCAAAAATTAGATGATCGTGATTCTGGGTCGAGAGGGATTCTGACGGCTCTTGGTCAGTATTCAGTTCCAGTGACAGCGGGTCAGAGAGTGAGCCTCCCCCGGCTAAAAAACACGAGTCGTCCCATTAGCAGGAGGTTGTTACGCATTATTTCAAGGTAGTAAAAGAATAGCCTATATAACGATTTTATCATTTTAGGCTATAGTTTACAGATTGGTAAACTAATAATATATAAACTATAGAAACAGTGCCACAATCAGGTTCAGAGATAGGGAGACGAGCCTGGTGCCCAGTGCCCAGCTATAAACCTAGCAATCCAGCTCCCTGGCAGGAGAAAAAACTACAAATCAAAGTACAGATAATGAACAAAGAAATAAACAATAAGTTAGGTCACAGATAAAGTAGCCCAGTAACAACAACCTATTCTGCGCTTTACAGCGTTTTCATCGCAAGACAAGCACACACCTGGGAAGGAGGAGGAGATAGGAAAGGATGGCACTGTGTGGACAGTGGTAGGGGAGGAAGAAAGTAGAGGGAGGCGTCAGAGCCAGAACGTGTTGACAGAGCGCCTGATCCAAGATGCCCAGACCGCGTTCTGCTGCGTGGTGGATGCCGAAATGCTTATCCGCATTCACGGCTGCAGTGTGGCTGAGGCCCGCAGAGTTTTAGGAGATGATTCCTCCTCGGACATGAGTGTGGATGAGCTGAAGGCATTTTTAGCACTAGTTTATGTCCCCGAAGTGAAAGGGGGGCGTAACATGGAGCTGTCCAGCTTTTGGTCAGATTAGTAAAGCTTTTTTTTTAAATGTACCCGCTACTCTGTGATATTTTTCAGTACTATATATAAAGAACAATAAAACATAATAGGCTTTGATCAAATACTATTATTTATTCTTGTCAAAAACAAAATTTTATTGCGTTAATGCGATGACGTCATCACCGCCCTCGCATCCAGAATGCTCGCCGTCAAATTGACGGGCTTGGGAGTTCTAGTAGAGTTAGAATTCTGGGAGTCCTAGTGTTAAAAGGAAATGCTACCAAATATTAAGGAACAGCAAAATAAAGCCCCCCAAAACCTTCAGAAAAAAGGGGTTTTTTTAAATACCACACCACACACCCCCAAAATATATTTATATTTATATATAATATATATATATATAAAAATATATATATTATATATATATATATATATATATTATATAATTTTATACTTTTTTACTGTTTGGGACACACCTTCTCATTAAAAGAGTTTTCTTTTTTTTCATGACTATGAATATTGTAGCTTCCACTAAAATACATAAAAATATGAATTCACAAAACATGTGGAATTATATACTGAACAAAAAAGTGTGAAAAACAACTGAAAACTTTGTCTTATATTCTAGGTTCCTTAAAGTAGCCACCCTTTTTTGCTTTGATTACTGCTACGCACACTCTTGGCATTCTAGTTGATGAGCTTTAAAGAGGTAGTCCCCTGAAAGGTTTTTCCCAAAAGTCTCGAAGGAGCCCCAGAGATGCTTAGCACTTGTTGGCCCTTTTCCCTTCACTCTGCGGGTCCAACTCCCCCAAAAACCCATCTCGATTGGGGTTTCCCAGGTCCAGTGACTGTGGGGGGCCAGGTCATCTGGCGCAGCACCCCATCACTCTCCTTCTTGGTCAAATAGCCCTTACGCAGCCTGGAGGTGTTTTTGGGGTCATTATCCTGTTGGGAAAAAAAAAAAATGATGGTCCAACTAAACGCAAACCGGATGGAATAGCATGCCGCTGCAAGATGCTGTGGTAGCCATGCTATATAATATATGTATGTGTATATATAAAATTTTTGGGGTGTATGTTTTATATAATTAGGTGTATATGTGTATATATAAAAAATGTGTATAGTGTATTTAATATAGTGTATATGTGTTATAAAAATTTTATATATATTTAAAATATATATATAAAATTATATATTATATTATATATATTTTAATATGTATTATTTTTAATATATAATATTATATATGTCAAATTGTATACAAAAAATAAAACACATACACACATAAAATATTTTATATATATATATATGTATATATTTTATAAAATATACATAATAATTTTATGTGAAATATATTTTATTATGTATATATATAAAAATATATGTATTTTATATATGTATATATTTTAAAATATATATTATGTATTTTAATATGTTTTTTATACTTATTAAAATATGTTTTTATATTTTGGGTATATATAGGGGTATATATTTTGTAAAATTTTAATGATAATGTATATGTATTATATGGGTATATATATATGTATTTTATGTAATATATATATATATATATATATATTATATATATTTTATATATATATAATATTATATAGTAAAATAAAATAATGTTTTGTATATATATTGATATAGATATGTATAATATGTTATATATATGTATATATATAAAATATATGTATAAAAAATGTTTTATATATATATATATGTATATATGTATATATAAAATATATGTATAAAATATATGTATATCTTTTATATATTATGTATATATATATATTTTATATATTATATATTTTATATATATAAAATGTATATATATATATATATATATATATATATATAATGTATATATGTGTGTGTATATATTTTATATAATATATATGTGTGTGTATATATGTTTATATAAAATTTTATATATTATGTGTATAATTTATTTTATAAAATATATATGTAATGTATGTAATTTATTATTTTATATGAGTATAATTATATGGGGTTATTATTTATTTTGGATATACAGGGGTTGGACAAAAAAACTGAAAACCTGTCTTTTTAGAGTGGGGGGTTTTTTCAGGAAATTGGACCAGCCTGGTAGCCAGTCTTCATTGATTGCCCCAAATTGCACCAGTAAAAGGGAAGAGTGTGAAGGTTCAATTAGCAGGGTAAAAGCACAGTTTTGTCAAAAAAATTGAAATGCAACAAAAATTATGGGGACATACCAGAGTTCAAAAGAGGACAAAATGTTGGTGCACGTCTTGCTGCCGCATCTGGGACCAAGACAGCAAGCTTTTGTAGTATCAAGAGGCCCCCGGGGTTATCCAGGGTAAATTCAGCATACCCCCCCCAAGAAGGACGAACCACATCCAACAGTATTAACTGTGGATGCAAGAGGAAGCTGTCTGAAAGGGATGTTCGGGTGCTAACCCCCGGGTTTGCATCCAAAAAACATTTAAAAACCATGGCTGCCCAAATCAAGGCAGAATTAAATGTGCCCCCCTAACTCTCCTTTTTACCAGAAAAATGTCCGTCAGGGGCTCCACTGGTCAATATTTTAAAGGCCCGGGCTGCTATAGCCAAACCTTTGGTCACCATGCCAATGCCCAAAAAAAACTTTTCAAGAATGCAAGGAGTGCCCCAAATCTTGGGCTGTGGACAATGTGAAACATGTATTGTTCTCTGATGAGTCCACCTTTACTGTTTTCCCCACATCCGGGAGAGTTACGGTGTGGAGAAGCCCCAAGCGTACCACCCAGACTGTTGCATGCCCAGAGTGAAGCATGGGGGTGGATCAGTATCATGGCATTCCCTTGGCCCAGTACTTGTGCTAGATGGGCGCGTCACTCCCAAGGACTACCGAACCATTCTTGAGGACCATGTGCATCCAATGGTTCAAACATTGTATCCTGAAGGAGGTGCCGTGTATCTGTTAGGCTCTGTGCAACGGAGGAACCCAGAATGCAGACGAGCAGGCAGAGTGATGGTAAGTGAAAAAAAGATTTTAATAAAAAAACCCCAAAAAATCATTCAGAAAAAGGCAGGAACAAAAAATAAACGGACAGGCAGGACAGGCTTGGCATGATCCACAAAACAAGACTTGAACATGATTTGAAAACAAGACATGATTTGAGAAATGACTAACTGAACAGGTGTGTATATATGGAGTGAAAACCAGGTGGAGCAAGGAGACAGATTAACTTGGAGCAGGTGAACCTAATAAAGATAATTGACAGAACAAAACGTGGCTGGAGCATAAACAGAGATTCTAATATACAAACAAAAACTAAAGCATGACCAAAACCAAACTTGCCAAAACATGAACAAAACTAAAACATGACCAGAAAAATAATAAACAGAAGCATGATTCAAAAACTGAGAGAGAAATATAAGAAAAACCCAGAAACCAAAAACCAAACAACCCCAAATCATAACAGTATCAGGATGACAATGCACCAATACACACAGCAAGACTGGTGAAAGATTGGTTTGATGAACATGAAAGTGAAGTTGAACATCTCCCATGGCCTGCACAGTCACCAGATCTAAATATTATTGAGCCACTTTGGGGTGTTTTGGAGGAGCGAGTCAGAAAACGTTTTCCTCCACCAGTATCACGTAGTGACCTGGCCACTATCCTGCAAGAAGAATGGCTTAAAATCCCTCTGACCAAGACGAATTGACACTGTATTGGCCGCAAAAGGAGGCCCTACATCATACTAATAAATTATTGTGGTCTAAAACCAGGTGTTTCAGTTTCATTGTCCAACTCCTGTATTTGTCCACTCTTGCGTTTTTAGATTTTGAACTAGAGGTGCACAACTGCAGTGCAAATTCCTGATGAAATAGATTTTAGTTTGGTGCTCATAAATATCATCATCTAAAGCAGATGCCACTTTCAGCTTTTTCAGTGGCTTTTACAGTAAGCCAGTCTCGCTGTGCGTTCAGGTGATTTGTGTTACAGATAGGCAACTGTAACCCTGCCATACAAAAATATTTTACTACTCAGTGCTAATGAAGAAGTCCCTGGGATTTCATGGCTTCTAAAAAGTCTTTCCTAATCTCAATTTTAGGCATTATTGCATAAATACATCCAGATAGTTTTTTAAAATAGGTCCTATATGTAGTGATATCTTAATTTGTGTACTGGATATCCACACCAAAGTCAAAAAACAAATGTAGGCAGAAAAAGTTATATTTAACTTGTAAAGTTAATTAAATAAATAAAAAATAATTAAATATATTTTCTAAAGCTAATTAGTTTTTAAATGTATGTTATTATAAATAAAATATGTTTTAAATTCCTCCAGGTCTTCAATTTAAATACTAATGGTTTTAAAAGGCTCTTAAAAGTCTTTGTTTCACAAAAACCCTGGTGGTATAACTAGACAACAATTCAATAATTTGATTCAAAATAAAGGCTCAAACATACACACATGGTGTCAAGCTTGAAGCACGTGCCCTCCTCTGACAAGAAATACAGAGTTTTATTACTGCAAGGTCATATGGTACAAGATCTTGTTACTTTCCCATTTAGTACATTTTAAACATATAGACATTATCACAATTAAATCTATTTCATTTATATCAATGATTCTTGTGCTGTAAATATTCAAAATTTGTTTGAATAAAAAAAGACTATGAGCATTTATCATTTTAGCCCCTTTTAAACGATTTTCAGGAAATCACCTCCAACTGTTTCCAGTCTTGATGCAGCCCATATGCCAACTGATGCATACAGGAAAAGAGCTGCTAAAATCTCTGCAGACCCCACACACCCTGCACATAAACTGTTTAGAGTTCTGCCTTCAGGGCGACGCTACAGAGCGCTGTTCACTAAAACCAGCCGCCACAGAGACAGTTTTCTTCCCTCAGGCTGTTTTCTGTTGAACATTCAATAAAATACAAAACAACAGCATACAGTTGTTGCAAATGCACCTTTTTATTTATATATGTGTATATTGTACATTGTAAATATGTATATTCTGTAGTGCAAAAACAAAAACCAAAGAGCAAAGTGTACCGGAGTCAAATTCCTTGTTTGTATGTACAAACTTGGCAATAAAGCTGATTCTGATTCTGATTCTGATTCTGATACTCCATGCATACCAAGGATCATGTTTGAAGCCTGTAGTCGTCATCTAGTGGTCAGAGAGTGAATGATATTGTGTAGTGATTTTCAGTTATGCCTAATGTCACTAATGCCTAATGTCACTACTTTGCATCATACCTTAATTTAGATCTATTGCTTGTGTTAAATTGAGCTTAAAAATATCTACTTAATTTAGCAAATTAATTGTGATGTGCTGACGGCAAAAATGTATTTGTTTTTTTTTATATATACACACTACCGGTCAAAGGTTTTAGACAACCCTTCTTATTTAATGGATTTCTTTATGTTTATGACAATTTACATTGTAAATAGATTCTCACTGAAAGCATCAAAACTGAATGAACACATGGAAATATGTAGCAAACGAAAAAATGTAAAATAACTTTAAATATCTTTTATATTTCAGATTCCTTAAAGTAGCCTCCCTTTGCTGTGATGACTGAAATATTTACCTTTGGCCGAAGTTCTTATAAGACTCTTTGGAAAGCTATTTCAGATCACCACCTCATGAAGCTCCTGGAGAGAATGCCAAGAGAGAAAAGCAGTAATCAAAGCAAAGGGTGGCTATTTTGAAGAATGCAACATATAAAACTGCTTGGAGTTATTTCGTACTTTTTGTTTACTATATAATTCAATGTGTGTTCATTCACAGTTTTGATGGCTTTGGTGAGAATCTACAAAGTAAATAGTCATAAAAATAAAGAGACCCATTAAGTGAGAAAGTGTATCTAAACTGTTTGACCAGTAGTGTAATTGTACATAAATTCAACAAGTTAGCCATTACGGCATTTGTTATTGTAACAAAGCATTAGACATTTAATCCCTTAAATTTTATGTCAGCCTTCATGTTACAAAGATCATTTGTTCTACTGCTCACATTACTATATTTACCTTATATATACATAAAATCCATCTCAGGCCCGTACTTGGGATTGTCGTTGTTTTGGTTTTGATGAGGACCAAAATGCAGATAAGAGGCAGCAAGAGTGTGGTGAATAAAACTGATTTTAATTAACAGAACAGCTGGAAACAGAGGATCTGACATAAATTAACTGAAACGAGGAGTATTTATACTGGAGAGTTTGATTACTGAATGCTACACAGGTGAGTGAATCAGCAGATGAAAAACAGCTGTTAGCTGACCAAAAACACAGGAATACACTAAAACATATTTATACTACCAGTAAACCAGAATTATCAAATTAAGTCTAACAGATCATGACAGGGATGAAATATAAATCTGAATTTAAATTGCCTAAAATATTTTAGAAATGTCCAAACATAACAAGGATGATTAAATTAAGACAGTCTTCTGAGTGTGAGTGGTGCACGCTCATTCCCAATTAATTCTTTCCAACTGTTTCCGCTGGTCTTTCAAGTCTGTTTAACCTTTTGTCTAACTTAGCACATGCACTCTACCATTGGTCAATAATGAATCTCCAGAGTTATGCTCCTGCTGAGGAGTCTGGATAAAGCGAAGCTTGTTCGAAGCATTAGCTTGTGCTTGACGAATAAAGCATTAACGAGATAGCGATCAGGAAGGCCCCAACTCCAAAGGCAGGCTGCTTGCCTGGCAGCGCTTGATAATCTCTTCGTTGGTTTCACTCAGCTTTCTTTAATCTGACTTCACATAATCCTTTTTTATACCCTCCTGATCAAGTAAACGCTTAATTATGGCTAATGAATTCCATCCAGAGCTTGGGTAAACATGTCTATCAAACAAGATCATGCTGATTTTTAACTGAAAATAAAAGGCAGAGGGGAAGGAAAATACAAATGTGGCAGAGCAAGCATGAACCCAAATTTTCTGCACCAACATAGAGTAATCTCACACAGGTTTTAGAAGAGAGATGTTTTCTCTGTTCTCTAAGCAGTTTAAAGGTATTGTGCTGTGATTTTAAAATTTAAAGACTTCAGAGAACCAATTTGTGTTCAGGCAAAACGATTTGCTTTCAATTCATTTTTGCGATGCATTGTTCCCTTAGTTTCACAGTAAGAAAACCAAAGCACATATATGTGGCAATACAACAATTCAAACATCACCATTACGTAGGATAACATTTTCACAGTTTGAACAGGAATGTTGTACGATAAAACATTTGAAACTAAATGAGAGATGTAACAGTATTATTTAAAAGTTGACCAGCTCTTAAATCGTGGCTGGTGGGGGGGGGGAGTACGTCGGAAGTACGTATGGTTAGTATAAGTGCGTAAATAAAAATTGACATAACGCATATATATATATAATATATATATATATATATATATACTATATAATAATAATATACATACAGGGGTTGGACAATGAACTGAAACACCTGGTTTTAGACCACAATAATTTAGTAGTATGGTGTAGGGCCTCCTTTTGCGGCCAATACAGCCTCAATTCGTCTTGGGAATGACATATACAAGTCCTGCACAGTGGTTAGAGGGATTTTAAGCCATTCTTCTTGCAGGATAGTGGCCAGGTCACTATGTGATACTGGTGGAGGAAAACGTTTCCTGACTCTCTCCTCCAAAACGTCCCAAAGTGGCTCAATAATATTTAGATCTGGTGACTGTGCAGGCCATGGGAGATGTTCAACTTCACTTTCATGTTCATCAAACCAATCTTTCACCAGTCTTGCTGTGTGTATTGGTGCATTGTCATCCTGATACACATGAATCATTGGATGCACATGGTCCTCAAGAATGGTTCGGTAGTCCTTGGCAGTGACGCGCCCATCTAGCAAGTATTGGGCCAAGGGAATGCCATGATATGGCAGCCCAAACCATCACTGATCCACCCCCATGCTTCACTCTGGGCATGCAACAGTCTGGGTGGCACGCTTCTTTGGGGCTTCTCCACACCGTAACTTTCCCGGATGTGGGGAAAACAGTAAAGGTGGACTCATCAGAGAACAATACATGTTTCACATTGTCCACAGCCCAACGTTTGTGCTCCTTGCACCATTGAAACCGACGTTTGGCATTGGCATGAGTGACCAAAGGTTTGGCTATAGCAGCCCGGCCGTGTATATTGACCCTGTGGAGCTCCCGACGGACAGTTCTTGGTGGAAACAGGAGAGTTGAGGTGCACATTTAATTCTGCCGTGATTTGGGCAGCCGTTGTTTTTTGTTTTTGGATACAATCTGGGTTAGCACCCGAAACATCCCTTTCAGACAGCTTCCTCTTGCGTCCACAGTTAATCCTGTTGGATGTGGTTCGTCCTTCTTGGTGGTATGCTGACATTACCCTGGATACCGTGGCTCTTGATACATCACAAAGACTTGCTGTCTTGGTCACAGATGCGCCAGCAAGACGTGCACCAACAATTTGTCCTCTTTTGAACTCTGGTATGTCACCCATAATGTTGTGTGCATTTCAATATTTTGAGCAAAACTGTGCTCTTGCCCTGCTAAGTGAACCTTTACACTCTGCTCTTACTGGTGCAATGTGCATTTAATGAAGACTGGCTACCAGGCTGGTCCAATTTAGCCATGAAACCTCCAAAACTAAAATGACAGGTGTTTCAGTTTCATTGTCCAACCCCTGTATGTCTCAATACGCTGCAAACACACCGATATATTACGACACATTTGACAAATGATTTGCAACTGGATGAGTATTACAAATTTTTTTTAAATAAACTTTCTTTTTTAAAAAGCTGTGAAGTACAGTGAGTTTCAGTGAAATATGAAAAACTTGCTATGCATCAGATGTGCTTATTAGACATTCATTAACTCCACAGTAAGCAGAAAAATGCATTTTCTATATTATTAATATTACAATAAAAGTTAAGCTTACATAGAGGGGTCTTTATGTCTTTCGTAAATTAGAAACTGTAAACATATTTAATACATTTCTTTCTGAAGACTTATACCTAATTTTAATCACATTTGTAGACTCAGTATTTTGTAGCAGTAAACATACCATTAAAAATTGTTGACAATTCTCCTGGAAGTAAACTTTGTTAGTCTTTCCAAAATTAAAAGCAGCAAACACATTCTGCAAAAAAACATGCCCAGTCGACTCTTCATGGGCACTAATGTTGACTGGAGTAAAAGCATCAGTATTTGGATTCAAAGTAAAACATGGTTAGGCTCATCACGGAATTTTTAAAACTCAATATAAGAGATCTGCAAATCGTATTAAAATAAAAAGTACTGGTGATGCTGCGATTCCAGGAAAAAGTGACTTGTCTCTTTTAATAGAGGCTTTTGGTTTATTTCCTGGTGATTTCTTGACATACTTGTCAGCAAATGAGTAAATACTGCCTTTGCGTCTCCCGTCTCTCCAATTATTTTTCTGCCCTGATCTGACTCAGAGGTATTTATACAAGAGTTCAATAATAGAAAAGGACACTGACAGATTTCCCTACACAGGTCTGTGTGATTAAGGTCAGTAATGTTAAAATATTGCAGACTTGTCGAATTTCAGAGCTGAAAAGCACACCCTGTGGGCTTGCTCTTGAGTCAAAGAAAATTGTAATGTGACCTGAGTGGTTAAAACTGAAAGAATAACTGCTGCTGGCTGCCGTCTTGCAGAATATGGGGTTTTCAGTGTAAAAACAAAATAACACATTTATTGGTGTCAGGATATTTATTGTTTTTTTTGTTTCTTTTTTCCTAATACTTATGGGATGAGAGCTCGGAAGCAAAATGATGAAAGCACAAAGTCCTTTCATGATCCAAATAAAAAACATCCTAATTCAGGCCATCACAGTTCAGAAAGCTAAATAGTTATGAATGACTTTCCTACAACGCTGTGCAAAAATATTAACATCCAATGAACATTTTTATTAAATAATTTTATTTTCATTCAATAATAACTTAAATGTATTTTAATCTAGATACCCAAAAAGTAAGAAGGGGAAACTACAGTAACATCCACCCATCCATCTATCCATCTTCTATACCTGCTTCTTCCGTACAGGGTCGTGGGTCAGCTGGTGCCTCTCTGCAGTGGTCTAAATTAGAAAATTGGCGACTAACTTTAGAATTACCGAAGAGAAGCTCCTAAGCTTGAATTAGGTGTACTGTTTTGGTTAAGAATGTCACTTAAAAACAAATATTAGAATTTGATTTAAATGTATTTTTTTCCAAGAGTCCTTCAGATTAGGTGTATAAACAACAGTTGGCCTCTACTATAGAAATATATTGTGCCTGAAGAGTTGTTTATATGGTGCATCACAAATATAGATGGCATGTTTTGAGGTAAATAACCTGTTTATTTATACTGTCAAAAAAAGGTGACATCATTCTATGTAATCCATGCAGCATTCATGAAATATTCACAGTTAAATCCATAAACATTACAATAGATATATTTCTGTGTAATCCATGCAACAATTATTAAATAAATACAGTTGAAGCAATGCAGAGTGAAACAGGCATGTTCTCATATTCTGGAGCTGAGAGGACTGGAGAGGCCTGTGTGGAGATAAATATTAACTGTCTTATCTTTTGCAGAACTGTAAACAAGTGTATCCAAAGAAATTATGTAAGATGATTTTCCATTCTTTTACAAATAATAAATGAAACGAGTAATCTTTGATTTTCAAGTTAGAACACAAATGATTGAAATATGATTGAGAACTGATAATAAATACAAAACATTAAGGTTTAAAATTCTCAATCAACCATATATGAAAGATATAATGTTGATTATTAGTGATGGATAAAAAGAATGAAGTGATGATTTTATAACTGTGTGTTCAAGTAAATGTATAAAGCTGAGAATGGAATGTGTGATACTGTGTAAAGTTTAAGACTGAGCAGATTAGGGAGAGAAGTGCAGGATGACTAAGAGTTACAAGAGCCAGCTGTATGCTAACAGAGAACCTTTAAAGGACACGGGAGGAAGGGAAGATGCGACTACAACAAGCTCCAAGGCCGAAAAAGTAGGAACCAGTAGGTCACAATGACCATGACTAAAGTATTGTGCAATAACCAAGAAGTTGAGCTGCTTGAGCAATAACTGGAAAGCCTAATAAGGAGCTGACTGGTGAAAGCATCAAGCACTATAAAGACAAAGCTGAAGGAAGGAACAGGGTTGTTTCCTCGCAGAAGACAAGTGAACAAGATCGGACGGAGAAGAAGATGTTTAGATGGGAGAAGTACCAGAGACACAGCCCTGCTGATCGACTGCATTAAAAAGAGGATCAACCCGTGAGCCCTGAAGGACTGTGCCTCAAAATTAAGAATCGGATTTCATCTACAGCCTTTTTATCCAGACAACAAAAGTGAACTTGATCGGTGAACAGCTGATTGCTCTAAGTTTCAGGCTCCTGGAAGTCCTGAATCAACCTCAATTATGTCCCCGGGGGTTTCTTCAACTCTTCAGCCTCTGGGGAAGCCATTTGTCCTCTGAGACATATGACAGCAAAGTTTCTGTTTAACCATTGAGCCTGGAGCATCTGTGCCTGCCACTTAAAGGAAGGAAAACTGAAGATCAAGTCGTATCCCCCTCAAAAAAACCACTCATTGTTACCTAAAGGAACAGCTCCATCGGGTGCATGGACGAGCCTCCGTCTTCAAAGCCTCTCCAAACTCACTAGTTTCAGCATCAGGGAAAGACAGGTTGAGTTGATTGATTTATTTCTATTATTGAATTTATTGTGTTTGCTGATTTAAGCTGTTACTGACCCCTGCAAAAGCATACTAATTAAAGAAAGCATATAAAATTCTAGTTAATCCAGGACATTCAATTATTTGAGTCACCCTATTTTTGGTTTTCATTGGTGGTAAAAAGTCTAGTTGCCTGTTCTAAGAAATTATAGGAGGTTTTTATAGGTTGCCTTAGCCAAGTTTGTTAAACAACGCCCTTGGGGCTCGTGCCGAGTTACTAAAATTAACCTAGCCCATACCAAGTGCCAGTTGTAATATTAGGGAATGAGCAGCCGTTAACAGGAGTGACTGTCGGACTGTGAACGACTGCGGTTGGCTACTCAGTCATCCAGACCTCCGGTTGGAAGAAGGGCGAGACTTCTGGATGTAGGCTTTCGGAGGCTAGGCGAGTCATTTTCCCGACAACCGCTTTAAACAGAAATTTCAGTGAACCTGTCTTAGTAAGACTTTTCAGGTTTAGGGAAGTCCGGGCCCGTTGTATGGAGAGCTGGATTGAGCATCCCCTTAGAAAATAGGAAGTAGGTTGGAGGGGTTAGCTCATCGGACAAACGAAACTGTTTGCCAGAGCCAGAAGAGCGTACACTGGATTTATATTGAAATCACATTCTTATGCGGTGCAGGAAGTATAGAGAACACAGGCCGAGCAGAAGTTCTTTCTCTGGGAAGTTAAAGTGGAACAAGGAAGGAGTGAATGTCCCACCAACACACCTGAAAGGGCTTGGTTTTTTTTTTGGACTGATAGACATGGACTGATGTGCATGACGTCGAGCGGTCGCAGAGCGTTAAGAAACTGATGGGGTAATGTACAAACACACACCATGTTGCATAAGATTTTTTCCTATTTTCTGCAAAGAAGAACGCTTATTAACCCGCTGTCTTGTGTGATGCTTGCTTGACGTTGAGAGATATAATAGTCGGGTTAAAATATTATTTTAGGGTTAGAAACTTATCTTTCAAAGGGTGATGACTTACTCATTTGATACTTTCCAGTTAATTTTTTTTAAAGAAGCAAGTTATGTTTCATCGTGAATATTCAGGTGAATTATTCTAGTTATTAAAGTGTTTGTGATTTATTATCAGACATATTATTTACTAGTTAATATTTTAATATTTTATCAAATATATTTCGGTTTTAAGGGTTGCCTGTGAAATACCAGCCCATAAGGCGATGGTATTAGGACAAGAGTTGAAATGGTGTGAGCCCGCTCTGTGACATTATTGATGCAGTCAAAACTCTGGCACACACATGTAACTGATTCCACAGAATTTCGTAAAATAATAACAAGAATTTATTAACAAAAATAAGTCCAACTCAAGTCACCATATTTCATCACAAACTCTGTTACTATGCTAAAACATCCAACTAAATTACCAAGCACGATTAAAGAATTACGAAGACTAATGAGCTATGTACAATATGAACAAGTTGATTAAAGATGATTGAAAATCATGACCAAGAGTGATTGCAACATTACCATGGCATATGTTTGATGTTGAGGAACCATGATTATCTTGAGAGAATCTGGAAGTGATTTAGTTTATCTTGGAACCACTTAGCAACCATCACATGCAAGATCAATAAAAGATTATTTTTAATAAAATAATGTTTTAAGTTAGCTGCCTTTATTTATTGAAATAATTCTTTATAAGAAATCTTATTGAAAGGAGTATTTGGAAAATAGCCAAATCTTTTCTGTAGAAATGGTGCTTAGTGGGTGTTTACTTTAGTGTTCAAGATTGAGCATAAATGATGTTTAGGGAACATTAATTCACTAGCTTGAAAACTAACCAACCTTCCTGTTAAATACTCTTAAATAGCAAGAGCACGTGTTCTTAAGCTGTTTAGAGTTCAGCTAACAAAGGAGGCTGATAGCTTAGCTTAGCACCAGCATCAACAAATACCTTTAAAATACCAGGGTCAATAACAATGGTTAAAATGCATAGCGTGGACAGCGCGTTAATGGTCAACCTCCTGTTTTTTAAAATCACCCTTTACTATAAAGTTGTCTAGCTTTAAAAAACACATAACACAGAACACAAAGCTGATCACGTGTGCAGCCTACTAGCACTAAGGTAGCAGTTTCACACAACAAAACCAAACTTCATAAAAATTAAAACGTTCAGATCATTTCATCCTAACTCTATTAATATAACTCTATTAATATCTTTCTATTATTCACTCTGCCCAAACATAACCTCTGACCATGCTGAGGAAAAGATGTCCCGGGCGGCGAAGTTTGAAGAGGTGTCCACAGTCAACAAGCGGTTAGCTGAGGAACCTCAAGAACCCCTTGGGACCTCGTCAGGAGAGACACCACAGACTCCCTTCCTAAAATTCTTGGGCGAACTAACCCACAACAAACACGCCTTTCGCCTATACTGTCCGACCACCAAGGCAAACGCACTCCTGGATACAGGATCAGAAATTAGCCTGATGTGCTCAACCCTGTTTGAGGAAGTGAGTAGAGCCATGCTCGCCCTTGGTAAACCATTTCAAGTTGAGGGTTGTGATGTAAGCATCACCAGCTACACCCAAGACCGTTCATATATAACCAGTCGGGTGTGGTTGGATGTTTCATTCCAAGACATCACTTTGCTGCACCCCATTTACATTTACACATTGGACACAGAGCCTCTCCTTGTCGGCCAGGACCTGCTGGACAGGCTGGCCCCGCTCATTGACTGCCACCAGGGCCAACGCTGGGCCCAGGTGGAGGTGCCAAAACCCCTGGGTGCAAGCAGTAAACCACCCTTTGCGACCAACCAAGTTTCCAGCTTGGAGGGGCCCAGAGAACCTCTAGCAAAGCTCATGCCTTCGACAGAGCCAGTCTCAGGCACCCCTGGTGCACGACTGCACCCGACCACCCAGGGAACTGCGCTACGCAGTCATGACTCATTTCTTTGATGTTTGAAAAGTACATGTGTGAAACCTTACATAAATGCATGTAAGGGGGATGCATAAATAGTGGAAGGTGTGCACCTGGAAAACACCTTTGTACCTGAAGTGATCTTAGCACTTTGGTTGGAGTAGTCCGCAATCAGCAGGGAGCTATATCACCGTTTGTGCCGAGAAAACCCACTCCTAATTAAGGTACAACACAGCCACAGTCTGCTTTCAGCAGACTGGCCACGCCGCCTTCTAAAGGGAACCAGAGTCTGCACCCTCAATGTGCAGGTTGGCAAGAGGCAGCTCTCTCATGCTTTTAGTATTGTTCAACACCTGCACCCTCCAGTTTTCATCAGGGCAGACCTGCTGGTTTGGTTGGGCGCCCAGGTAGACACCTTCAGCCAGGTTGTTTGGGCCCGAGCCAACGCTCCCTCAAGTCCCTTCTTGGGAACCCCTGAGGTCATGCTGTCAGGACAAACCATTCCACAGGCCTGCCAGGTCATGAGTGAGACCAATTCACTAATACCACAGCGAACAGCGGGAGTGGAGAAAAGGGACAGAAGCTTTAGAGCACCCGTGTTTTCTTTCAACCTCTTCCCTACTTCTGGGAACTTAACCTGGTAGTCTGTGGCACACCCATGCTTGAGCTGAGCAACCGCTCAACTTTTCTTTTGGTGGAGAATCCAATCCATGTGCCTCCCCAGGTAACCACAAGAAAACCCCTGTGGATGCTCATAGACAGCTCTTTTCATGACTTCGAGCTAACCATCCCCGTCATTGGAAGATTCTCCAGACATTTTGTTCACGTTTCCGTCGGACATGATCACAATGGAGAGACATGAAGTTTTAACAACCAAATCCACCTGTGGTGCTACCCTGGGGGCTGAAGGCAACCTGGTGGTGTACACACTGGCAACACACCCAGGGGAACCAGCCCAAGAAGAGCCAGGGACCCGGGACTCATCCAGCGAGCCTTACCCCGGTTTTAAGACCGAGGTCAACGAGCAGTTGGAGAAAGCCAATGCGCTAAGCACCGAAGCGGAAAGAACAATGCTTAAGAAGCTGTTTTATGAATATCAGTCAGTCCTCTCGAAGGACTCCCATGATTTTGCGGTCACTGACCTCCACATAGTTCGTATTCCAATTAACCCAAATGCACCCCCTACGTTTGTGCGGCAATATGAGATCCTTCTGGCTGCTTACAAGTCGATCCAGGAGATCCTCGATAAGCTGTTGGAGAAACAAATCATTCATGAATGCAACTTCACGTATTACTTCTGATTTGGCTGGTGTTAAACCCGACCGGAAAATGGCGCCTGACAATTGACTACCGTTCACTGAACAAGTAGGTAACCCTCTCACGTTGCCCCATGATTCACCTGGACCAGGAGCTGGCTAAGGTGAGAGGTGCTCGCTTTTTCTCCACAGTGGACGTGGCGAATGGCTTCTGGACGATGAAGCTAGACCCGGCTGACCAGTGCAAGTTGGCATTTTCCTTTGGGAACCGCCAATATACAGTATACAATATACAATATACAATATACAGGTGCCCCTTTGGGTACTCAAACTCTCTGAATTTAACATTTTCCTTCACAAGGCCATGTCTGATGCTGCAGCCCGGGAAAACCTCATTTACGTCGATGACATCCTTATGAGGAGCAGGACGTTTGAGGAACATCTAGCCAAACTGCAGCACGTCCTGGACCAGCTTGCCGCAGAGGGGGCTAAGCTGGCACTCGCCGAAGGCCAATGGTTCCGGACAAAAGTGGAGTATGTTGGTTTAACCGTGGGCCCAAACGGCATAGAGCCCCAAGCCAGCAGGATCCGGGCCATCCAAGACATAAAGGCTCAAATGAATGTGTTTGAACTTCGAAGTTTCTTAGGGGTCTGTAACTACTCTGCCAGTTTATTAAAGACTAAGTGGAGATGGCCAGACCCCTCACAGAACTCCTGCACAAAGACACGCCTTTCACTTGGGGTGGCCAAGATGGAGGCGAACTTGGCAGATGCTGAGTGGGATGAATGTACGCCAAAACGGGAGCCCAGGCGAATGGTTCTGCAAGCAAGTAAGGAGGGCGAGAATCTGTCGCGAACAACTCGAGGAGCGGCCAGATTGTCAGACAAGAATAAACAAAATGTGGCTGGTTGTCGAAGCTCTTGAATGAGCAGTGTCTTCCATGATGAAGGTCTTTAAATATATTGTCTTGGGAGATGATTGGACGAGGAGAAGACCGCTATGGAGGAGTAACCAGGCGGAGCGGAGGTGATAATGGTGAGTCGTCCCTGTAGAATTTTCGTTAAAAACTCCATAATGACTGTCCTACACTTAATCACACAATTATTCATATCCCTGGAAGATTTAAATAAAGTTTATCACAATTACAGCTATTTTTACATTGTTTTATTATGTTTGAGAGTTAACTGTCTCATCTTGTATCAGAAATTAACTTCTTGGTTAATTGAAAATAATTTGATATACCTAAATATGCCAGTTTTGTACTTAATTTAGGCCTTAACAATATATCAATGTAGTATTTTATTGTGGTACAATTGAGAGGAAAATATTTACTCATCAAAGGACAGTACTGTGAGCCAGGAGATAACCCCTGTTATAGTACATACAGTTAACTGATCAGCTATAGTTAGTCATTTCTCATTCAACGTTTTTCAAAAGGAAAGAGGAACTAAGACTGGAAGGTATAGAAATGTTTTGACAAAAATTCAATCCGGATGACTCCCTCCTACCTCTCCCCTTCTTCAGCTGATCGCAGGAGCGTTCGGCTAGCCTCCTGCCCTAACGAACCCTCTCCCTCGTCTCAGTTGAGGGCTTGCGGAATAATTCCAGGTTCTGATGTCGAATCTTCTCATCTAGACCAACTTGCTGAGCTTCTGCCTTATCACGACTTTCCCTCCCCACCTCCCCCTCCTTCCGGCTCCTATGGTAAACGTCCCAGAAAATCGGCTAATTCCCCATCTAAAAGACGTCGAGGTCGCCCTGCTCAAGCTCCTGCCCCCGCTTCTGCTCCACCCGGCTCACTCTCAGCTCCTGTTTCTCCACCCATTGATCCTCCAACGGCTCATGGTTCTGCATCATCAGCCCCAGCTATTTCAGCTTCATTCATCGCTTCTATGGACTCCCTCCATATCACCATATCTTCTCTCACGCACCATCTCCAGAACTTAGCCACCAACACTGCCATGTCAGCCATTCCGCCTCCACCTGTTCCTCCAAAATGCTCAGGCCGCCCCTAGGTCCCTCTAGCCAATGCCATTCCAGGATAATCCTTAAGTGAGAAGTATTTCTCCACTTCTCTATGTCTTCATTTATGTTCAAGAACTCCACCAAGCTTGTTTCAATCATTTTTTTCACATCTAGGCAGATCCTACTGTTGGAATAAATGTATATAGATGTATCTTACATTTCCTCTTCTATTACCTTTACTATTTGACCCTTATAACCTTTCATGCTGTATGTGTAAGCAAACATGTGATGAGTTGTTTTGCAGGCAAGGAGGAAAGGCGGAATCGAGATGATGCAATCACAGTTGGGGACTCATCACAAAGATAATCGTTGATCGTGCTGAGTAAGGATCGCACATATCTTAAGATTATGGAGACTATGCAAGCGTGTTTGTACAAGATAATAATGTGCGTGACCTATGTCATGTTGCTGCTGTTTGTTTCCCCCACCCTTTAGAGCAGCAACGCTCATGTAACTAGGGACCGCCCTAAGGATAATAAAAAGAGGTTTCGGCAGGATGTGTTTTAGAGCGGTAGGATATTTGTAACTGAAGCACATCTCTGTCTGTTCTCGTCGCAGCGAGGAAGAAACTAATTCTCTTGTCTTTCTCTTCTTTGTGAGATGTAATAAGTATTTTAGGTTGTTTGAACCTGACATTTTATTTGGTCCTTCGAGCCGGAGTCCAATACGCCTGAGGATTCCAGCGGGTTGGTGGAATCCAGTAAAGACCGTGCGCACGGCAGGCTCCATCAGGGACTGGACTTCGGCCCGCCCGCTGGGGTCTGACCGCTGACAGAACTCCGAGAGAGGGGAAAGACAAGTGATGAGTTGAGTTTGGATTTTAAAAAAAAAATTGTGACGAATGATTGCGTGATCTAAAACCCTGTGTATCCTAGGCACTAACAGGTAAAGTAGGATGGCGGAGTCCTGAAAAGTATTAAAAAGTAATACTGAAAATTCTGTGTTTAAGAAGCGACGGCAGAGTCCTGATAACTATTTCAACAGAAATACTAAGAGAATTCCGCGCTTTAAAAAATGTGTATGTGAGAAATTAATGGAGGATTTAAACCACTAGGTTTGCCTCATACCAAAGCAGTAGAATTGTAAGTGACTAACTTTTGTGGATGCAAAGGCAAGAATTCTCCACTTGAAAGAGTTGAAGTGAGAATTACCACAAAAGGAGATTTTTCTGGCACCCTACTGGGCGGAAAATAAGGCTTTAAAATATCCTGGTATTGATTTATACTGGACCAAAAATTTTTCAAAAAGGGGAAAAGAGGCAAAAAAAAAAAAACCCAAAAAGACGAATTTACAATGCAAAGATTGAAAATTTTCATAGGAACCACAGGACCAAAACAAATTAAAATTTTTAAAGATAAATGGATAACCACATACAAACTATGATGGTCGATTAAAATCAAAAAAATTTAAAGTTAATCTACAGGATGAAAAATTAAAAAGTAAAAAAAACGTGACCCCAAAAAAAAATGGAAAAAGAAGTTCATGAGGATGTAATTATTCTTAAAAAGTTATAAGGGAGAGGGAAGGAGTAAAGAAGCGTAAAAGGGGAAAAAAAAAAGGAAAAGGGAAAAGAAAAAAATCATAAGGAGACAATTAAGTTTCATAGAGCAAGGGACAATGAGACTCGGTGTGTGGGGGCTCGACGGAGAAAACCAAAGGAACTTCAGCTGTACTACAAAAAGGGAAAAAACAAGGGGAGGAAAAAAGATAGATGAGCAAACCACAGGCATATGCAACCAGCTTTGAAACCCTCATCTAAATCCGGCTTGCCTCTACAAGATCCCCACCACCCTAAATACCGCACTCCACCGCAGACTAGATCTCAAAAAAGATCTCCCTTAAGATGGTCTAGACAGTATGGGAAAAAAACTTTTTCTCCAACTTTAAATCACTCCCAAGAGTAGTCCCCAAGCTCCCAAATATCTCATAACGCAAAACCTTATTTTAGCAGAAAAATACCCCATGTACAGGTGGCCAACCCAAACGTTGGAAATAATAAACCTCCTACCATTTTGGGGTATATAGGACATGGACAATGGAGGTTTTTAAAAAAGGCTGTCGAGGGAGTAACCTCCCCCAGAGAGGATCCCATTTTCAGTGTGGAGAAGACCTATAGAGACTTTGAAGATCCTACCATTTGAATGATGAGGAAGGTCCCCAACAAGCAAGGGATGGCAGTCACAGGACCTTACTGGCATCACAATTAGGGGAAAATTGGAACCCTATACAAAAATAACGCAGTACTTGCACACGATGACCAGGAACTAAAAAAAAAAGTTTGGGGGGGTTTAATCAAATTTAGGCTTACAGGTCAGGTACAGACGCAGAGCGGACTACGCAGAAATAGCCAGAGTGAAAAAAAAGGGAGGAAGAGCCCTTGTGGAAAGAATATAGGTTTAGAATGAAAAAAATTTTTTTAAAATACACAGAGGTCTAACCAAAAGATGAAAAAGGGGCAAGGAGCTTATCGACAGCAGTTAAAAAAGGGCACTACATGCTGGTTCCAGGGATGCAATTAAAACCTGGGTAAGGGGAGACATTTTAAAGGATTCCCTACAGCAAGTCTATGTTAATCATGCCCTCCATGCAGAGAAAGTAATGAAAAGGATAAAAAAACAAAAAAAGTAGCCCACCCCTTTTTTTTCAGCAAGGAAGAAAAAAAACAGATTTATTATCAGAACAAAAAAAGGGAGGAAGGGGTTTAGAGGCAGAGGACAAAATCTCAAGGGTCAGAGAGGAGGAGTAGGCAGAGGAAACTACAGACAATATACCCCAGGGTGCTGGTGCTGTGGAAAAGAAGGACATCGGGCCAGAGACTGTCCTGAAAGGAGAAATAACAATTCAGCATGACTAGGACAGAAAACAAGAGAAATTGTACCTCAGACACCGATGAAACCAAAGAACCAAAAACATAGAGGCAGGACGTCCTAAATTTTCAGGATCTTCTCCCCCTAGACAGCTTTAAACCTGAAGTAACCTTATTGTTGAATCAAAAATCAATTACTTTTCTTTGTGATACCGGAGCATGCAGGACCACCTGTAGAGAAACAATCCCAAATTCCAGACTTAGTGATCAGCAAATAACAGTGAGGTCAGCTAGTGGGAAATTGACCCAAGCCTGTGAGTCTGAACCAGTTTGGATAAGGGATCCCAATGGACAGTCATGTCAGCTATCTATTCTAATGTTCCCTGTTCCCTGGGTGTCCTATAAATCTATTGGGACGAGGTGGACTACTACATCTGGGGTTAGCATTAATTCCGACCCCAGTAGGACACATTGTAGTAAAGAGAAAAGCAGAACTCAGCCAAGGAGATTCTTTCGTGTTGAAAGGAGTAGGAGCACCTAATTACTATTACTCACTGGATGTTCCAAACAAACCACCCCTAGTCATAGTTACAGCTTTATTAGCAGAAAGAAGAAATGCCATTTCTAGACTACAAGATCAGATGAAACCAGATGACCTACATATTACCATGTGGTATAAAATACTCCTGGACCAGATAAAGCTTATGAAGAAGCATTAGCTAAAGTAACCCCCTACCATTATGTTTACTTATGTTTATGCAGATGGGAAGAGCACGTCAGTTGCTGAAGTAGTGTTAGGCAAAACACTAGGAAGCTCTACAAAATGTTGGACACCTCCACACATATCTTTATTCAAGGATAAAGAGCTTAAGTGGCAGGACATGGGAAGAATAGTGCAGAGGGGAAAATATGCCACAGACTGGTTTGCAACATCAATGAATACATAAACTAGTGCCTCCGCAGGATTAAGTAGGAAGCCATTATTCTGGACAGTGAGAGGGCAGGAAGGGATACACTTGCATACAAAGCAACAATGAGAAAAGTACCTTACTGAACAGGAGGAACAGTTCTTGAGTGAAGTCCCTGATAAGTTATAGTCAAAAGACCCTATTGACGTAGGCTTAGTAAAAGGAGCGTTACCTGTCCAAAATTTTAGGAAAAAACGAATACAGGGCCCAGTGTAAAAACAATACCCTTTGAAACATGATGCACGTGAAGGGGAAAAAAACTAGTAATAGAGGATTTAATAAAATTTTTGCAGGGGGAAATAAAATTTCGAAGACTCACCATGTAACAAACCCCATTTTTCCAGTTGCTATATGTTGATGATGTGGGGTATTAGCCCCTCCTGATTTGGGGGGGGGGGGAGGAGACCCCGTAAAAATGACACAATAGCGTTTTGAAACATTTAGCAGAAGAGGGCCAAAAGTCAGTAAAAAAAAACTTCAGTTTTGTTAAATACCTAGGGGCCACAATCTTAGCCCAGGGGGACGCACAATTGTAGAAGAAAGAAAGACTGCAATATTACAAGTTCCAAAAAACCAGTAACAAAAAAGCAAATGATATCCTTCCTTGGACTAACTAATTTTTGTAAAACCTGGGTGCCAAATTATGCAGAAATAGTAGCTCCAATAAACAAACTAATAATTGAGGAAGAGCTGAAAATGACGTCTGAAAATGAAAAAGGAGTGTAGAAAGCTGAAGAAGCCTTTACCAACATAAAAAAAAGTCTAGTTTCCAGTAAAACTTTAGCATTACCAGACTACAGTAAAAAAATTTGTTCAGATGGTAGATTGCAAGGGGCCCTTTTTGAACTTCAGTTTTGGTACAACAACATGGAGGTAAAAAGAAACCAAAAGCTTATTTGTCCTCAAAACCTAGACATTTTTGCTGTTTGCGCAACCATATTGTGTGAGAGCTGTAATTGCACCTTCAAAGGCAGTTGAAGTCAGTGCCCCCCAATAGTGTTATTTCACCCTTTTTAATTTTAAGAGTTCCCCATGCAGTTTTCAGCATTACTACTGCAAACAAATATGACCTTTCTATCACCTGCCAGACATTTGTCCTCAATGTCAACCTTACTGTCAAAAACCACACTTAAATATGGGAAACCGTGCACAACCTTAAACTCAGCAAAAATTTTTACCCACACCTGAAGATGGAATTCACCATATTTGTCAAGAAATTAGCAGAAAAAGCAGCCAAAAAACTCAAAATGATTTGCAGGATACAACCCCTGGTACAAGGGTGGATAGTTAATTTGATGGTTTTTTCCAGAAAAGATGAAAGAGGGAAAAACAAACAGGGGGTATGCAGTGGTGACATAAGATACTGTAATTTAAAAGGGGGAAAAATTTCCATTCACAGTATTCTGCACAGGGCCCCCCAGAGCTTATTGCGCTAAAAAACCGAGGCCTGCAAAACTATTGCAAATGAGGAAGTAACTATTTATATCTGATAGTCAAAATGCATTTGCAACAGTGCATACATTTGCTCAATAGTGGAAAATAGAGGCATGGTAGGTCGACTGGGGAAAAACCCGTAACGCATGCTGATTTTTTTAAAAAACTTTAAAAAAACAGTACACCCCCCTAGAAAAAAAGCAGTCTGTAAGTGTGCAGCTCACACTTCTGGCACAAATTATGTCATAAAAGGAAAAAAGCACTTTTTGGAGATAAAAAACCCCAAAACGGTTGCAGCAGGACAAATCAAAAAAATTATTATGGAAAAAAAGAGCATAGTGTAGACAATATTGTATTTAAAAAAAAATGCAACAACAAAGCCCACCACAGGAGATAGAAAAAGTTTGGGAAAAAAAATTGAGCTGCATTAAAAAATGAAATCTATTTTTTTGACCAGAAAAACAAACCCCATCCCCACCAAAAAAACCTATACAAATGGGCAGCAATGTTGAGCCATGATGTTTTACATGTCTCAACGGGGGCAATGGTAGGACAGATACATCAATAGTATACAACATATGGATTTAACTCTTTTTAAAAAAAAATTTGTAGAAACATGTTTAAGATGTACAAAACACAACCCACAAGGGAATCTAAGACCACGAAGGGGACAATTCCCAAAAACCACAATACCCTTTCCAAACAATTCATATGGATTTTATTGAACTAAACCCCCAGCGAAGGGAAAAAGGGTTTTGTTTAAGTTATTTTTAGATGCATTTTCTAAATGGATAGAGCTATTTCTAACTAAAACATCCAGATGCCTTTAACTGTAGCAAAATCACTGTGTAAAGATATCATTTCCAGATATGGGATTCCTGAGAAAATATATAGTGATAAAAGGAGCCCAATTTTTTTTAAATCAAATAATAAAGAAAAAAAGGAATTTTGTTCACATAAATCTAAGGAAAAACCCTTGTGCTTACCACCCTCAAAACGCTGGATAAGTGGAAAGAATGAATGGGACTAAAAAGAACCGCCTGAAAAAAGGGGTATTGAAGAGACAGGAAGGACCGTGGACGCCCCAGTGTCTGGATCTAGTAAAAAATATATAAAAAATCACAAAAAACAACCTCAGGGCTAACACCCTATGAAAAAATTATTTGGGAAGGGCCATACAGATTACCACAGTTCAAAAAATCAGTGGGAGTTAGATGAAGAAGCCAACCTAGCTGATTATATGAGGAGTATTTTAAAAAGGGAACAGAAAAAAAATCAAACTAATGAGGAATGTTCTATTTCCCCCAGGAAAAACCAACAGGGGGAACCAGGAGACTGGGTGTTAATAAAGAGTGTAAAAAAAGAAACTTTGGTACTCACCTAAGTGGGAAAGGGGCCCATAACAGGTATTACTAACCCCCCTAGAGCAGAAAAAAATAGCTGAAAAGGTCAACCTGGGGAAAACCCGGACTCATTGTAAAAAAGGTTTTTTTTTTTTTTTTTTTTTTTTTTTTTTTTTTTTTTTTTTTTTTTTTTTTTTTTTTTTTTTTTTTTTTTTTTTTTTTTTTTTTTTTTTTTTTTCGGTTTTTTTTTTTTTTTGGGAAAAATCCGCCAGGGGGGGTGAATTACAGCCTGATTATAGGGGGACCCAGACATTTAGAGGCTGAGAGGACCTTAAAGTCAGTGAAGAAAATTAAGACACTAGAACCACTTAGAGGAGCCAAATTTCAGCCAAAATGACTCTTAGATGGATTAGCGATGCTAGGCATTTATACATTTCCTCATATTGACTTTCTTATTTTTCTGTGGTACCTCTGGGAACCAGTCAAGATAAATCAAAATGTAACAACACCTACTATGAGTCATACTAAACGAGTAGCGCTAAACCGAGTAAGTCAATAAATAACCCAACTATGTGTACTGAACTTAATTCTTATGCCTATGGCATTCAAGTGTGAGTGAAATCTAATACCATAGCTGTGGTGCTGATCCCACTCATTAGGTTGACCAAACGAGGAAGGAAAGGACAGGACTTTAGAAGTTATGAATGGTACTTAACAAATGACAGAAGAGACACCTCATGGTCCACGATGGTAGCTGATGAAGGAAACAATTGGACACCAAAGTGGGGCACCACTGCTTATGCTAGACATCAAAAAAAGTTGTTTTTGACTCCATAAAGCTGATAATGCAATCCAGGTAACCATTTAAACCTCACGCATAATTCTCTATTCCCTTTTCCCGACTAATTTCATGAGGGAAAAAAATGTTGGGGTTTTTCCTGTGGGCCTGGGTTTCAGGGTCAGGCCCAAAATTTGACCTTTTTTTTTTGTGAAAATAAAAATGAAACAACTCTACCCCCAAGGACCACACGGAAGAGAGTAAAAAAATTATGCCAGGAAAATCAGCCGCAGATGACTGGTTTCCAGATTATTACTGGAGTATCAGGGAAAAAATAATAACTGGTTATTGATGGTTAGAGCAAGCGGCTGACATGACTAAAAGAGATTGTGTTGTGTGTATGGGTCCCCGGCCTTTTACAAGTAATTCCAGCTGTAATAAACCCAAAACCCTGTATGATGGGGAAGTGATGAATCAAAAAATCCTAATGAAAAAATGTCAGCCAACTGGGATTCTGTTTTTCCGTAACTAGAGCAGATTAAAAAAAACGATTATTCCATAAACAGGTCACCACTGGAAACTTAACATGTATAAATATGACAGAGAGAGGCAATACATTAGAATATCTCACTGCAGTATGGTGTACTACAACTGTAAAAGTAAATAAGTATTTTAAACCAGTCTCTAGAGGAGACATTTGGTGGTGGTGTGGTGACGACAGGTTTTTTGATCGATTACCTTCAAATGTAACGGGACTCTGTGCTCTAGTTACCTTATTGTTACCAGTTTCAGTATATCCTATGTCAGTAGATGAGGTAACACGTGGACTATCTAGTCTAATACCACATGACTGGCATGACTGTCCGTTCTCCTCACAGCGAGTAAGAAACTAATTCTCTTGTCTTTCTCTTCTTTGTGTGATGTTATAGGTATTTTAGGTTGTTCGAACCTGACACCTACACTCCCATGCATGCTAATGTTTCTACCCGTCTTCGCTCTAAGATTCTTCAGGGACAATTCGTCAACCTAGTCTCTTTTATCCTCCCATCCCCAGAAGTTATCCTTCGGTGAATTCGTGGCGTCCTTCAGTATTTTTAGAGATGTTATTTGTTCAGTTTACCCGAAGCGCAGGGTAGAACTCTATACTTATCTCTCTCTCATCACAGATCTTCATCTTAAATATGGCCGCTCCCTGTTTTTCAATTACCATAAATCCTTTTCTGCTAAAGCCGCATCCACACTTGCCCAGACGGGCGTCCATCTAGACTGGTCCGTTCTGGACACGGAAATCCTAATAATGCTCACCCAAACCACCACCTGTTTTACCTGTGGCTCAGTAGGTCATCAAAGTTCTCTGTGGCCTTCCATTCCTTTCTCCTCTGACAATTCCACCCGCCTTCGACCTACTCACCCTACAAGCTCTCGGCTTCAAGATCGGCACGGGAGGAAAATTGAGGTGCTTAATCATAAACTTATCTGCAATAATTTCAACGAAAGCTCTTGTTATTTTCCCAATTGTTCTTTTCTACATATCTGCGATTTTGCAAGGAAGCTCATCCGAAATCAGTCTGCCCCCATCACTCATCCCTCTTCAAACTCCCTCGGGGATCCAGCAATTAATTTCCACTTACTTAGCAACTCCTATCAATATCCCAGAATTAGCTTCCCTCCTTTCACTTCACCCTGATCGTGAGTTTTCAGATTTTCTTATTACCGGCTTCTCCTAAGGGTTTTTTATAGGCGTCCCTCCCTCAATCACTAACTCCGGTTTACCCTTACTTGCAATCAGTGCTTCGCGAACCGGAGACAATGGCTCAGCTTCTCCTCAAAGAGGTTTCCAAGGGCTACATGGTAGGGCCATTCAAATCTCCCCACTTCTCTATTTTCCGCGTCAGCCATCTGGGAATAGCCTCCAGGAAATATTCAGGAAAGAAACTGATTATTGACCTCTTTGACCCACATCAGGACCACAGCCCAGTATTAATACTCTCATCCCCAAACACCCCTTTTCTTTGTGTTATGCTACGGTGGATCATGCTATTAAACTCATTAAGGTAGCAGGATGGAGCGCCTGGCTTGCTAAAGCTGATATCACAGACGCCTTCAACTTCATGCCAGTGCACCCAGTGCGCCCCTCCTAGGTGTTAAATGGGATCGCCATTTTTACTTCGCGGTCAGGCTCACTTTCGGCTGTAGAAGCAGCCCCTGTCTTTTTAATAAGCTATCAGAAGCTTTATGCTGGACTCTCCTGAACATCATTAAGCTCCCCTCTGTCCTTCACCTCCTCAACGACTTTCTCCTTATTGATCCTCCTTCCCCCTATCCCGGCCCCTCCCTACAAAAGCTTATTTGGCTGTTTAAGCAAGTCGGCATTCCCCTGTCCTCGGAAAAGACGTCAGGTCCAGCTAAGAAAATCGAGTTCCTCGGCATTTCTTTAACGCATTTATCATCTCGATGCCTCCGCGGCACGAGTCATCATTCCTGTCTTCTTCAATCATTTCATCCCATATGACTCCACGGCATATCGCACTCCTTATGTCTACTCATTACTTTAAAACCTCTCTTCACCAGTTCCTGCCTCGACGTCATCTCGTTTCATCATTTCCTCTCTAAATGAGCTCAGATCTTTTCCTGTCCTTGGCAGGCCCCCTTCCTTTCACAATCCCTTCTCCGCTATCTCTTCCTTCTTTCTCGATGCCTTTTTGCTTGATTTACTCTCCTCGTCGCCTCTGTGGCATTGCTTTATTATCTCTATGCCTTCTCCGCATGATTTGTCATCTCTCATTACCTCCGCGGCAAAGCTTTCATTTCTCGATGGCTCCGCGGCTCGATCTATTATTTTCATTGCCCCCGCGGCAATTAATTCACTATTTCCATGCCTCCATGGTATAACACATTCATCTTCTCGTTTCCCTCATGGCTCGAGTCATCATTCATCATATTGCAGATTCATTCCACAACCCATATGCTTCCGTGGCATAGCCAATAATTTCCCTTCCACTCAGTAAATCCTCATTCATTCTCCGTCTTCAACGCTTAACTTATCCCCAATCATATTCTCCCTTCAGAACTCCCTCATCATGCTTTTTTTTTCTATTTCTCTACCCATCATCTCTCCTTCCTATAAGTCCTACTTTAACCCAACACCATTTCAGCCTCGGCCGGCCTCGTCCCCTTTTGGGGGAAAGACATCTCTAATTTAATCCTAAAATTCTCATTCAAGCCCTCATTATTCGCAGTGTTCAGGTCTTCCTCCGGGGTCGGAGCTCCAAAGAAATGTATAACCATAACAAACTTCTAATAGCGTTTTTGTGTTTTCTATTTGTCAGTCTTACAGGGCTGAAATTAAGTTTTGATGAAAATTCAATCCGGAAGACTCCTTCCTACCTCTGCCCAGTCCCATGGCTCCTCCATGCGTCTCCGCCCATTCAATCAGTGTCAAGTCCGCATCTTCTCTCCAGCCAATTGCCTTCCAAGGATCCGCTTTAAAGACCCTCATCCACAAGATCCTCTCACTCTCCTGCTGAGCTTTGACCCTCCTCCTCCCCATCTCCACCTTCTGGGTTCATAGCACCTCCTGATCCCTCAGGCCTCCACTCAACCACCAGTAGGATCCCAGGGGGAAGCCATCCCTAATTTAATCCTAAAATACTCATTCAAGCCCTCATTATTCGCAGTGTTCAGGTCTTCCTCTGGGGTCTGAGCGCTAAGGAAATGTATAACCATAATGAACTTCTATTAGCCTTTTTGTGTTTTCTATTTGTGAGTCTTACAGGATTGAAATTGTACTGCTGGTGTTTACATTTTTCTATTGTTGCAGCTTATGTAAATATAGGTGCATATTATGGTCTCTTTTATTTTATCCTCACAGTCTGAATAAATATGCTTATCAATAAAAAGAAAATGTGCTAATGTAAAATATTAGAATGGTGTATAAAGAAAGCAGCATTGTAGGTGGGGAGGTGGCGCAGGGGTCAAACGGGCAGAGATTTCAGTCCTTGAAGCATCCGTCGCGGGTTTGCCTCCTGGCAGAGGCAACCTTTGCTCCAAGACTTCCCCCCCTCTCTACCCCTTTCCTGTCAACTGACTGTCGAAAAAATAAACAAAATAAAGCCCACTGGTGCGGCAAAAAAAAAGAAACAAACAAACAAAAAAAGAAAGCAGCTTAGTTAATGAGGTGTCAGAAGTATAACATGACTGACAGACCTGTTAGAAAATGTCAGTCAGTCATTTTCTACCGCTTGTTCCATAGTGGGTCGCGGGGAAGCAGATGCCTATCTCCTTAGAAGGAAATAGGCAGATAGGACTTAGAAAATGGTTTTTCCAAATATTTTCATCACCTCAATAGAGTTGAACTGATGACTCTTTCCCCTCTGCTTCTCAAAATGCATAAAGCTTAAAACAAAAGCTAGTACTATTCCCAATTAGACTTTCTGATAAATAACTCCAGCGTTTTAATATGTTTCATTTTAAACTATTTTTAACACCTCCCACCCCCCTTGTCTCTTTTTCAGCTCCTAAAAACACAGAGAGTTTCAGACCATCAGAACAAAATGAAACCAGCATCATTCTCCAGTGGAACAAAGTCAACAGCAATACCAGCTTTGTTCTCTGGTTTAACTACATAGAGACATTTATCAGTGCACCAGATGGAGATGGACCAGTAACTCACTCAGTCTCATCTCTCACTGCTGGAACTAGATACACAATCATTCTCTTCGCTGTGTTTGAGAACATCAGAAGCAGTGGAGTCAGCATTGCTGCAGTGACTGGTGAGATTATTTACTTCCTTAAATCAATAATCTTTATTATCATTTTGTCACCATAATGAAACTTTTGTTGGGGCCTGACTCCAAAGACATACATGAATTGAACAGACATAATAAAAAAAAAAACACTTCCAAATTTTAGATAAAATATAAACACACTTGGAACACATTTTTTAATTTTTTTTTAACATTTATAGAGTTCACCCATTTTTTCAGTACTTCTGACAAAATTTTATCCTCTGCCATTTAAACACTTGGAGGAAACCCCTTCAGGATGTACACATTAACATGTTTGCATGATTCAAAACACTTGTAACTTTTTGAAACCCCTGCAAAAATTTAAAACTTGCAGAATTGAAGAACCCTTGCAGAATTTTAAAACAGTCATAGAAAAAGTGAGCAAATGTCCATGGAATGTGGCTTGTAGTATTTGGTATTTACATAAAGAATAGTTTGTGCTGAAACAGACTATGGGATGGGCTGGTGGTTTGTTTAAATGTGAAATAGTAGCAGAAATGATGTAGTGAAAAAAAAAAAAAACATTGTTTAACCTACCCGCTGTCCTGGCTAAGCGCTAGTACAGAGTGAGGCAGATGTCACGGGAGGCCCCAGAAAGAACTGCACCCGGAGTTGCTCTGACCCCCGCAGAACCAGAAATCTAGAGTAATGGTCGGAATTGTGATGTGGAGGGCTCCCTGCAGCCCAGCCTGTAGGAAAACCATGAAAAAGACGGGGGGAAACTCGAGTAGCGCACGTGGGGTCTGTGCGACCCCTCCAAGACTGCCGGAGGGTTAAAGCATTTTTCTGAAAATTCCTGACTTTGGAGATGTGAGATTATAAATACATTTTTGGTGTAACTGTGAATTAGAACTAAATTCAAAGACCAGTGGGATATTAAAAACTGCAGTATCGTAGTATATATTTGTTTCTTGTATTCTAATAATTATTTAATTAATATTTTTTTCCTTACCAATTATGACCACTGCTGTCCATCTTCTTTCTCAGCATTTCAAAATGCACATAACTTCAGACTATCAGAACTAGATGAGACCAGCATCACTCTGCAGTGGAATAAAGTCAACTACTATGTCAACTTTGTTATCCAGTTTAATGGCACAGAGACATTCTGTCAGGGTTTGGACTTTTTTGTGGTTTTGTGTTTTGTTTACTTTAGTCAGATGTTCTTGTTTGTGGTTTGTATTCATGTTGTTTATTGCTTTCGTTTTCCTGACAATTTTGGTTTCATCTCGCCCTTGTTCCCTTGGTGTTGCTTTACTTAGAATGGTTTCATTATTATTGTGATTGTTAGTTCTGTATCTTCCTTGGATTCTCTGTGTTTATGTATGTTAGGTATTTTGTTCTCTCTCCTAGTTTAGTCCCTTAGGTTTAGTTTCTATAGTTCTAGTTCTCCCTCTTGTTAGGTCAGCTTTAGTTATTGTTTACATCTTTGTTTGTCCTCATGTTCCCTGCTTGTTTCATTAAATTTTCAGTGTGGGTTTTTGGGTTTGCTTACTTTTGCAATCAGGGGTTTCCTTATGGGTTCTTTTTTTATACTTTGGGTTTCCCGTTCTTTTGGTCGGTTGTTCTTTTTTTTCCTCCAGTTTTTTCTTTTCCTGGTTTTTCTAGATTTCTTTCTTCTTTTGGTATTTTTTTGGTCTATAGTTTTTCTTAGGGCGGTCTCCCTTTTGTTAATTAGCCCTTTTGCCCTGTTTTAGTCTATGCATTTGTTTCACCTGTTCCTTTCCCCCCCTGCCTTGTCACACCTTTTCCTTGTTTCCCGCCCTTTTTATATTAGTTAGTCTGGTTTTTGTGTTTATTTCTGGGTCCTTCTTCCACTCCTTCTTACCCTTGTCTAAAGGTAAATATTTCCCTGTTTCCTGAGTGTCAAAATTTTAAGTTTTTGGATTTTTTGTCTAGTTTTGTACCTGCAGTGCTTTTGCTTCGTTTTTTAAAAAATTTTTTTAAATTTAAAAGCTAAAGGGCCCTTTTTTAATATGCTGCTGCAAACCCTTTGTTTTCGCTTTGGGTTCCAAACCCCAAAACTCAGAAGGGTGACACATTCACCCATTTGGTACCAGATGGAGAGGGGACCGGGTAACTCACAGGGTTCCATCCTCACGCTAAAAAACTAGATACCATTTCACTCTCTTCTCTGTGTTGAGAAAGTCAAAAGGGGTAGTGGATTTTCCGCATCCCCTGCGGTAACTGGTAAGATAGTTTACTACGTCAATTTAAACATTCATATGAGGTTTTTAAATCACTGGAAATTCAGAAGTGCTGGAACTTGCACAAAAATATGTCATGTATTAAAGGGTTGAAAGGTTGAATATTAATTCATACAAATATAATCTCATCTTCATGTTCACAACCACCATCATGCTGGAACCCATTTGTAAAATGTCAGTTATTTTTACTCTTTTGCATTTAAATAGCTATTGGTTTTGATCAAATCTTATTTTATGATGTTAATAAAAACCTGGCCTTCCTTAAATAGCCAAAGATAAAATAACTGTTTTCTATGAACCCTAAATTAATTTCTAATCAACATAGAATTTTTAGCTAGCATTTTAAATGCTTAACATTTTAAGTTGCAGTAATATAATGGTAATAATGGAGTAATTGTTAATAAAAATGTAATAATTGGAAAACAAAGATAATTACTGCATCATTACCTGTTAGCAGCACCTTTTATTAAAATGGTAACAATAAGTATTCTTTTTGGAACTAAAAATAGTAATAGTATGGCAATGCTTTGATAATAAATGTAATAATAGTTAGACTTTTTATATTAAAACCAGAAATATTAGTGTTGTGAATGAGGCAATAATAAAAAATTTTAACTTTCTGAATGCTCTTTTCAAAATATTTAAGATACATTTCAGCCTACATTAATAACTCTCACAGTCTAGTCAAATGTGGTTGTTACTATATCATACCAGTGAATTTAATAACTTGTCATATTCATGACTGCAACATGTTACCAGGATGGTAGCTTCTATTTAATAACTATAAATCCGATGATAGAGGAACTGTGTCTATTTTCTTAAATTGTAATGACACATTTACTCAGTCTTGTTATATATTTATTTTTAAGTTTAAGTTTTTATGTTTAAATTTGTCTATTGGATGTATTTCTATTTTGAAGAATGATGGTATTTCAAAGTCTACGCACTGGGAAGAGGTCTGAAAAACAATAGACCTGCTGTACTAACATAACTGGATTTGTTGATTTAAGCACAAAAATATAAAAATAAATCTGAACCATTACTACCAAATGTGATAAAATATAAGACTTATTAATATTACATTAAATTGTTGTGTCCCTTTATTTCAATCTAAATGAAAACCTAGATTTCAAAATGCAAATAAAAACAAGCACTAATTCACTTAGAGTTCTCAGAACTACATATTTTTTCTTCCAGCACAATAGACATGCAGTTTACAAAACAGCAGCATTGGAAACAGTTTGAAGTGAGACAACAAATTAAAATAAAAATGAACAGTTATTTTTACTTAAAATAGTGAAATGAAAGAAGTATTAAAAAAAATAAATACTGGAAGTTTCCATAAAACTAAAACTCTAAATGTGTTTCCTAATTTGTATCCCATACACCTTCTTGAAAAGTATACATCCTTTATATGGGAATTTTATTTGTAATAGACCAACACAAAGTTACTTTTCTTGACTAAAAATTTGAAATGTGCAGCATAGCCATTCAGTGACTCTGTGACAAAGTCTTTGGGGATATGTTTCTACCAGATTTGTATATTTACACACTGAATTTTTTCAGTCTGTATTTTTTGCAAAATAGCTCAATCTCAATTAGAATTGAAGAAGAGGAAGAAGTACTGGCACATAGAGTAATGCTCATTCTAACATATACCATTTGATCTAAATAGTTGTATTGTAGCTCTGGCTGTAGGTCCTATGACAAGGTGAACTTCTGCCCCAGTCCCAAGTCTTTTTGCAACCTCTAACAGGTTTTCTTCTAGCATTGTCCAGTATTTAGCTCAATCCATCTTCCCATCTACTCCAACCAGTTTCCCTGTTCCTGCAGAAGAAAGGAATCCTCACAGAATTATGCTACCACCATGTTTGATGGTGGTGTTGGTTTTTTAGAGGGTTACTCTTCCTCACATACTGTTTTGCCTGACGCTCCACCATGGGCTTTTGCCATGGGCAGCTTATCTGCTTCTCTGATTAGTCCTTTCTTTTCCCAGCCTGTTAGTTTAGGTGGATGGTCCTGTCTTGCACTTTACACATTCAGAGATGGACTGAACAGAGTTCTGTGAGATGTTACAAGTTTAGGATATGGTTTTTACCCAGGCTTTGGTCTAAATTTCACAGAATGGCTTTATTTATACCTATATTAATTTACAGTCTGGTTAACTCTGTTTAATAATTATTTCTTTTGAACTGATTGCACTAGAGTTTATCAAGAGTAAACGGAGCTGTGTACCATTCAGGTTTGGGAACCATGCATCGCTTTCCTTCCACTTCACAATTATGCGTTACTTTGTCTTGGTCTATAACAAAAAATCACAGTGAGATCTAGTGCATTAAAATGGTTACATTTTATTTATTGTAAGATATCTCTTAGATGTTACACGACAAAATATGAAAAACATCAGAATGTATTAACTATTTGGGGACTGACCTCAGCAAATATAAATGAATGGAAATGTTTTTTAATTAAACTCAGCATGAGGAGCTTATTTTACTGTGAAATCCTTTAGTAAAAACCATGAAATTTTAACAAAAAAGTCAACATTCATATCATATCTGAAACACTAGTATGGAGCACAGTTAATGCATAGGCATGGGCATGCTTTCTGCAGCTCCCTGCAACAGAAGAAAGGCAGAATGTGTAAGTGGCAAAAATTATCATTGTCTAGATATGTTTCAGCTTCTTTCTACTTATGTAAAATCTTCAGTAAGGCTTGCAGACAACCTATCAACAGTTATTACAGTTAAAACTAAAACATTTTCAGATTTTGTTAGCATAAAACAGGTAGGGACAGTGCAACACATCTTACCACAACAATGGTTTTGCTTCCAAGCCATAACACTAGGTAGGAACTAAAAAAACAAAACTGATGTAGACGTAAACCGAGTAGAGTCCGGAATAATGACCAAATGAAAATATTCATCAAAAAAATGAAGAAAACAAATTGCTCACTGTTACTGGTAATTACCTGGTAATAATTTGGTGAGTACACTTTGTGAATTATTATGACTTGATAAAAGATTACCCTACTGTTACCATTTCATTGCTGAGCTATAGTTAAAAATGCTACCAATTGTCCTGTAAATTATTTCATGTCCTTAACATAATTTAATGGCACATTTTTTCTTATCCTTTGTATAATGATGTGTTTTTGTTTCAACAGGCTATTTTGTTTGGAATTTAAAAATTTAAAATGTGTCTAAAATTTTTAGAGGTGAGCCTAACCTTTGCTAAAGTTTCTATCTTTGGAGGTTAACAGATCATTTCACATTAATTTAAATGACTAACAATATCGGTTTGTGGTAAAATAATTTGTTTGGCTTTTGTTGTTTTCAATTCTATAAACAATATGGTTTGCCACAGTTTTTGCTGAAAGTCCGTAAGGTCAAGCCATAGGTGATGAAGAAAGTTAAGGATGAAATCCTGGAGGATCAACCTGCTGCAGATTCTTTAAAGAACATCTACCTTTGTCTTTGTTCTCTTAAATAGAATATAAACGCATTCACAGCATGGTTTGAATTTTGAAATAAAACGGTCTCTTTTTTTAAATATAGTTAAAGAAACGTATATCATTCATGAATCTATTTTTGTCTAACCAGTGGTTAGGCTGCTTGACTTTTGCTGATCAGAGGTTCAGTTGAATTTATTATGGTTTCTTTAATGATATAAACATAGGGTGTTGGATTATTATTGAGCTTAATAAAGGCCATAATCTTTGTATATTGAAAAAACATAGTTAAAACTGAAAGAAATAATAGTTGAAACTAATTGCCAAATTTAGACCTTGAAACAAAAAACAATTATGATAAAAAGAAATGAAACCAACTTGTCTTTAATTTTAATTAAAGATTAAATAAATTTTTTTTCAACTTTTTTATATTTAATTTTTTTATTTTTTATTTTCATATATTGACCTCATCTAACCCTTACAAGAAAGGATACAACATGCCGGCTGCTCTTTCAGCTCAATCTTCCACCTGTTGCAGCTCATACATGTATCACTGTACCCCCTCATGTGTCCTGAAAGTATTAACATTCTTTTTATCACTCCTGGTCTGTCGTCAAAGAAGTACTTGCAGTATTCTGGCTGTTATTCTCCTCCTTGAAGTCTTTATCACAGGAAGCCTTGGCACCGTGGTTCCATCGGGCCTGTCTTCCTTCCACTACACAGCACCCCTGTTGGCAACCTTAGGCGAGTGTTTGAAAATTTCCGTTTACTGTCAAAATGAGTTGAGATCTTTCCATGAATCCATGCAATAATTTTTCAATCACAGAAATACAAATCAGTTAATGTTTACATTCTGAAGCTGTAAAGGCTGGGGAGGCCCTTTTGGAGTTATGTATTAATTATCTTTCCTTTTGCAGAGGTGTACTATTATGATAGAGACTAAAGAGCTTATATTTGATGAAATAAGAAATTATTCTTTAGAGTATCAGAGTAATGATTATACTACATGAATAAAGATGTGATTATTTATTTGACAATCATGTGAAACATATATCAATGATGGTATGATTGAATTGTGAACATATACCGATGATTATACTGGTGATTTGTAAAATAAAAATGCAATAATGTTTGATCTTCATGATGATAAAATTTTAATAAACTATGTTAATCAAGCTTAAATGTAAGCAAGATGTTAATCCATTATAATGTATGAATAAAAAGAATGAAGTAAAGGTCTGGAGATCAGACAGATCAGTTTATGGACAAGTGACCCATAAAATAAACATGGCAACAAGAACTGGCCAATGAGTCAATAATCTGCTTAATAAAAAGGGTAAAATAGAGGAACTAGTTGGTTGTTTCCTCGCAGAAGACCAGCAAGTAAGATCGAGACAGAGAAGGAGACTGCTGAGGGTACAGAAGACCCGAGCCACAGATACGCTGAGATTCTGCACCATAAAGAGGTTCAACCCATGAGCTTTAAAGGACTGTGTCTTCAAATTGGGCATCTTCTACCTGCACCTGCTTTATACCCTGAGTAAACTTGGTCATTGGATTCAACAAGGCTAGTTGTTCCGAGTTTCAGGTTTCCAGACATCCTGGACAAAACCCTTTTACACCTTGAAGGTGCTTTTAATTCTCTAGACTGAACATTTCTGACTACCAAGACTTAAGACATCAGTGTTCTGACCATGGAGACCAGAGACATCAGTGATCCTCTGCTCAGAGGGAACCGAGGAATTCAGTTTGCCTTCAGTGATGTGTGGAAGATCCTCCATCCCTCAAAGCCTCTACTTCAAATTCTCCAGTCTCAGCATCAGGGAAACTTAAGTTGATTAATCCCACTTCCGTCAGGAAGATGACACAGGAACATTACAGCAAAAACAAATAGGCTCAGAAACATTGAATTCCCAGAAGCAGTGAAGGCAATTGTCCCCCTGCAAGCAGACACTAAACTTCCCTGACACAAACTATTTCACAATAAAACAAACCACCATGCATCCCACAGACTGTTTCGGCAAAAGCTACACTTTATATAAATACCAAATACTACACACCACATTCCATGGACATTTGCTCACTTTTTCTGGGTAGCACTGTTGCCTTGCAGCAAGAAGGTCCTGGGTTCGATTCCCGGCCAGGGGTCTTTCTGCATGGAGTTTGCATGTTCTCCCCGTGCATGCGTGGGTTCTCACCGGGTACTCCAGCTTCCTCCCACAGTCCAAAAGCATGCCTGTTAGGTTAATTGGTCACTCTAAAATTGCCCTTAGGTGTATGAATGAGTGTTTGCATGGTTGTTTGTGTGTTGCCCTGCGATGGACTGGCGACCTGTCCAGGGTGTACCCCGCCTCTCGCCTGTAGACTGCTGGAGATAGGCACCAGCTCCCCCGCGACCCACTATGGAATAAGCGGTAGAAAATGACTGACTGACTGACTGTTTTTAAACTTTGCAAGTGTTTGAATTTAGCAGGGGATGATTTTATTTGTGTTTTCAATTCTGAAAGTGCTCTAAAAATCTGGCAAAGGTATTTGTATTTGTTTTTGCTTTAAATATGTGAAGTCAATCTTCAACCTGCAAGCACAAATACAATCAGCCAGTAATCCATGGGCTATTTTGCCAAGGCACATTGTAAACCTTTAAAGCTCTTGAAAATGGGTGTCAACAAACATTCTTGTTGTCTCACAAAGGAATCCAGGCAAAAAAAACATTGACACATTTCATTTTCACTTTTCCGCATCAAATGAAAGGAATGACCTTTCACCTGTTAAACCTGTTTCATTTTAAAGCCTCCCTGTGAACACACAGTGTGAGGCAGCTGCAACGAACAGTATAACAGTATAATATTTTCAAATAATACTTAATTACACCATTAATCTGTACCAGTAAATGTTCATTGTTATTCAGTGTAACAGACAACAGTAATCTTTTCCAACTGAGCTAAGACTCGAAATTCACTATAAGATGCACCTAAGTGAGGGATTTTGTAAATATTTAAAGGTTAAAAAGCTTTTCAAGTCATTAAATCGCTGTTGCATTTTTTTTTATTGGTCTCTCCAAGAAAATGTGCAAAAGTTGTTTTATAAAGATAGTGTTGATGGTGATTTCATAAAATGGGTCAACAATTAAGCTAATGTCATCCTTGTAGAAACCTGTTTTGTTGTTGCTTGGTAAAAATAAAGTATAGAGTAGAAAGGCCCCTTTGGTTCAGCTCACACATTATCCACTGGTGTTTGTGTTTTGGTTTTCTTCTGTGTTTGTTTCCTAATGTTTCTGGATTTATTATTGCCTGTAAGGTGTTGTCGGATTCAGTTCATTTCTCTGTGTTGTACATTATTGTTGTTCAACATTCCACAGAATAGACTCACCTGGTTTCCATGTCATTCTCCACCTCTATCTCAGATTTCAGCTGGTTTCTTGGCTTTCTAAGCCTTTTTGCACATATTTTCTTCAAATGTTCAATACTTATTCCCCTGTACCACTATAGTTTTTACACATAACTTATAATTTAGGGGTCCATGTCTTTTGATTTCCTTATATTCAATTCAGTTATTTATTCAAATTGGATAAAAATATTTCTAAGGAAACCCAGCAGATGCATCCATTCAGTGACTTGCAGCAGTCAGTCCTCCTGGATGAGCATGTAGAGACAGTGGACAGTCACTGGCGTTGACTTTGCAGCAATCCTTCATACTGAGCATGCATGTAGCGACAGTGGAGAGGAAAAACTCCCTTTTAACAGGGAGAAATTTTTTCCTTATTTTCTGGGCAATGAGACGCTTATTAACGCTGACTCATGTGACGCTGCTTGACGTTGACAGATATAGCGATTAAACTATTAATTTTAGGGTAGAAAAGTATCTTCAAGGGTGATGACTTAGCTCATTTGATATTTCCAGTTTTAATTATTTTTTAGAGAAGCAAGTTATTTTTTTCATCGTGGAATATTCAGGGTGAATTATTCTAGTTATTAAAAGTTATTTAAAAAGCAGAGAAAGAGTTACATTTCCAAAACTCAGCAGTAATCATGTGTTTCTATGTTATTTCAGGACAGATCTCATGAAGGAGCATTTTTAAAACTCATGGCATGTGTAATACCTGATGGGCTTCTTCCTTCATATTGTTTTCTGTTGTCAGAGTTTGTATCCCATAAATCTAATGGGTAGAGACCTCATTAAAAACAGGCTTAGTTCTACTGCAGATGGTCCTTATATACGTCTCCTTACACAGTAACTTACAGTGGGGTGCAGTTTTTGTCCGCAGTGCTAACTTACGCCTTTGAATGGTACAATCATTGTTTTTTACAGCCGCTTGCTGGGAAGAGGTTATATTAGTTTTGTTTTCTTCCTTCTTCTGATTCATGCAGCGTGTTGATTTTACACTGTACCTTATATCAGGTCTGACAAAAAACTATGAAAGGCTTGGTTCTGCAGTTTTTTTTTTTCTATGGGGAAGGAAAGAAATCAATCAGTTCTGTGTTGCATAGAAACATTCAAACACTTGTTGTTTTTCTAGATATCACCAGCTAAACTTTAAACTTAGATTAATTGGTTTAGTTAACACATTTTCCTTGGCAAAAACAAACTTTAAATAGATGGAAAGAATTGGGTTTTTGATTTTTGTAAGGTAAAAGAATCTGAGTGGACAGTGGTACCAACAAAAATTGAACTAATCTGATTGTTCCCTAAAAACTGCATAGAAAGGCTTCATGACTGTGGGATTTATTTCCTACCACAGTACCAAATTTTTAAGCATGCTTTTTCCTTATTTTAAGACGATCTGTGTTTTGTTTTTGTTTTAGGCTTGGGTTTTTTTTTTTTAGCATATGTTTATCTGAAGCTTCTTATGACTGGGTTAGGAGCAAATATGATCTGAGGTAAATAGGAGCTGTGAACTAGTAATTTTTTTTATCTGATTATTGTCCAGTAGAAATAATACACTAAAGTCTGGGGAATTAGCCAATCCTTTCATCTCTTGCAGAAAGCTAGCATCTGTTTTAATGCAGCCGTACGCAACCTGTGGTTTACATGGACTCTTGAAGCCCGTGAGCCAGCAGATTTTGGCCATAACTTATAGTACTTAATTAAAGGTATACCGATTTCTATTAAAAACAGATCTAAGCCAATGATGATTTCCAGTCATTTTGGTATTTGTGAATGCAATAATACTCAAATTTTTACTCTGGGGAAACAGCTTTGGGGCTGAGACGTTTTGTTTTGTAGCCGAAGGCTAGGATTCTTTATAATGAATAAAAGAGAAGTAAATCTTTATTTAGGAAAATAAAAAAATAAAGGCTCTCACAACACTGAAGAGGATGGTCGGCTCAATCTACAGTCTCCTTTTTTGATTCTTAGGGGTTTTTAAGACTTAAAAGAATACCTTAGGAGTTACCAAAGGTACACAAGTAATTTCAGATTACTAATAATACAATTTATCAGCATTCAGATAAATTAAAGGGGTTCTAGTATAATTGTCTCCCCCAACTCTCAAAATTTAAATAGCCCAAATTAACGAAATGATGTTGGTTTCGCCTTTTGAAACGTTATGTGGCGAACAAGTCCAGTTTGGAGTCAAGCTTCTATCTTAATTTCTGGTTAAGTTTTAAAACTGCAGTTTTTGTTTTTGTTGGGTATGCCATAAAGATGTCAATGCGCTTAAACTACTTCTTTGCTTTATCCTGACAGAGAATTCTTGAATAGAGCTGGGATTAAATTGAGCCAACCAAAAGAGAATTATACAGACAACTGTCAGGATTGTAGTTATTATTATTACAGGTTACAATATAAGAATTGGAAAATGGTTTCAGGCATCAGTAATCTGGATTCATGTTAGAGAAAACGTTTGCTGTGCTTTCTAAATAGTTTGAAATCTATTTGGACTATGTGCACTGATTTAAAAAAAAGGATCCTGAAGATTGTCATACTAAAATTGTAAATTCCGATTAAGAGATATGGCTGAGAAAACCATTTTGAAAAGAGATTGTTAAAATTTTCTTTGATTCTTGAAGCTTCAATTTGGCCATTTGTCTGTCTTTGATGTTTTGTCTTTGTTTGTTTTTGGACTGAATTTTGTTTATTTGGTTTGGCCTGACATAATAATGTATTTTAGAATAATGTTTCTTCTAATCCCAGATTGATTAAAAAACCTTGAGTTTTCGGAGAATAGAAGAAGCGCTTGTTTTTGATCGTAGGTGCATGTTTTAACAGTTTGCAGTTTAATGTACACTAGATGGGTGGAATGAAAGAAACTGTGGGTCCGCCCATAGCTGCCCATAGAGGCTAGTTCTGCTGACTCTGCTCTATCAGCTTGGTTCAGCCTTTGTTTTCATGTGCACTCGCAACTCCCTTCCTGAGTTTTAACACTGTTTAAGAAACACTAGAACCAAATGCTTGTAGTGATTGTTTGCCGTTAACATGTTTTTTTGTATAATCATTAAGGATGTGCATGACATTTTGATTTATGTGTTTTACGATTAAAAGGTTAATGAATAGTTTCAACCTAATTTGAAGAATTAGTTTTGCATGAAGGATCGTTGGTGATTTATTAGGTTAAAAGTTTTCCCTGGTCCATTAAGCTAGCTGACCAGTTTAAGATATGCCTAAAAGTAAGAGGAATAATTTTTGGGAAAGAGCTAAGTCATGACTTCATACTGGGTGAGAATTATTCTCCTAATTAACTTTGTAGAGTTATGCATCACAATTATATGGATGTCCATTATCTAATACTCATCTTCATACAAGACCATCAGGATGATATGGTGACTTAATGCCTAAGTTAGACATTTGATGAATTGACAACAACTGAATTTGCCGTTTTGTTGTTAATGGAACTGAATACGGTATCAACATCTGGATTTTATTTATTTATGTTTGTTTGGTAATTTTTTCATAGTGTCACCTTTTGTCAGATTCATTTTCTGGGTTTTCTGTAAATGTCTATCCGGTGACTAGAAGTTTTTTATACTTTTTGCGCTGATTGGTCGCATGGGTTGGACCCTGCGCCAGAAGAGAGGAATGTCAAGAATGAGTTACAAAAGTATTTAGCATTCATGGGAACAAGGTAGCTCTACCTCAAGTGAGGACTTAGTGGACAAAGCGAAAGAGACGTTGTACTTTGTTTTTATATAATTGGTGCACTGGGTTTCCCTAAATCACATTCTGAAAACCTGTCTGAAAGTATGTGTTGATTCTTTTGTGACATTTTACATCTCCAGATTTAGAACCATTTTTGGAATTTTCCTTTGGGTATTCGAACTATGGAAAAATGACCTGTATAGGCCTTCCTCAAACATCATCTGTCACATTTTTTTTAATATTCAGAATATTTAGCTGATGTCCTGCATATAACTAGGTGGAGTGAGAAGTATTAATTATTATTTGATTTTGCTGTGTTTTGATGAAGTTTCATGTAATTAAAGCACCTGGCTTTGAGAATGGGACTTTGAAATTAAAATAGCCATTGGTTGTGAAGGTTCTGCTTTATTGGTTTTCATTTACGTTCGAGACTTTGAGTGCTTGTTTTGACGGTCTCCTAGTTTGGGCAATGGGATATAGCTAGATTTCTACCTTCCCCACCTTTGTGTGAAGAGAGGATGTGTTTTACTGTCAAAACCTGTCCCACTGTGCTTTTTCAAGTTTCAACAGATTGGAACAGCTGCAATTACTGAAAACAGCCACTTCAACTCCAATCCTTGATTCCAGAGAACATCAGTTTGAAGTCCAGATGCTGGATGACCCCATATCGATCCTACACGTTTGTCAAGGTAGCAGAACGTGACACCTGGGTCTATGCTACAGTGGAAGGTGTTCATGGGAACACCACCTGAGCAGCATCCTGGTTCTGAACCTCCTACCTAGAGGGGCTTCCTACGACCGCCCACCTGTACTATCTTGGTAACAGGGCAGCTTGAAGCGCAGATGCCACTCTTGGAAGAGGCAGCAGGATTTTAAATTTTGTTTATGATTTGTTTTCTTTGGAAAAAAAACTGTTTGTTTTCAGTACCAGAAGAAAGGACATTACACTTCAAGGTCACGATGCAGCTATAGGGAAGATGATCTGTTCTGATGCTGATGATTGGTATTGCAAGTTTTTATTACTCCTGTGTTTATTTGGGAAAAGGTACAGCTAAGACAATGTGTGACTAATCTGAGTAATTATGCTAATAATACTCATCAGCTGATTCGAAGAGAGATTCATCACTTTCTGACTACCAGATAATCCAATACTGATATGTCTGGTGGCAACTGGATGTATCAACTTGTGAGGAAGATAAGGAATGACAGTTGTTATGTTGTTGTTTGATTCCCGTGGCTATTAATGATCACACTTTTGGTACCTGTTCCTATTGAAACTGCTTCTATTCTAACTACTTTTTTTTTCCAGATTGGCAACATAAACCCGCTGGTGGGGTTATTTTTCCTTGGGTAGGAATTACATTGTAAGGCAAAGCAGAATAATTGTAGATTTTCTAGTGAGACTAATTTAATATGTGCTGCTACCGGACTTCTTCATAGAGTTGGGGTATAGGAATTGATAGATCTAGATATTTTGGTATAGCACAGGAGGAAAACACACTTGTTTCCTTGGAAAGACAGAGGGTAGCAAAACTATTATATCTGTTTCATGTGTGCGTTAACTAACAGACATAAATTTGAGTCATGTCCTATCAGAACTGATTCTTATACCATTTCGGATCTTTGTGTTAACTCTTAATCTTACAGCCTTACCGAAGGAGTGAATTGTATGGCCGAGCGGGTAAATTAACCCAGGGTTTCTTGTTACTTGTTCTGGTAGAGATAAATTGGGAAGTTGCTGACGGCTCGACAGAATGAAAAGTATGGTTGTTTCCTCTGGAATTTTGTCCTGTTTCATTACTGGTGTTGGACACCCTTGTAATAAAGATTGGAGTCATTTTATTTTTTATTTTGATTTTGATGTTTTTTTAAAGTGTTGTCTTTGTTTTTTTGGTTTTTACTTTGATTATAATCTTGGGTGATGGTTTTGAAGAATTTTCCTTTTAGTTGTGATTATCTTGTAATCAGAAGAAAGGAGTTGTTATGGAAATTCTTCATTTAGTGCTCCCTGACTTCAGTGTTTTAATTAGTGTTCTGGTATTTAGAGTAGATGGACTCTAAACCATTACCAGACGTTTAATGGTTAAAACACATCCTGGGGGGTTGTGCCTGAGGAAGAGCAGATGGTTGTCCTCATAAATAATTGTCTTACCTCTTACCTCTGTCCTGGGAAGGAAACTCTTTGAAGCTGAGGTAACACCCACATACTGTTTAATTACTGTCTGTAAACTGTATTCTGGGCCTCTGTTTCACTGACTCATCAGTGACAGGGTCTTTGAAATGCCTTTGAATAAAACTTATAAAGACAAAGTCTGGATTTTCTCTTATTGTGAGTTAATTTCTCTCCCACTTTGATAAGAAAATTCTATTATACTATCTTAAAGGAACGAATCTCAACCAGTTTCTAACTTTTAGCTCCTTTAATCTAAATTAAGGCAGAGGAATGATTACAGAGATCAGCGCTGAGGCTCCCGTCTCGGACCATTTGCCGTCTTGTTAGATACGAAGAGCCCCGATAGAAGGTCACATATGTTTTTATATCTGCACTCACAATGAATGGATGTGCCTCCCTCAGATGATTATCATTAACTATGTTGTCACCTTGTGGTTGTCTATCTGTTGTTGTGTATAGTTGGTTGTGCATCTTAATCTAAGTGTGCTGTGGCTTTCTAATCAACCCAGTTATACCAGCTGCTCCACTATCTACCCCAGTGCCCCAGCTTCAGGTCATTTATGACAATCCTTGGGCCATTTATCCTTGTACAGTATGTTTATGAGCATTCTTATCGTATTGTAACAAAAGGGAAACATTAGAACTTATTCTTTATTTCACTATTGCATAAATGGGAAAAACAGCTATGAGTCATATTAATAAAGGTTATTCCTAACACCTGAGAGATGAACTGTGGGCCTCGGTCGGACAGAATTTCTTGTGGAATCCCATGAAGATGAAAAACGTGCTTAGTGAGGAGCTTTGCTGTTTGAAGAGGTGATGGAAGTTTTCTGAGGGGAATGAGATGGCATGATTTAGAAAAACGATGTTATAACTGACGAGAGCGGCAATCCAGTAACAAAGTCTAAGGCAATATGAGACCATGGTCGATTAGGTATGCTGAGGGGTTGGAGAAGACCTGCAGGTGGCTGATTACTGGACTTGTTCCTGGCACAGGTAGCGCAGGCTTGAACAGGCTTTTGTTCTGGACGTGAGATGGTAGCATCTAGCAGGCTTTATACCAAAAGCCTGCTAGATGCTTTTGGTAAAAAGCATCTAGTAGGCTTTATACCAATAAAAGCCTTCAGCTGATCCAAAATGCTGCAGCAAGAGTTATAATGAAAATTAAAAAGAGAGATCATATTTCTCCTACTTTAGCTTCCCTTCATTGGCTCCCTGTTAAATCCAGAATCGAATTTTAAATTCTTCTCCTCACATATAAAGCCCTTAATGATCTAGCTCCATCATACATCAGAGATCTGATTGTTCCATATGTTCCTAATAGAGCACTTCGTTCTCAGACTGCAGGTTTACTGGTGGTTCCTAGAGTCTCTAGAAGTAGAATGGGAAGCAGATCCTTTAGTTATCAGGCTCCTCTCCTGTGGAACCAGCTCCTAGTTTTAGTCCGTGAGGCGGACACCCTGTCTACTATTAAGGCTAGCCTTAAAACTTTCCTTTTTGATAAAGCTTATAGTTAGAGTGGCTTAGGTTATCCTGAGCTATCTCTGTAGTTATGCTGCTATAGGCTTAGGCTGCTGAAGGACATAATGACCACTTTCACCCTCTTCGCTACATTCTCACACTACTCTCCAATTTTACGTTATTTGCTGTTATTTCAGCTTTTAACTTTGTTCTCTCTCTTTTCTCCTCCTAGAAGCCTCACCTGACCTAAATCTGTGTCTACCTGTGACACCTTTCTGGAGACAGGCATCGTCCAAGCCTCTGCTGGCAACAACTTCATGCTCACCCTCTACCGATGATCCACATGGCCCTGTCTTTCAGTATTTAACCCTTTCTCTCGCCTAGACATGGCAGTTGACTGAGCTTTTACTGTAACTAATTACATGTGCTCTCTTTCACTCTCTAACCTTGAAAACTGGCTCAGAGTTTATCTGTTCTTTCTTTCTAGGTGAAACGACTAAAGGAGCTACATCCATTAACATTTACTTTTCCTTCCCATAGAAAGTTCTCCTGGATCAGTGCTTCTGTGTTCTCTTTCTGTCTCTGCTCTGTTCTCTCTAACCCCCAGGCGGTCGTGGCAGATGCCATTGAACAGGTATACAAACAGGCAGAGAGACCTGATTAGCAAGTCACATGAGGTCTCCACATCACATGATCCTAACAGTCAGTATTGTATTGCACTCACCAATTAACAGACATACCATGGAACAGGGTAAACAGAACATATACATACACTCACAAACATCTACAAAATGGCTGAAACATCCAAATACTTTATTTAACAAACTTTTTCTATATCTAAAAACACATTTCAACAGCTAGATTTAAATCTATAATACTAAATCCTAAAGTAGAAAGTAGAATCTTTTTGCCTGAACACCCTGCAGAGAAAGAGACAGAGGTAAGTCACCTGTACAATAAATACAACATTACACTTTAAAATGTGAACCTTTTGCCATTCATTTCAAAGATCAATTAAAGCAGGACTTGTTATCCATTTAATAATTTTTTTACAGGATAAGCCTTCATCATTTCCAACTGAGAAGAAGTTGCCACAGCACAACCACATACAGCAATAATAAAAATACTCTGTTTCTCAGTGTAAATATTCATGTAATGCTAACAAATTCCAACCGTTTTTAATGTGTTTCAATTATGGAAATGATGACTTTCATTTCAACCTGGAAAGACTCACAACAAGAAAAACACAAAGATGGCGATTAGAGAAATTTAAGCAAATGTTTATTTCCTTGGCGCTCAGACCCCGGTGGAAAAAATGGATGCTGAGAATTGCATGAGCTTGAATGAACATTTTAAGATTAGAATTAGAGATGTCTACCCCCCAAAAGAAGGGGCCGAGGCCAGGGCTGAGGCTGAAATAGAAAACGGTATGGGAGTTACTATAGGTGAAGTTGATCTGACTTGGACGTTCAGACGGGATCATCAGAGCCTGAAAAGATAGCAAAGAAAGTTAGTGAGCCTGGTAAGGCGTGAGAGGGATGTGAAGTGCCTGACAAGGCATAGATTGGGCTGAGCCTGACAAGGCATAGATTGGGCTGAACCTCACAAGGCATAGATTGAGAAGTTGTGTGCCCGACAAGGCTTAGATTTGGATGTTGTGTGCCTGACAAGGCGTAGGGGAATGTCATGTGCCTGACAAGGCGTCGAGAGGGCTGTTGTGTGCCTGACTGAGCCGGACAAAGCATAGATGGGGCTGAGCCTGGATAGACGTAGTTTGGGCTGAGCCTGAAAAGGCGTCAATGGGGACAAGCCTGACAAGGCGTAGATGGGACTGTGCCTGACTAGGCGTAGAGAGGAATAAATTGGATAAATAAGAGAGATTTAAGACTCTGTGAGTGGGGGCTGTTGTGGCTGCCCCGTTTCTGAATGAGTGACCTGAGAACTGTAGGTAGGTTACAATGAGCAAAAATTTTTCTGAAAACTTAAGCAACCAGGAGGCGATCATGGAACTCCTTTAGAAGTGAGGAAGAGGGGCGAGCTGGGTAGGCTGAGTTTATGACATTTAAGAGCTAAATTGAACATTGCTTGAAATAAGCAGAATGGGCCTTTGAGGCGTGCAATATTGATTTAGCAAGGGGATTCGGATTGGGAAAAGCAATATGTCAGCAAACCATTTGCCCTGAAAACCCCCCCAACACTCACGGATGGAGATGCGTCCGTGAAAAGACCTTACTAATATTGTCTGTTCATAAATTGTATCATAAGGGTTTGTTATTCTGCTGCAGCAGAAACGCAGTTAATGCTTTTATTTTGAACGCTTACCCCGAGAAGGTGCTGTAATTGACTGTCGCAAACTGAAGAGAGCAGCGCCAACCCAGCTTCACATCTTTGAAGGGTGGTATCGAAGTGGGAAGAGCGTCGGCTGATGGGCAGAGATGGCGGAAGATGTGGAATTTGGAACGAGACAGAGCATCAGTGACTGAGTTAGAATAACCAGGAATATGATGGGCAGAAATAATGAAATTATGGGTTATGGCTTGCCAGGTGATGCTACGGTATTATGCAGGTATCATGCAAGTCAGACACAACAGAAAAAATATATATACATACCTTTATATGAAGTGCAAATTCTATTTTTTTTTTTGTAATCTAGGTAAACATTGAGGTATTTACTACTTTTCCTTCAGTGATAGAAATAGTCTTTGACATTTTTCTATTTCTTCTAAAATCTAAAATCTACAATCATCTCATTTGTTTAGGTTACCTTGAAGATTATACAATTGTTCCCACAGCATAGATTTAAGCATTCCACCAATCTTTGTACCCAGTCTCCATCTCTGATACACTGAATAACTGTGGAATCATATGAGTATTCCTAGACATGACTGCACTCTGACTTGTACTGGAAGTCTGAGATGTACAAAGTGAAAAAATGTTGTGAGAGTACACAGCCCTGTGGTGCTTCTATGCTGTTTGGACAAACAACCTTTTAGTCTTACAAACTATAACGTTGGCGATTAAACCTTGATAAATATTCCTAATAATTTAACTTCTTCTATAAACTCTGTTAATGTTAAACACTTGATTTATTTTAAATTCAGTTATCTGGTTTGTTTGTGACACCTTCTGTTTTGAAACGTTTGAGGTTAAGCTCCTCCCCATTCCTGTACTATCAGCTATGCTGGTAGCTGAGGGTATACATTTTTCCCATGAATGTCACACCCATCTCTTATTTAAAAATGCAGAGCATCTCACGACTTGGTAAATGTGTGCCTTGCAGCTTTGAAGCTCATTCTCAGCTTGTAGACGCTGCCAAATACATTTAGTGTGTTTGGGTATAGAAGGCATTATCTGGGATACTTTATTTTGTCTCCAGCTTTCACTCATGGATTACAGGCTGATTATCTTTGGGCTCACAGGTTTGTGTCTTTTGTTTTTATTATTCTGGCTTCTTATGTTTTTCTCTTATGTTTGAATTGAAAACAGTGGTCCTGACATTAGCATACAGTTGGAAACTGAGACAAATCCCAGCAGGAACATGCCTACATGTTTTGCCTGTCTATGTCTTGCTTCTCCCTGTGATAGTCAGGATATCTGTCCGGGGTGAATTCAAGTCGAAATCAGATATGAACATTGTACAAACATTGTGCAAAAAACTCAACATAACTTCTCTCCACTGAGAATTTATTGAGGACTAAATGGTTTGGTTGTACAAGGAGTCTCTCTCTCTGTTTAACTTACTGGACACACTAAGTCGCACACAATATCCCAGAGAAATAGCCCGATTATTCGGTGTATACATGGTTTTATATAACGAATGACATAAAACAAAATTACAATGTTTTGTTATATAAAGGTGGGTAGTGAAATCCAAGGGTTAGACTTTAGACCCCTCTATGTGGAGGTGAAGCTTCTCTCCGTCATTGCCTCAGGTTATCCTCATCCCTGCTGCTGCTCAGATCATTTTGTTATTATTTAGATAGTTTGTGAGTTATGAAGCCCAGAGCCTGCATCAAAACAAGTGCCTATCAATCTGCATTAACATTATGTCTCTCACAACACTGGGGACTCCTGTTTTGACCTCTAAACAAGTATTCACATCTCACCCCTTTAAAATATTATTTTTTTTACTCTAACAGTTGTCAGCTTTGTAGCTTAGAAACACTCTATGGGGCTAAGATCATGACTTTGTAATGGTAACTCCAAAACATTTACTTTGCTGTCTCTTATATCTAATTGAGAGAAATTCTCAGTGTTATTTTTCATCAGTGTAATTCATCAGTGTAATTTCTTGAGCTGTTGCTACAATATGTGCACAAAATGTTCACTAAATGGCTTTTTAGCCAATGTTCGTAAGGGACTTTTCTGTGGTTCCTGCCTATTTATCTAGTTCAATAAATATAACTCCCTTTAACTATACAGATGGCAGATATTGCAATAAAACAAGATCTAGAAGGGTTTCAGGACTGAAACAAACTGTAGACCTAAATGCCAACATTGGCAGTGACTCTCATTCTGAACAAAACTTAACTCTTTTTTTTCTGACATTTTCAGCAGAAGGAACAGTTAAAGAAATTAACAAACAAAGAAGTTGAATGTAATGTCTGTAATACAATGCTGGAAAAGCTGAATTCGTTTCATTTCAGGGACCCTGCTTAGTGTTGCCTGTGCTCAAAGCCGTCAGTACTACTTTGTGAACACTTCGCTTACATGGACAAATGCTCAGAGCTTCTGCAGGCGTGACTACACTGATCTGGCCACCATTGAAAACACAGCTGATGTTGATGCTTTTCTCAGAACCAATTTAAACTTTTCAGGTGGGTATTTAATTTGCAAAAGGGTAGATAACAAAAGTGCAAATATATGTTTTAAGAAACCTAAATTGCTTCATTATTACTGAAAGTCTCATATCTGACTATGAACATGTTTCATTGCAGCTTTTTAACGAAAAAAACATGTTTTTATTTAGGCAAGGCTTGGATTGGGTTCTATGATGACACGATAAACAGTTGGAAATGGTCCCTAAATGACAGCACCTTCTACAGTCCTGGAGAATACACATTTAGGAACTGGTTTCCTAGCCAGCCTGACGATAATTCAGGACAACAGCACTGTGTCAGATTTCAAGGTCTCGACTCTTTGGGCAGATGGGATGATGCTGACTGCATGGCCACAATGCAGTTTGTGTGCTATAATGGTAATGTTTTGTACAATATGAATGTAGAATTAAAATCTGAATAAGATAATATTTTCTGCTAGTTTTCTTTATATTTCTTATATATATTTATAGGTACTGTAGGTGGATCACCATCCTATGTTGTCAGTACCTTTTCCCTAAATTGGACTGAAGCTCAGAAGTTCTGCAGGGCGAATTATGTTGATCTGGCCAGGTAATTAGACTGTATATTGAATCAAATGCATTATTACTGCATAACACTCTATATAGAGGTGGTTTGTAGTTCTGGTTAGTGAATTCTGATGATATTATGCTTTGGACTTTGGTTTTGTACTTTACATATTTAAAGTATTGTTTAGGATGTGGTTCATAGTTTCTCTTTGTCAACCCTTGTCTCTGCTTTGTTTTGGCACTGAACACAGTGAGCTTTCTGTCAACTATGCTCCATCTACTTCGTGTCACCCTTGTTGCTGAGTTGTTTTGTAAGCTGTAGTCCTGTATTTCTGGAAACTCCTGTGTTTTGTCATGCCCTGCTTCTCTTCCGTGTTTGTCAGTCCTGCTTCTCCCACAGCTACTGCAGGTTGTTTATTAAATTAATCTGTTTTGCATTCTTTAATCACATCCCCAGTATGGAAGGAAATTATCGATTGGTCTAAATACACTTTTTTCTGGTTCCTCCTGTTATGGCCATTTCATTTCCACATGTGCTTTTCCCCTGTTACTTTCCTCACTGCCTGTACGTTTTTCAGAATCAATTTTATTGCCAAGTTTGCGCACACAAACAAGGAATTTGACTGCACTACACTTTGAAATAGAAATAAATAGAAATAAAAAATATCTTTAAATGTACATACAGGCGTTGGACAATGAAACTGAAACACCTGGTTTTAGACCACAATAATTTATTAGTATGGTGTAGGGCCTCCTTTTGCAGCCAATACAGCGTCAATTCGTCTTGGGAATGACATATACAAGTCCTGCACAGTGGTCAGAGGGATTTTAAGCCATTCTTCTTGCAGGATAGTGGCCAGGTCACTACGTGATACTGGTGGAGGAAAACGTTTCCTGACTCGCTCCTCCAAAACACCCCAAAGTGGCTCAATAATATTTAGATCTGGTGACTGTGCAGGCCATGGGAGATGTTCAACTTCACTTTCATGTTCATCAAACCAATCTTTCACCAGTCTTGCTGTGTGTATTGGTGCATTGTCATCCTGATACACGGCACCGCCTTCAGGATGCAATGTTTGAACCATTGGATGCACATGGTCCTCAAGAATGGTTCGGTAGTCCTTGGCAGTGACGCGCCCATCTAGCACAAGTATTGGGCCAAGGGAATGCCATGATATGGCAGCCCAAACCATCACCCCCATGCTTCACTCTGGGCATGCAACAGTCTGGGTGGTACGCTTCTTTGGGGCATCTCCACACCGTAACTCTCCCGGATGTGGGGAAAACAGTAAAGGTGGACTCATCAGAGAACAATACATCTGTCATATTGTCCACAGCCCAAGATTTGTGCTCCTTGCACCATTGAAACCGACGTTTGGCACTGGCATGAGTGACCGAAGGTTTGGCTATAGCAGCCCGGCCGTGTATATTGACCCTGTGGAGCTCCCGACGGACAGTTCTGGAGGAAACAGGAGAGCTGAGGTGCACATTTAATTCTGCCGTGATTTGGCCAGCCGTGGTTTTATGTTTTCTGGATACAATCCGGGTTAGCACCCGAACATCCCTTTCCGACAGCTTCCTCTTGCGTCCACAGTTAAAATGTTGGATGTGGTTCGTCCTTCTTGGTGGTATGCTGACATTACCCTGGATACCGTGGCTCTTGATACATCACAAAGACTTGCTGTCTTGGTCACAGATGCGCCAGCAAGACGTGCACCAACAATTTGTCCTCTTTTGAAACTCTGGTATGTCACCCATAATGTTGGTGCATTTCAATATTTTGAGCAAAACTGTGCTCTCACCCTGCTGATTGAATCTTCACACTCTGCTCTTACTGGTGCAATGTGCAATCAATGAAGACTGGCTACCAGGCTGGTCCAATTTAGCCATGAAACCTCCCACACTAAAATGACAGGTGCTTCAGTTTCATTGTCCAAACCCTGTATATAAAAAAAAGTTACTTTACAGAGAAGATATTGTGAGATCAGTCCAAGTGTACATGTTGTTGCTCTGGGATTCAGAGCAACAGGCTGGGGCCCTCAGCAATTTCACGGATGTTTTAAAATATATCCTTCAGTGGCCATATAAGACACAATATTGCCAAAGAACAAAGAAAAACACAACAATAATGGTGATCAAGTGATAGTTTTCTTGCTGGTACAATGAGTTTAATGTGATTGCTTATGTGCTTTTTTCCGTCCTAGTATTCGAAATCAGACAGAAAATGAAATGATCAGAAGCCTAGTAGGTGCCAACATTGTTTGGATTGGTCTGTATCGGGAAAAGCTGTGGTCTGATGGCAGCCCCTCTCTGTTTCGACACTGGGCAGATAGTCAGCCAAATGATCCCTCTGGGGATCAGTGTGTTGCTGGATCCTTTACTGACTCTGGAAGATGGTCGGATGAAAATTGCAGCCTGAGTTTGCCATTTGTCTGTTACAGACCAGGTATTGTATCTTATTTCTGCTGTTTTAGCAGCCATAACTAATCCATCATGTTACACAAGTAACAACTGTGGTATGTTTCATGGACATGACATATCTTAAAAGTATACCTTATTTGTAGTGTGGTCTCTTAAACCAAGTAGGAATAATAATTTCTGTACTTTGTCCTGAGCATGACTTGTTTACAAAACCCTGCAGTGTAATAGGCTACAAATAAAATGCAACAGGTACCTGTCAGGCTGTCAATGAAAGTATGTGGCATTGCGTTTAGTGGTAAGGAGGATTATAAGAAATTGTCTGATTATTAGTAGCATGCCAATTAAAAACTAAGACTCAAAGTCCTGGTCTATTTAGCTCACAGTCATTAGTGAAAAAAAAAATTGTAGATTTTATTTGAATGATGTTTGTAGCCATTGAGGTATTCTCACTGAGGGTGCAGGAAAACCCCTTTACCGGCATCATCTCATGCAGCTGGTAAAATTTTGATTGAAACTGATGGTGGAGGCATACAAACCTCTCATATATAGACAGAATTTCCACAGACTGTGAAAAGGTCAGTGGAAACATTATACTGCAGGCATGATACCTGTGGTGGTAGGGTTGTACGAGATCATCTCCGAACATCTAGAATATCATGAAAAAGTTCATTCGTTTTTGTCACATATTTTATGTAGATTCATTACACATAGAGTGAAATATTTCAAGCCTGATTATTATGGCTTACAGATAATGAAGACACTAAATGTAGTGTTCAATACTTGTGGTTCCTTTTGCATGAATTACTGCATCAATGCGGCGTGGAATGGATGGGATCAGCCTGTGGTTCTGCTAAGGTGTAGTGGAAGCCCAGGTTGCTTTGATAGCTGCCTTCAGGTCTTCTCCATTGTTGGGTCTGGTCTCTTTCATTATCTTTCTCTCAATAATACCCCATAGATTCTCCAAGGGGTTCAGATCAGTTCAGTTTGCTGACAGTATGTTTGGCAGTTTGAGTAGGTGCAAAGTCCTGCTGGAAAATATAATCAGCATCTCCATAAAGCACTGAACTTCAGACAAAGTGGATTCTGTGCCTCTCCACTCTTCCTCTAGACTGTGGGACCTTGATTTCCAAATAAAATGCAAACATTACTTTTATCTGTAAAGAGGACTTTGGACCACTGAGCATCAGTCCAGTCTCTGGTCCAGGAGTGGCTTGAGACAAGGAATGCAACAATTTTATGAGTGAAAAAAAGTATAGAACTTTTTCACAATAGTCAACATTTTTTTTAGATGTTCCAGTAGTTATTTTAGCATCATCTTTTAACATAAGAGTGTCCAACTCCAATCCTCAAGGGATGTTTTGCTGCATTTTTAAGATGTGTCCCTGCAACAACGCAGCTTCTTCAAATGCCTGCATTAGCTCTTCACCATGTCTTTAAGTGGTGTATAAACCAGGTAATGACCCATTAATTTGATTCAGATTTGTTGAACCATGCGTCAATACAGCCCTTTAGGACTGACATTGGACATTAATGTTCTAGCATATAACTTCATTCTTAAACGATCTGAGTGACTCTTGCCAGGCAGGAGGCAAAATGTGATGTGATTGTGGGCAAATGTAGTCAGATCTTTGTTGAATTATGTCCTCACCATGTAGAGCATAATGATAGCCCAAAGGAGCAGGGCTGCTTGATTAAAGATAAACAATAATATTTAGTTTGGTCCAAATTAATGAATACAGTTTTATAGAACAAGTACATATTGAAGTAGAAAAGTTCATTTATTTATTGTCATTGAAGAACAATGAGTTCCTCTAAAACAACATTTCCCCAAAACCTCTTTGATGAATTGTCTCATAAAATAACCCAAAATGTTTGTATTGAAATGTAGGATATTATATAAAAAATAAACACAGAGAAAGGAGGAATTAAGTGTCCTTCACCAACCAGTATCAAACTTGTTTCCGTGTCTTTACATCCAAAATATTCCCAAACTAATGGATTGATTTTTAGTTTGAAAATCACTGCTGCTGCTGTTCCTGATTTTGTACATTCTGGTCATTTTGACCCTTTGTGATTTCTAACCGTTTTTTCATGCTTGATATTCTAAGAGTAAAATGATGTTGTTTACTGTGGGAAGTTTCATATAGCTCATGTGTCAGTTCATCCACGCCTTGCTGACACTGCTGTCCCTCTGCACTCCTTTTTCTGCCATCTTGTGGTGACTTTTCAAAACACAAGTGCTTAAACACATGGCTGAAGGAGCGCCTCACATTGTAGACATTACAAAAATGAGCGTACTTGCAATGCAGAATATACCACAGCAACGGGGTAAAAATAAAATAAAATCATAAGTACTTGTTGTCTTTAAATGTATCGTGTTTGTCTTCTGTTTTCTCCAACATGTTATATTTGAAGCTTCCTCGTGTGCTCACTGTCAGTGTTGTCCCTCCGGCACAGAGTGCATCACCACCAATGGAGCTGTTCAATGTCTCGACCCCTGTGTCAGCTACACTATACTGAATGATACATGGCGTTCAACAAATAACACAGACCAAAGTTTCTTCCACTGCGACAGGGACATTGCCTGGAATGGTTGGTATCGCTTTTATTTGGGGCAAAGCAACGCTCAGATTCCAGAGACATGTGTAGCAAAACATAGGTGTGGAACCTATGTTCCTGTGTGGATAAACGGTACCCATCCAGTCCAGTTTAATGATATCGTAAATCGTACTGTGTGTAGTTCCTATTTTGGTTCCTGCTGCTATTTTCCCTCACACACCATCCAGGTCAAACTCTGTTATGGATACTATGTCTACAAACTTCAACAGCCATCAATGTGCCCGCTGGCATATTGTGCAGGTACTGTTTCATATTAATAACAATAACTTAGAACAAATTAATAATAATTTGTTTTTCTTTTACAATCAGCTAATTGTTAAATTCTCTCTCCCTCTCTTTCTCTCTGTCTCTCTCTCTCTCTCTCTCTTTATATGTACAGTACAGACCAAAAGTTTGGACACACCTTCTCATTCAAAGAGTTTTCTTTATTCTCATGACTCTGAATATTATAGCTTCACACTAAAGGCATGAGAACAATGAATTAACACATGTGGAACAAAAAAATGTGAAACAACTGAAAATATGTCCTATATTCTAGGTTCTTCAAAGTAGCCACCTTTTGCTTTGATTACTGCTACGCACACTCTTGGCATTCTGTTGATGAGCTTCAAGAGGTAGTCACCTGAAATGGTTTTCACTTCACAGGTGTGCCCTGTCGGGTTTAATAAGTGGGATTTCAAGCCTTATAAATGGGGTTGGGACCATCAGTTGTGTTGTACAGGAGGTGGATACAGTACACAGCTGATAGTCCTACTGCATAGACTGTTAGAATTGGTATTATGGCAAGAAAAAAGCAGCTAAGTAAAGAAAAACGAGTGGCCATCATTACTTTAAGAAATGAAGGTCAGTCAATCCGAACAATTGGGAAAACTTTGAAAGTGTCCCCAAGTGCAGTCGCAAAAACCATCAACCGCTACAAAGAAACTGGCTCACATGAGGACCGCCCCAGGAAAGGAAGACCAAGAGTCACCTCTGCTGCGGACGATAAGTTCATCCGAGTCACCAGCCTGAGAAATCGCAGGTTAACAGCAGCTCAGATTAGAGAACAGGTCAATGCCACACAGAGTTCTAGGAGCAAACACATCTCAAGAACAACTGTTAAGAGGAGACTGTGTGAATCAGGCCTTCATGGCAAAATAGCTGCTAGGAAACCACTGGTAAGGACAGGCAACAAGCAGAAGAGACTTATTTGGGCTAAAGAACACAAGGAATGGACATTAGATCAGTGGAAATCTGTGCTTTGGTCTCATGAGTCCAAGTTTGAGATCTTTGATTCCAACCACCGTGTCTTTGTGCGCGAAGAAGAGGTGAATGGACGGACTCTACATGCCTGGTTCCCACCGTGAAGCATGGAGGAGGAGGTGTGATGGTGTGGGGGAGCTTTGCTGGTGACACTGTTGGGGATTTATTCAAAACTGAAGGCATACTGAACCAGCACGGCTACCACAGCATCTTGTAGCGAAATGCTATTCCATCCGGTTTGCGTTTAGTTGGACCATCATTTATTTTTCAACAGGACAATGACCCCAAACACACCTCCAGGCTGTGTAAGGGCTATTTGACCAAGAAGGAGAGTGATGGGTGCTGCGCCAGATGACCTGGCCTCCACAGTCACCGGACCTGAACCCAATTGAGATGGTTTGGGGTGAGCTGGACCGCAGAGTGTAGGCAAAAGGGCCAACAGGTGCTAAGCATCTCCAGGAACTCCTTCAAGACTGTTGGAAAACCATTTCAGGTGACTACCTCTTGAAGCTCATCAACAGAATGCCAAGAGTGTGCAGAGCAATAATCAAAGCAAAAGGTGTCTACTTTGAAGAACCTAGAATATAAGACATATTTTCAGTTGTTTCACACTTTTTTGTTCACTATATAATTCCACGTGTTAATTCATAGTTTTGATGCCTTCAGTGTGAAGCTACAATATTCATAGTCATGAAAATAAAGACAACTCTTTGAATAAGAAGGTGTGTCCAAACCTTTGGTCTGTACTGTATATATATATATATATAGAGAGAGAGAGAGAGAGAGAGAGAGAGAGAGATAAATATCTATATATATAGATATATAGATATATATCTATATATATATGTAAGCTTACATTCATCTTCTGTTTGTTAGTTATATGTTTGGTTAAGATGAGGTTGGCTTAATTTTAAAATACATGTTTCTATCTGTGTTAGAACTTCCATTCCGAGTATCAGCACAAGATGAGACCAGCATCACTCTGCGGTGGAATAAAGTCAAAAACAACACCACCTTTATATTCCAGTTTAACAACACTGAGACATTCATCAGTGCACCAGATGGAGATGGACCAGTAACTCACACAGTCTCATCTCTCACTGCTGCAACTAGATACACATTCACTCTCTTCTCTGTGATTGGGAACGTGAGAGACAGTGGAGAACAACTGACTGCTGTCACTGGTAAGATGTTTTACTGAGTACAAAGTGACTTTTCACACAACTATCCCTTTTTTAGGTATCCTTTTGATTAAATAAAAATTTTCTTGTCATTATTTTTGAAAGCATACAGACTGTAAAAATATTAAGCATTATGAGCTCACCTTTAGAGACAGAATGAACTCCATCATCTAAGCGGAGCTCAGAGTTGAGCCACTTCTACTCTGCATTGAAAGGAGTCAGCTGAGGGGGTTCCATTTGTGATTAGAATGGCTCCTGGGCCACTATTTTTGAATAATTTTCAGGCAGGTTCAAATGGGAGAAGATCTTGGCTCATAATTATCTAAAGAAATTATGTATCCCATTCTGATCCTAGGAAGTCCTTGGGTCCTCTCAAAATGGGCTGGAGAGTGTTGCTGTGAACAGGGATGTAGGGTTTTCGCTGTTAGGCATGTGACTCTTTCTAACCAATCTCGCATTAGCGGAAAACAATGGATGGATAGAGAGATGGATGGAAACATGAAGTAACATAGAATAGTTTAGTACAGTGAAAAGATGTGATGGAAAGATCAACAATGTGTTTAAAAAGTAGATGGCAAAAAGCTGTCATTAATGACATTAACTAACTGTTTGCTTGACCTGGACATGTTTTTTCTGTGAGCTGCAAATAAGATACTGGCTACTCATAGGTACTCTAGAAAAACAACTGCAATCAATTGTCTGAACTGTATCATTTATGAATATCTTCTTTTTTATATATTAGCTCCTCTTAATGCAGAAGGATTGACAAAGTTAAGAAAAGATGAGACCAGCATAACTCTGCAGTGGAATAAAGTCAACAACGACACCAGCTTTGTTCTCCAGTTTTACAGCACAGAGACATTCATCAGTGCACCAGATGGAGATGGACCAGTAACTCACACAGTCTCATATCTCTATGCTGGAAGTAGATACACATTCACTCTCTTCTCTGTGTTTGAGAACGTCAGAAGCAGTGGAGTCAGCATCACTGCAGTGACTGGTGAGATATGGAAATTCGAAAATATTTCATTTCAGCTCTTAATTTTTAACACTTGTAAATTAAACTTGTATTTGGAGAAATATAAAGAACTCCACCTTAATAACTTTATATCAAGGAGGAATGATTAAATATGAATCATATATTTTTGAATGTTGGTCAGAACATTTGTTTTTATGTGATGAAGAAGAAAGAGATATTTCTGTAGGGGAAAAAAAACAGTAACTATGTTGTTGGCAAATAAAAATTTAATTAAATGATCAATTTAATATCTGCCACCTGATTTGTTTTCAATAAGAGTTTAAATATTTCATAAGGCACTTTAGCACCGGAGCTGTGATACATTTATTCTTAAGGAGACAAACATTTCTGTGTTTTTATACATACAACTGATGTATATTTAGCTTTGTGAATTGTATTTAATGTCAAACTTAACAAATGAATAATAATAGGCTTTATAAAAAATTTGTTGCAGGACACATTTGTTCATTGTCTTTACTTTTAATTTAAAAAATTGATGTCACATCAGACGTTATTAAATGACCCAAATATTTTTTTTGTTCTTCATGATCATAACCACTGCTGTTAATATTCTTTCTCAGTACCTTCAAATCCATATATCTACAAATCACAAAATGAGACCAGCATCACTCTGTGGTTATATGGAAACTACTACGTCAGCCACTTTGTTCTTCAGTTTAACGGCACAGACACAAACATCAGTGCATCATATGGATATGGATCAGTAACAGTTCCATATCTCACTGCTGGAACTAGATACACATTCACTTTCTTCTCTGTCCTTGAGAATTTGAGAAGTAGTGGGGTCAGCATTGTAGCAGCTACTGGTAAGATCTTTTAATTACTTGCCTTGTTTTTACCTACAAACAACTTTTAGATGTCTGTGGTGACTCACAGTGTCATATGTGAGGTTTGTTGTTGCGGACAAAAATGCAGGGTCAGTCGAGGAGTCGGCATGGCGAGGCAGAATGATGATTTATTAAATCCAGACTTAATACAAAATAATGCATAATACAGAGCGAGACAAGAAGACAAACAACAAACCAGCAACAAACACTGAAACTAGACCAACTAATATACAGAGGGTAACAAAGGGCAGGTAATCAAAAGAACTAGGAACAGGTGTGACATGGAAGCATGGAGGCTGAAGGAACAGGTGAAACTAATACAAAGACTAAACCATGGGAGAAGGAACTAATTAACAATACAGAGAACACACATAAGCAAAACTATAGACAAAGATAAATAACCAAATGAAGCATAAGAATCAGGAATAACCATGAACTAAAGGAAACTGAGAAACTAGAGGGAACAGAAGAAACACAACAACCTAAGATCTAAGAAACTGGCAAAATAAGAATTAACAAAAGAAACCCCAACTACAAAAGTAAACAAACCTAAACCAACACTGACTGAACTAACTGGGAAGGAAGCAGAGAAAGCGAAGACTAGACAAAAATGCTAACCAAACGTAAACAATAACTAAAGTTAACCTATCAGGAGGGACTGGAAGAATAGAGGTTAACTTGTGGAACTAAGCTAGAGAACTATAATAATAATAAAGAGAAAACCATCCTAAGTAATAAATAAGAAAACAACACCAATGGAACTAAGGGCGAGGGGAGAAAGAACTACAAAACACTAGGAGGCAGGAGAGAGAACAGAACTATCAGGAAACAGAAAGAAATAAACAACATGACTACAAAACCCAAAATAGAAACATCTAGCGGAAAGTAAACAAAACACAAAACCACAACCAAAGTCCAAAAATGTCAAACCCCAACACACAGCCGTGTTTGTGCTATATCGCTGAAGCATTAATTTACTATTTAAAGACTTGGATGTAATTTGGTAACATGGTTAAAATCAGCAGCAACTTTAGGCAGTATGGCTTCTAAATAAGCAAAATCTGGATTAAACATGAATAATTTTCAAATTTCTATGGAAAGGGTTGACTAGACAAAATACAATTGCAACTCTTTCTGTTTCTGTATTAGAAGTAAATTTTTGTTAAATAAGCTGCATTTTAAACATGCTGTAGTTCTCAGATTAATAGTTGTGCAATGGGTTTACATTGTACATATTCTAAAATGACTGTCCGACAGTTAATCACACAATTATTCATATCCCTGGAAGATTTAAGTATAGTTTATCATAATTACAACAATTTTTACACTGTTTTATTATGTTTGGGAGTTATCTGTCTCATCTTGTATCAGAAACAAACTTCTTGGTTGATTGAAAATAATATAATATACCTAAATATGCCGGTTGTGTACTTAATTTAGGCCTTAACAATATATTCATGTGGTATTTTACTGCGGCGCAATGGAGATGACAATATTTACTCATCAGAGGACACTACTGTGAGCCAGGAGATAACCCCTGTTATAGTAAATACAGTTAACAGATCAGCTATAGTTAGTCTTTTCTCATTCAACGTTTTTTGAAAAGGAAAGTAGAAGTAAGGTTGAAAAGCATAGAAACAGTAATGCTGGTGTTTACATTGTTCTGTTGTTGCAGCTTATGTGAATATAGGTGCATATTATGGTCTCTTTTATTTTGTCTTCACAGGCTGAATAAATGTGCTTATCAATAAAAAGAAAATCTGCTATTGTAAAATATTAGAATTGTGTCCAAAGAAAGCAGCTTTGTAGGTGGGGAGGTGGCACAGGGGTCAAACATGCAGAGACTTCAGTCCTTGATGCACCCCTCTCTCCCCCCTTTCCTGTCATCTTGACTGTCGAAAAAATAAGTAAAAAAAGGCCATTTGTGCTGCAAATGAAACAAACAAAAAAACATTAAAAAAAGAAAGCAGCTTTGTTAATGGGGCGGCAGAAGCTTACATGACTCACGGACCTGTTAGAGAAATGTTCTTCCAATAATTTTCATCATCTCAACAGAGTTGAACTGATGACTCTTTCTCCTCTGCTTCTCAAAATGCATAAAGTTTAAAACAAAAGCTATTACAACTCCCAATTAGACTTTCTGATGAATAACTCCAGCATTTTAATATGCATCATTATGAACTAGAACACATCTCCCTTGTCTCTTTTTCAGCTCCTAAAAACACAGACAGTTTTAGACAATCAGAACAAAATGAAACCAGCATCACTCTCCAGTGGAACAAAGTCAACAGCAACACCAGCTTTATTCTCCAGTTTAACTACATAGAGACATTCATCAGAGCACCAGATGGAGATGGACCAGTGAACCATACAGTCTCATCTCTCACCGCTGGAACTAGATACACATTCACTCTCTTCTCTGTGAATGAGAACGTCAGAAGCAGTGGAGTCAGCATTGCTGCAGTGACTGGTAAGATTATTTTCTTCCTTATAATGTAGTGGAAATAAAAACCAACATTGTTTGAAGCACTTCTACTAACAATTCCAGACTTCGGAGATGTGAAATAATACGTGAATTTTTGGTCAAGTGAGTCAAAGACAAGAGACATATTAAAAACTACAATTTGACTGAAACTGTTCATACCCCCTAGTTTCGATTTCATATTTTTTTCATTAAACCAACATGTTTGATTTTGACAGGATATGAGACAGGCATCTTTGAAAAGACAGTTAAACGATGCAAAATTAATATTTTTTGACATTGTTTTAATTTACATTTTATATCAAATTATTTATACTGTCCATAAAATCAATAAAAAAATCGTTATTGGCATTATAGCAATGTACCCTTTATTGCTGACCAGCTTTTGGCATGTTTCACTGTTACTTTGATGTTTTATTCATTGGTAGTGAGCTCCTCGTCTTTTTTTTTTTCTTTTTTTACCGTGTCCTGTCCAGCAGAGTAGCGCTCAGAATTGCGCTCACAGCTATTGCTTTAAGGCTCTGCTTGATATTTATAAAAGAAACTTTATTATAAACTTCTTTGGGAATATTTCAATTGTTACGGACACGGAGATTGAAATGAAAAGGAAAACAGAAGCTTGACAAAGAGAGAGATGGGGCAAAAGGGAAAAAAGGGGAAAAAAGGAGGAGAGAGTGGAGGAGAGAAAGAAGGATGAATAGAATAAAAGATTACACCCTGCTGGCTTATACACAAAATAACACAAGGTATTTATGAATGTAAAATGTACTTAGTGAGAAGTGCAGCCCAATATAGATCATCTGTGTATCTATCAACACCTGTGTGGATGCGCTTTGTATACAAGGTTTCTCCACAGAAATATGCAATAGCGAGTGTGAGGACCCACCGACCTGCCCCGTGGTCCCCAGGCGGACACTGAGGAGATCCGAGCAACAGACATCCAAAGGCCCCCCAAAGCACAGGAACCCAAGGAGAACCACCACCGGGACTACCGCAACCCCCCCAGAGAAGAGCAGTGGAGAGTCCCAGGGGAGCCACCCAGCAGCGACAGTGCAGAAGCCCCAGGGAACCGCAGCGACGAGCCCACAGGCCCCGCCGGCAGCCGTCCACTCCCAAGCAGATCCAGCCATGGACCCAGAGACCATGGACGTCCTACACTCATTCACACTCCCCGTGCATACTCTATACTCCAAGGTCCGGGCGCCGGCAGCCCCTAGGGGCAACCAGCCCCCGGACCAAGGAGGTGGTCCCCTTCCCTCCCGGGGCAGAGACAGGCAGACAGGCCCAGACCCGGGCAGTCTCGGCCCCCGCCCAGAACCCAGTCCCCACCAACCCCCATCCACCTCCGGAGAGGGGGCTATGTACAAAAGGGG